>JARJEE010000039.1:2400000-3000000 GCA_030180105.1 Hyles lineata
AAGATGAGTGATGATTTGACGTAGTAAGACCTCGAGAATTGAAAATGTGATAAGATGAACAAGTAACATCGAATCCCGGGTTGGGCAAAGTGATATTGGATTTTTCTATTCATTCTATTGCCCAGAGTCAGGAATTTGTGCCCAATATGGCGATAGGCTCGCTGCCTATGACATTGTGGGGCAGAACATACAAGGCGAAATGTGGGTGTCCTGGCACCTCTGCCTACCCCTTCTGGGAAAAAGACGTGAATTTATGTATGTATGTGAAGAAGTAACAGATTTTAAGATAGAAAAGAATGTAGTAAGAGTGCGCAGTCTGTGTGTCTTCAGCTATCTAACAGAATGAAGTGCTGTTGGCTGCATCATTCTTTATACAGGAAAATAGCTTGCACTCATTCGCCACTTAAGTAGCGGAGTTAATATATAAAAAGCTCAAAGTCTATCCCTACAAAGCACAAAGTTGGTTGTCCAATCATATACAACCAGTGTTTTTGTCGTCAATGCACTCTGCTCATTGAACTATGAGGGTCAATAAAATATTTATATATGTATTATTTCTCATCCAAACTCAACGACAATTGAACCCTTTGTAGATATTGTGAGGATATTATATCTTGTCATCATTTTTAGATTTCTACCCGCTATAAGGCACCACTTTACATAATTAGTATGGAAACGATGCAAGCTTCCATGGAGTAACAGCGATACGCGTCGCATATATCCCTGCAGTTTACTTTTACTTGACTGTACGAACCGTAACATGAACCTCTAACATCAAAACAACTTAAAGTTTCTCTTCACCATTAGTAACTCGTAACAGTGTATTTTATAAACTGGTGTCATGGCTGCTGATCACGTCATCGTCACCTTCGGCTAGGTTAATTGAGGTCGATTATTATTATTTTCGGGCTCTATGGATAGAGCGCTTTATACTATAATACTGAACATAAGCTTCAGCAATACGCCATCAAGTGCCGCCAATGGTTTCATTCCTAGGTTGTATTATAAGCATGTGAGCATGATGTATAGACACAATAAGAATTAACCAAAAATCACTTAATTTATGGACTATTCCGATTACTAAACGTGCGTGGGGCACCGTTAAACATTTTGAAAATCCTATCGAATTTTTGTGTTCATTTCTAACGGTAAATGATTATCGCTGTTCACGAACATATTAAACACTTGGGCCATCGGTGAGTTGGTGTCATCTCAATTGACTGGTGGTAGGTCTCTCATATCTGAGAGGTCGCCTGGGTAGGTATCACCGCAATATCTATTACTCCCGCCAAACAGAAGTGTAAATGCATTGTTGTGTTTCGGATTGAAGGACACTGTACAGACAGAGTAACTACTGGATATATTGAGACTTAACATCTTAAGTATCAGGATGGCGCGCGTAGCGTAGCTTTGTAATTTAAGGTGTTGTTTGGTTTTGCTATTGTTCATGAGCGGTCGTACCACTGCTTACCGGCAGGCGGACGGCATGCTCGTCTCGCCATTCATTGCAATAAAAAAATATTGGAGGGGATAGGTAAGGAAAAAGGACTGCAGTGGGTTGGCGGCTATTGGTCTCCAGCATTTTTTTTAACAAAAATATAAAACTAGACAACTTTTAACATTTATTGGGTTACATTAAAATCCAACAAAATTAAGAAATCTTTGGTAAAATTGAGTGTTTACATTCAATCACCGCCTTTTAACTTTCCTTTAAGTGGTAATAGTTTACAAAAGCAGTTTCTATTAATGCAATGGCCATCGATGAGGTTAATAGTCATATCGCTGCATATTTGTTTGCAGTCTTCTTTTACTTGACAATCTGCAATACATAACAAAATATTAAAATCCAAATAAAAAAATCTTAACAATAGAAAATAAAATGTGCAACAGTTCTAAATATAAAAAAAATATAAAGAACGATTTTGTAATCGACGATGTGCACGTGCACGAAGATTATAACTCCGTCTATAATATAAATATTGTTTAGACTTTAGTTGCGATAAGCGCCCCTTAGACACAATTACCTTGTAGCGAAAGATAGTTGTACATCACTATCATCAATATAAGCCCCCTGTAGCTTCACTATTAAATAAAGGCCGATCTCTCGTGACGCTTAGGCGTTTTGGCGTTTCCAGTGAGGTTGATGACGTTCCTTTCCATCATCAGTCTGTTATTTTGCTATCTTTACCATGGCTATTCCGCCTTAGTATAGTTGCTAGAGTTTAATCTATAAGCTGGCTGAATATAGACCTCTGTAATTCCATGTTGATGAGCATGATAATCTATGGTATGTAAGTCCACCAACCTGCATTAGGCCCGCGTGGTGGACTATATGGCTTAACCACTCTCAATCGAACTCTCGATTAGACAAATAGATAATGTAACACCATTCATACCACCAGCAATGCTAAAGGTCAGGTGATTTTTATTGAATAAGGTTTTTTATTGGGATTTTGATCTATTCGGCCCTGACCCAAATAATTTTAGGGGCAAACTAAAAAAACGAGTAAGGATAGAATTTATTAGAAAAAGATTCTAAAATATACATACCCCAGGAGGAACCTGCTAAAGCAGTTCCAACCAAAAGTAATAAAACAAAAGCGGCTTTCATTTTAACACGTTTGTTATTGCACTGGGATCACTGAATTGTAATTTTGAACAAGCTGTAGCTGCTATATATACGGATTTGTTTTTTCTCAGTGTAATTGTTTCTTTATTTACTTATGCGTATCTGCGATAAACGCATCAATTAATTAGAGCATAATAAACGTTTATTGTTATGTAAAGAAAATGTTGCACTACATTTTGATAACATACTTTAAGTATTTGAAGTACTAACTAAGATTTAAATTACAAACATCAATTACAAATCGAAAAAAAACAGACTCAAAAAAGTTTCACTGAAAGCAACAAAATTAATTAATTATCTATGTCACTGCACTTGTAAACTGTGAATAATATACTTATTGTCTTGACTAGCTAACTAATCTCATTATAATTATATTGAAGGCGGGTCGCCAAGTATTAAACATGTATAAATTTAACGAATTTAATTTAATTTTTCGAGTCTCCCAACAGGTGGGTCTTAAAATGAACATGGACAAAACGAAGATCATGTCGAATGTCCATGTTGTGCCCACCCCCATCGGTGTTGGGGGCTCGACTCTTGAAGTTGTTGACGAATATGTCTATTTAGGACAAGTGGTCCGGTTAGGCAGGTCCAACTTCGAGAGAGAGGTCAATCGTCGAATCCAACTTTCCCACACTTTTCCCTACGAGATCGAATCAGAAATGAGGAGATCCGTAGGAGAACTAAAATAACCGACATAGCCCACCGGATTAGCAAGTTGAAGTGGCAATGAGCAGGGCACATAGCGCGGAGATCTGATGACCGATGGGGTCGGAAAGTGCTCGAATGGAGGCCGCGTAGCGGAAAGCGCAGCGTTGGACGACCATCCACAAGATGGTCCGACGACCTGGTAAAGGTCGCGGGACGTCGCTGGATGCAGGCTGCCTCCAACAGGTCTCTGTGGAAATCATTGGGGGAGGCCTATGTTCAGCAGTGGACTTCCTTTGGCTGATGGATGGATGGATGGATAAATTTAACACAAATTAATATAAGGCATAGGTCATGTTTGGAACTTGGCGGCCCATCTTCAATATGTTTCGCATATGTGATTATCCAATTGAATAATAATAATAATAATAAATAAATAAATAACACCCAACAGTCACATACATAGTCCTGACCCCACACTAAGATCGAGTCTTGTGTCGCAGGTATCAGGAACTACGAGAGACTTTTCGGTCTCACAAACACCCAGACCCGGAAGAAATATTTGTGGGCCACACAAACATTTCTCTCGGTGCGGGGATCGAACCCGCGGCCTCTCGTTTCACAGGCGGCGTCTAACCAACTGCGCCACAGAGGCTGTCAAATAAATAATAACTTATCAGACATTTGCAACGTTCGTAAATCGTACGGTCTATTAAATAAGAACAATAATTATGAAAAAATAATAATATGAAGTTGATAACAATTTTATGGAACATAAAATTTACAAAGATTATTTGTATTTTATTGATGTTTATACTAATTCAAAAGGTATGGCTATCTTTTTCTGTACTGATATAAAGGGGAAACATTTGTTAGCAAAAAGACTTAAATTTGTCTGCCCTTCCGTATAATGCTTAACTATTGACTTATTTTAAAAATCACGTGTCCATTATAACGTGTTATATGAACTCTGAAATCGTTTACTGGTGAACACAGGATTTCTCCATAATCGAGAGTTCGATTGAGGGAGTTTAGGCCATAGTTTTCGGTTAAGAGTCTTCCGTGAATACAACTCGCATGTTTAAAAGCACTAGATATACGAAGGCGAGATTAGTCATATTTTCTCCTACCTGATGGCATGGAAAAAAATACGGCTAGACCTCCGAATATGAGGAGGAGGGAGAGGACGGTTTTTTCCACTTCCACCTGAGTGTAAGTCTATTTAAACGATATGGGCGTCCATGACGATGCACCGCACTGTATTGTTTAATCTGTAAATCAGAATTGGTACCTGTGAAGGCCCATTGTTCCTGCAATGTTTAGCGACAATAGTAACAATACAATAACTGACCTACGCAAGCTATTGAGTAATCTTTTCCATCACGTTCATGTGGAATATAAAGTTGGTAGCATCAAGCGAAATCACAATAAATAAATTGACGTCATATTTTTTTTTTAAATTAGTATATTTTAAGTTGGCTCGCCTGATTCAGTACACATTATGTTCATAATAACCAATCTATACAATTTACAATACAATAATGGATTAATATGCTCTAATTAATTGATGGCCTTATCACAAACACGTTAGTTAATGGAGAAACTCTTTCAACTAGAATTAACAAATCCGTATATATAGAAGCTACAGCTCGGTTGGAACCATTATTCAGTGATCCCACTGCAATAATAAACGTGTTACAATGAAAGTTGCTTTTGTCATCTTACTTTTGGTAGGATCTGCTCTCGCAGGATCCTCCTGGGGTACGTACATTTTAGGATCAAATAGTGGCTCATATTAAGGTTGTCATATTGTATCATCATTGGAATTTGTTTACTTTGCCCCAAATTTTTTTCCGCCAGTGTGGAAATTAAACTAGGTTATAATCTATCCAAGGCACTCAATAAAGTTCGAAAAAATACCTGCATTGGGCATTATTGGTGGTATAACTGTAGAGATCATATGACTGAGCTAATTTTTATTTATTTCATGTATACTGTCTTGTATATCCATTACTAAATAAATAAATAAAATAAATAGAAGAAAGAAAGAAAGAAGAATTTATTGTTGGGCAGTGACATAGACATACAAACAAAACAGATAACACAAGTGAGACACAAACACTAAAAATAATTATCACTGCGACAACAACGGACCTCGCATTCAGCTAAATGCTTCGGTAATGCATAAGCAGTACCGCAGCGCTGCGTTCAATAAATCGTAAATCTGTTACAGGTACATACTGCCTGGTGAAAGAAGACTGTACGGACATGTGCAACGAGTACTGTTACAACCCCGTCGATGCCATGTGTGTCGACGGACACTGCTACTGCGAAATCCTGCCTTACCTTCGTGGAATGAAGTTGAACGCTGATTGATTTTATTCTGATGATTTCAGTACAGGGTACTTCTATTTTAGATGTTTTTATGTGACCCAATAAATTTTTTGACATGGATTTTTTTTGTTTTCTTTATTGGAATAGAATGAGATATTAAGCTCATGTTCCTGGAAATATTCATGCTTTTTCATATTGCTCTATCGAATCATCTATGTGTCAGAGATAATTAGGTTTTCGAATAGGGAATCGAAAAAATAATTATAAAGTGTCTGCGTTAGCATTAAAAATAACATATTAAACATTATTATTAAAATAAGGAACTAAAATTCGTTAGAAAAATCAAACCAGAGACAGACACCAAAAATACAAAGCTATTTAGATAGTCTAGTGTATTAGAAGCACGCAAACATATTTATAATTGACGCCAGGTTTAAATACAAAAAATTAAGAAAGTGATCGACTGCTCAACATTGTGAAAGACCCTTTATTTCAGAATGCGTAGGATCACTCGCTACCTCATCAGTACTCTTTGTTCACTAAAGACAAGCAAAGTGTATTTTGACAGTATCCGTGGCGCATCTGGTTAGACCTCAGCTGTTAAACGTGAGGTTGTGGGTTCGATCTCCGCACCAAGAAAAGTGTTTGCGAAGCCCACAAGTATTTGCTACGAGTCTGGGTGTTTGTGAGACCGAAAAGTCTTTCATAAATTCGGATGCCCATGACGCAAGACTTAATTGATCTCAATGTGGGTCAGGTCTTTGTCTGTGACTATTGGGTGTATTTTTTTTACTTATTTTGTGTTGGCGTAAATTCTCCTGTTGCAACACTATCTGAAGTGATGAATTGTTGTGGTGACGTAATCGACTTGCATTTTGATCACCTTATAACCTCTATCAAGAAGGTGTATAGTGTTGTTACAAATGAACATCAAAATACGATTATTTTTTAAAGTTTTGTTTTGTTAAGTTATATTGGCTTTTTGTGTTAAAATTTTTGATGCCTAATAACCTATTCCAAAAAATTGAAAAGTACTACTGATATATTACTACAATCAATTCATTCACAATAGTCATGAATAGGGTAATGTGTCTTCGTATCTGCTCTCATCGTTAGTGGTTACTTATTCCTCAATGACATAGTCAACATTATTGAAAATGGCAACTGATCTGCGGTTGCAGCCTATACACTCTTACTATACTCTATTCCATCTTAAAGTCTCGTCATATCCTTCATCATGCTATTTTTTATTATAGTAGCACGTCAAAGTTCTTACAATACGCCTACTGGTACGCAGTGCAGTCTGGATAGAGTTTGATCTGGCTTGAGATCCTCCCAGGTCGATACAATGATAAAACGTGAAAATTACGTGACGCTATGACGGGTTACGCACCGTGTGCAGTAGTCGCTATTGAAGCTGATACGAATATCCTGCCACCATCAAATTAGACCTTCGACAATCTCACTCACCAAGCCAAACGCAATAACATTGCTTCACGTCGTTATTCTGTGATGTCTATATTTTCTGCCGTTGCCGTACTAGAATGATCAAGGTCGTTGCGCCATCTCTTCGGAGGTCTGCCTCGTCGCCTCTGTTATCCGTGGACACCCATTGCGTGGCAATTTTTTCCCACCTTTTTCGAGTACATCCTGGTGACGTGTCCCACCCAATCCCACTTCAATTCATATTTCCGATAATATTGTCTCTTCACAAATACATACTCAATAATAGAACTAATTATAATAATTGAAAAGCAGACAGCATTTTAACACAATACGCCGTAAGGTGGGTTTCTCCTCTCTCTCTCCTTTAATTTTGAGTTCACAAGATATTCTGTATCTTTATCAGCCCATATACGTTCCACTGAAGGGCACGGGCCTACTCTACAATCAACAGTACGATTTAGAGTGGTTAGGCCATATAGTCCACCACGCTGGCCTAGTGCGGGTTGGCGGACTTACATACCATAGAAATTCTTATAAATCGCTATGGTATGCAGGTTTCCTCGCGATGTTTTCCTTCACCGTTTTAGTGCGTGGTGATTGACTATCAATACACACATGACTCCAAAAAGTCAAAGGTGTGCCCTGGGATTTGAACCCGCGACCACCGTGAACATGTTGGTAGCCGTGTCTGGTCCGTTTACCAACAGGCCACCACGCACTACTCACAAGATATTAGTTAATAATAAAAAAATAATGGATATATTCAATTTCTTACTGACAGGTTTACTGGATAACAGAGCTTACTTTTTAGGAGATATAAACCTCTATTATCAATTAGTGGGATCGAAGATACGAGCATGAAGCCCTCCGTTGGTAAGCGTCACGCCTATTTGATATCAGAAGTAACCCCATTTGGAATTTATATTTAGCATAACATGGCACTGTACTGTGCTCGTCAGCTCGAGACATAAAAATAAATATTTAAACTAGAACACAAAAGTGTTTCCACATTCTAACTTAGGTTTAGGGTAGATCCCACACTAAGATCGAACCTTGTGTCGTGGGTTTCACGAACTGCAAGAGACTTTTCGGTCTCACAAACACCCGGCAGAAATAAATAAGAAATGCACAAACATTCCTCTCGGTGCGGGAATCGAACCCGCGGCCTCTCGTTCTCGTTTCAACTGCGCCACGGAGGCTGTCTATCAAGCTAAAATTTACTTCAAACCGGAACATAACAGTGCATTTACACTGCCGTTTGGCGGGAAACATAGACATTGCGTTGGTACCACCACCAGTAAAAACTATTATACAATTAAGCGTTTGATCTAAATATCTTTACATATAAATAAAATTGAAGTGTCTGTTTTAAAAGTGAAAATAAAAAAAAATGTCCAACTACATATCGTTATATACACGATACCTGTGCCGAAAATGATCTTTAAAAAAATTTTGTCTGTCTGTCTGTTAGTTCCGGCTAATCTCTGGAATGGCTGGACCGATTTTGACGGGACTTTCACTGAAAGATAGCTAATTTTTGCGGGAGTAACTTAGGCTACTTTAATTTTGAAAAAGAAAATTAGGGTTCCGCACAAAAAAAATAAAAACCCTAAAATTATGGCGTTATTTTTTTAAATATGGTATTAAACACACGGGTGGCTGAGTTCATTGTGTTTATTCGAATTATTTTGCTATAAAATTATTGAGGGTTTCGTGGGTACTAAACATATCTCAAAAACAAAAAAAAAAATAAAATTGTTTTTTTTTTTAGTATGGTATTATGACACGCGGGGGACTGAGCTCACTATGTTTCTTTGGCCTAAAAATATTCTAAAAATGTCAGGTAGCTGATATAATAAGGACTAACTTAGGCTACATTTATTTTACAAAAATATTTTTATTTTAGAAAAATTAAGTTTTTGTTAAATTCCACGCGGACGAAGTCGACGTAGACGAAGTACAGCTAGTAATTTATATTATTAACACAATCAATTAAAACATTTTAAAATAACAAAACAAATTCTGCCCATATTTATTAAACATAAACTCACGCCTTTTCCCAGAAGGGGTAGGCAGAGGTGCTAACAGGACACCTACATTTCGCATTGTGCGTTTCGTCCCACGATGTGATGGGAGCGAGCCTATCGCCCTTGCTGCTTGCATACGAGGAATTTATTACCAAGGAAAAATTAGCAATTAGTTTTCAGCATGCTGCTTGATGATTTATGTGTTAAAACTTTCTCATATCTAATATCCGTTTATTAAGTAAATCGTGTAACACAGTGAACCGTAAACTAGGTAAATAGACCTTAACAAATTAATAAGTGATTGTTTACTAAAATAACAATAAAATACTAAATAACGTATGCTCTAATAAATTGATGCCTTTATCTAGGACACGGGTTAATGAAAAATTCGCTTCATCCATCGTGAACAAATGTTACATATATAAAGGTGTACCACCTGCTAATCAAATTGTAATCAAACACAATTCTTTGGAAATCTTGTAACAACGTCCTTAAATATGAAGATTGCTTTCTTAGTCCTACTTCTGGCCGCCGCTGTTTGGGGTAGAGAGGTCGACTCTAAATATATCTGGACTAGCGATGGCGTCAGGCACACGAAGGCTCATCATCCAGGTATAAAAAGAACATAAATAATCAACAAACTTTGTGTCTTTATTTGATGAAACATTTAGATGAAATTGATGCGTGTGTCAAGAGTTGAAAACAATAATTCTAGTACAATCCATGATACCCGAGTAGTGTCTTAATGTGGTTGCAGGACTGTCTTTGAGTGTTGGGTAAATTTAAGACAACCCTCCAACTGTACTGCATATCTGTTGATATTCAACCAACCCACATTCTAACGGCGAAGTACATGGGTTAAAAGCCTGCATATCATAGAGATTGCCAAGAATTCCTGTAAGCATAAGATGTCCATCAATGTGGAATAAGCCATGGTTGACTATGGCCTGTACTTGACGCTGATGACTTTTTTAGACAACCTTAATAACCCTCTTTCAGTTGTAGATAACCCCCACGCCGTGCAGTTGCAGTAATGCATAATATGGGCTGGATGGTTTTATAATATATATTTTTCTTTACTTTGCAGCTAATTATGACAAGATAAGGACTACTAATTATTGTAACGAGGGACTCAAGTGCCAAGATATGTATGTGTGAGGCCCAGTGCCTGCCGTGTGCTATTGCAAATTGGCACCCTTGTATGGAAAAAGACCTAAATGAATAAAACTCTTTGGAAAATCTCAAACTTCTATTCTACTGATCACTAAATAAATTGTTTTTTTTTTTATAATATTTGTTTTTATTTTATTAAAAAATATTGAAGTTGAATAAAAACGAGTACACACTCACTCGTTTTTGTTATTTCAACAACCTACGTCCGAAATATTGGATCCATTCATTACGCCGTTCGTCCTATAATGATTTTATGCACTATTTAGGCACTTTGAAATAAAAGTCATAAGACAAAGGGCCTAATTTAATTCCAAATAAAAGCACGGAAATTATTTTCCAATTGCTGTAATGCTTATTACTCGACTGCGAAGAAGGAGGGGTATGTTTTTCGCGTGTACGTGTGTATATTTCTTTGGCACGCCCTAGAGCCTAAAAGGTTTTTGTATTTTTATGTGAGAGGTATTAATAGATTCGTCCTCTCCACACTGAGTATTTCAAAATAATATTTTAAAAAATTAAAGATATTTGGCGTCAAAATATATGTTCATAAAAATTAAATGTTTTCAAAATACATTGAATGTGGTATCAAAATAAGGATTTTTATCGATGATCACGTATATAATCGTATTAGATTCGTCTTTGTCGTGAGAGTGACACTGGGTACTTCAAAATACAATAAAAAATACAGCACAGCCTCCGTGGCGCAGTTGGTTAGACGCCGCCTGTGAAACGAGAGGTCGCGGGTTCGATCCCCGCACCGAGAAAAAATGTTTGTGGGGCCCACAAATATTTCTTCCGGGTCTGGGTGTTTGTGAGACCGAAAAGTCTCTCGTAATTCTTGATACCGACGACACAAGACTCGATCTTAGCGTGGGGTCAAGACTATGTATGTGACTGTTGGGTGTTATTATTATTATTTAAATTAAAGATTTTAGGCGTCAAAATATATCTGAAAAAAAAATCATTGTTTTCAAAATACATTGAATGTGTCCTATTTTTTAAATCGTGGAATTTCAGTACAAATAATGAAGAGCCTACATTTTACTTTAAAATACCCATAGTTTCATGGTTTAAGCCTACTATCAAGATTTTAGTAGAATTTAAAATACGTATATTTTGTCACGGACTCATTCACTATTGAGCATCAAGACTACAAAACATATGCTATTTTCATGCACAAACAACAGCAGAATTAAGCAATCTGCAGCTTTAACTGTTTAACGACCTATAGGTACGATTAGCACACATAAAAAACCTGTTAAGAAATCTCTATTGATTTCTGTGATTCGCCTTTATGTGAATTGGCCCTTATAGGTGTGTTCAAAGTCATTAAAGCATTTCCCGCAACTCAGAAATAAGCAATTAGCGTACAGGCCTGTAATTGTACAACAAAATAATACTAGTTTTAAAGCATTCTGCCTCAAGAATTTTCATTGCGAAATGTATAAAGGCATGTGGCATGCATCCAACAATATTAACAACGTTTTATGAATAATTATTTCTTAAAAGGCCTAAGCAGCTGAAAGATATTTTTAATAATATTAATAACAACGAGAAAAATAGTAAGAATTTTTTCATTGATCAGATGTAGATAAAGTAAAACAAAAACTATAGCATCTTACAAAAAAAATACAGTATGCTCCAAACGGTAAACCAGTAATGGGGGATAGACCAGAAACAATGACGGCAAAGCAAAAAAAAATAGTGCTATTCATGATCGTTTTCAAGAAACCGCCATTTAAGTAAAAATTTAAAAAATCTACTTTGAGTACTTTTTTTTATTACAAAGAATAGCGAGACGAGCAAGCCGTTCGCCTGATGGTAGGCGATACAACCGCTCCTATACAGAAGCAAAACCAAACAACATCTTAAATAACAAAGTAATGCTTGGCATTCCACTGCGCTAGCCATCCTAAGATTTAAGATGTTAAGTCTCATAATGTCCAGTAGTTACTCTGGCTACAGTGTCCTTCAAAGCGGAGCACAATAGTCTATTTACACTGGCGTTTGGCGGGACAGATAGACATTGCGGTGGTACCTACCCAGGCGGCCTCTCACACATGAGAGACCCATCACGTGTAAATTAATATATTTTAAAATGCCCTCAATTGTAAGCAAGAGAACAAGGACTAATACATAAATTTTCCCAAACCCCATATATTCATAAATTAAGTTAATCAAGCCATCACTCTGATGGAATAAGCTCGAAACGAAGAAAAATATTTTCTTTACAGCAATTATCGTAAACAATCGAACTACTAATCATAATTAATCGCTCCCTTTATTACAATAAAAATATTAAATAATGTATGCTCTAATAAAAACCAAGCCGTTATCAAAGATACGCTTATAAATAAATATTAGCTTCACTAAGCATGCAAGGATCTAATATATAAGAAGGTGCAAATTGTTTTCAATCACGATTCTGTAGCGCATCAGTAAATACTTCTCAATATGAAAGTGGTTTTCGTTGTTTTACTCCTGGTAGCGGTTACCATGGCAACCATTTATGATAAACGCCTTTTGCGGCAGAGTACTTCGGGAGGTCATCAACACACCGCTGCTTATCATGCAAAAAGTTTGTATTCATTTATTACCATTAGTTTGTCATTATATGACGGTTGATTGAAAAGTTTGCGACACGAAATACGAACGTGTATTTTATATATGCAATATTTATTTCATTGGGTCTACACATCTTTTCACTTTCACAGTATAACATTTTGTTGCCTTAACATTTAGAATTTTTAAGTTTTAGAGATCTAGAGACCATATGAAAATATTTTTGTATGTAATTTATTTTTATATCTTGTTTTGGCACCGAACTTTTCAATCAGCCCTAGCAGACTGCTTATGTGGCTTATTTGCACCCAAACACAATAAGCTAGGATATGCCAAACGTAGGAATCTGGATTTTAGGAGTCAAGTGAGTAGTCGATTAGATAGATTTGGAAGTGGAAGAGCCACGCTGTTGTCAGTTATGACTCAGCTGAGCTCTAATGAGCAGGCTCGTCAGAGGATGTACCTCTATATCAAAGGAAATCGAAGTGAAACGTCGCTATGCTGTCACGTTTCGTTCGGTGAGTGACATTGCCGGATTCCCATTACCCCATTTTTTTTCTCATCGTTTTTCCTTCTTACTCTCCTCCCAATTTGATGGGCAGGCAACACATCATCATCATCATCACATTGTGAATGTTTATTGGCGGCAGTGAACGCATCAGGTGATCTTTTTGCTGGACCTATGCAATTAACAAAAAAAAAAAAGTTTTTACGCCACATCGCAGACACCAATCTTTCTCAACTTTATCTGAAAATTAAGCTTTCATGTGTGAGCCCATAAACAGTTGGGCAGGGGATTTCTCTTCAATCGATAGATCGATATTTGGAGATGGTTTATTAAACACAATAATTGTACTTTACTGTATCAGCCCATATAAATCCTACTGCACACGAGCTTCTTCTACAATTGAGCATACAGTTGAGATTTATTATGGACTAACAGCCCGTGGCCGTCAGAATTTCGTCGTTGTTGACCTCTCTTCAGTTGCAGACAACCCCGCACGCAGTTCAGTGGTGCAGCAGAGCTGTATATAGGCTAGATTGTTATGTAACATACATTTTCTTTATCTTACAGTTAATTTTGACAAGAAAAGTACTACTAAAGATTGTAACGAGGGACTCGAGTGCCAAGATATGTGTGAGGCCCAGTGCCTATCGTGTGACTACTCGTATTGTATCAACGGAGGGTGCTATTGCAAACTGGCACCCTTGTATGGAAAAAGACCTAAGTGAATAAAAATTCTACTGATGACTAAATAAATTGTTTTTTTTTTATTTTTTTTTTTATTTTATTATAAATATTGAAGTTGAATAAAAACTAATAAAACGACATGCTAAACCGTTTGATTTGGGATGAATAGTGACAGACCAAGACACATTTATTTTCATAAATCTTACTTCATTCACAATAGGTGTACAAGGAGTTCATGTTACTTTTATATAAACTAACACCCCCACTATATAAAAGTAACAAATAACACAATATAACTAACATGAGGAATAAAATAAATTTAACTTTTAACTACACCAAGTATTTCCATAAATTTATAATGCTTTACCCCACATAAACCTTTAGTCAATAAGTCACCAGGCATGTTAGCAGTTGGCAAATATTTTGTTTCAATTACATCATTTCTAATTACCTCTCTTATGAAATGATATCGAACATCAATGTGTTTGGTTCGTTTATGCGAATGATGATCATTTGCCAGCTTCAATGCGCTCTGACTATCACAATACAACACAATCTTATTAGAAAAACCTACTATTTCTAATTCTAGATTTTTTAAGTAAATGGCTTCACGACCAGCTTGTGATAAAGCCATATACTCAGCTTCACAACTGCTTAAAGCTACAGTCCTTTGTTTCTTACTCTCCCAAGAAATTGCAGAGCCAGATTTTAGGAAACAAAATACCGTATATGACCTTCTATCAATGGAATCAATTGCCCAATCACTATCCACGTAACCAACAAGCTCTGCTCTTCCTTTGGAATATTTTAAACAACAGTCTTTTGTTTTTAGTAAATATTTAAGCACTCGTTTTGCATAATTCCAATGCTTGTGTGTAAAACAATTATTAAATTGGCTCAAATAACTAACCGAATAAATAATATCAGATCGTGTCAAAACTGACAAATACATCAAGCTACCTATCAATCTTTGATATGGAAATTTATTATCACAAACATTTGACCTTTCAATATTTAATTTAGATTTTATTGGAGTTTCAGCCGTTTTACTATCAGATATACCAAACCTTTTCAATAACTGTTCAATATAATGCTGCTGATCTACAGTAATCACATTTAAATCCCTGTCAATTTTAATACTCATACCTAAGTACTTCTTGACTTGTCCTAGGTTTTTTATTTTAAACTTATGACTTAAAGCTTTAACCAAATAATCTATTTCAGATTTATCATTTGAAAATATCAAAAAATGATCGACATAAACTCCAACAATAGTTTTCTTGCCATTAGCATGATTCTTTATAAAAACACAAGGTTCTAGTTTACTCTTGCTAAATCCCGAATTACATGGTGTCTCATCCACTCTTTGGTACCAAGCAAGTGATGATTGCTGCAAACCATAAACAGCCTTTTTAAATTTTAATACTTTATGTGAATCTACACAGGTAAAACCTTCAGGCTTATACATGAAAATACTTTATTTTAGATAACCATTAAGAAAAGCTGTTGTAACATCTAGATGTGTTACATCCATATCTAACTGTACGCTTAATGCTAGAAGTAACCGCAAAGTAGAGTGTCTTATCACTGGAAAAAAAGTTTTCTGATAGTCCACACCAGCTTTTTACGTAAAGCCTTTCGCAACTAACCGCGCATGATATTTCACTTTATTTTCACAATCGTATTTCTTTTTTAGCACCCACTTACTTTGCACGATACTAGCATTATCTAGAGCGTTAACAACTTCTCATACTTTGTTGTCATCAAAAGACTGCATTTCTTCTGCCATGACCTGCAACCACTGTTGTTTCTCAGGACCACTGATCGCCTCTGCATATGTCATATCCTCATCACCCAGATAGGGATAGGTGCTACACATGTATCCATACCTGTCGGGTATTTTTCGATTTTGTTTCAACAATACACAGGTAAATAGCCTGTTTCCAATTGGTGTAGATCTTCCTGTTGATGCTGCTCTCCGATCTCTGCAGGCTGCACATCCTCATCTCGCACATCCTCACCTTCCACATCAAGATATTCTGATCCATTACAGCTGCTAGATTGTTCTGAGACTTCATATTTAACAGATTCCTCGGATAACTCCCCCACTGAATCTGTGTTCTCTATACAGACAGTGACTGTGTCTTTCTTCTTTTCTAATATTATCACATCTCTACTAGTAGTTACTAAGTTTCTTGCAGGATAATACACTCTGTATCCTTTGCTCCCATCTGCATAGCCAACTAGAATATATTCTTGGGCTTTCTTGTCCCACTTTCGTCTTTTTTCTTTAGCTATGTGTACCATTACTGTGCTCCCAAAAACTCTGATATGACTTATATCTGGCTTGATACCATGCCATAGTTCATAAGGTGTTTTTTTTTTGCAATACTGACGAACCAGTGCGATTATGCAAACACACTGCTGTATTTGTAGCCTCAGCCCAAAATGTCTTGCTTAACTGTGCATCAAAAAGCATGCACCTAGCTTTCTCAACTAAGGTTCTGTTCATTCGTTCACATATCCATTCTGCTATGGTGTGTATGGGCATGTTGTTTGATGAATTATACCCATTTTCTTTAAATAATCACCAAACTCAGCATTGCAGAATTCTTTTCCATTGTTACTTCTAATAATTCTTATCTTTTTACTTGCCTGAGTTTCAACTAATGCTTTGTATTCTTTGAAACTTTTTAAGGCATCACTTTTGTTTTTAAGAAAATAAATAGTTGTCATTCTGCTATAATCATCTACAAATAAAATAAAGTATTTAGAACCACCAATAGAATTACACACCATAGGACCACAGATATCTGTGTGAATAATATTCAACATCTCTGTGCTTCTCCTAGCAACATGAGTAAAAGGTAATAGAACCTGCTTCCCATCACAACACACGGTACAGGAAGACTTAGTAATGTTAACTTTCTCTTTTAAAGAAAGTCCGTCAACTGCATTTTGTATTTTGTTCAGACACTCACTGTTTACATGTCCTAATCTGCGATGCCAAAGCTCACCTGATATTATTGCTGCTGCAGACATATTTTCTTGGAGTTGTAATTTGTAAACTCCATTTTCTAATAATGCATAAGCAATCAGTGTACCATTTCTATCAATATTTCGATTATATATTTCACAGGCGTTTACTACAAACCCCTGTGAAATATATAATTATTTTCTTAAATACTTCAAGTAAGTAAGTAGTTTTCCCAAACCCTATATATTCATAAGTTAAGTTAATCAAGCCATCACTCTGATGGAAAAAGGTGACGAATAAATAAACTAGAAACGAAGAAAATTATTTTCTTTACAGTAATTATCGTAAACAATCGAACTACTAATCATAATTAATCGCTCCCTTTATTACAATAAAGATATTAAATAAAGTATGCTCTAATAAAAACCAAGCCGTTATCAAAGATACGCTTATAATTAAACATTAGCTTCACTAAGCATGCAAGGATCTAATATAAAAGAAGGTGCAAATTGTTTTGAATCACAATTCTGTAGCGCATCAGTAAATACTTCTCAATATGAAAGTGGTTTTCGTTGTTTTACTCCTGGTAGCGGTTACCATGGCAACCTTAGATAAACGCCTTTTGCGGCAGAGTACTTCGGGAGGTCATCAACACACCGCTGCTTATCATGCAAAAAGTTTGTATTAATTTATTACCATTAGTTTGACATTATGTATATGATGGTTGATTGAAAAGTTCGCGATACGAAATACGAACGTGTATTTTATTTATGCAATATTTATTTCATTGGGTCTACACATCTTTTCACTTTCACAGTATACAATTTTGTTGCCTTGTTGTATGTAATTTATTTTTATACCTTGTTTAAGCCCCGAACTTCTCAATCAATCCTAGTAGACTGATCAAGTGGCTGCTCTGCATCCAAACGCTAGGATATACCTAATGTAGGAGTCTGGATTTTGGGCGTCAAGCGAGTAATAGTTAATTAGATAGATTTGGAAGTGAATGAGCAGGCTCGTCAGAGGATGTACCTCTATCTCAAAGGAAATCGACGTGAAATGTTGCTATGCTGTCACGTTTCGTTCGGTGAGTGAGATTGCCGGATGCCCAATACCCCTTTTTTTTTCTAATTGTTTTTCTTTCCCACTCTCCTCATGATTTGTTGGGCCGACTACACATCCATGATCCAATTGTTGTATTGTTGATGTTCATTGGCGACAGTGATCACTTACTTAGTGCTTTTTGCCGGATCTATGCAATTAACAAAAAACGAACAAAGTTTTTACGTCACATTGCAGACACCAATCTTGCTCAACTTTATTCGAAAATGAAACTTTCGTGTATCAATCCGCATTAGTTCATAATCACCCACAGTCAGGCAGGGAATGTCTCTTCAATCGAGAGATCGATACTTGGAGATGGTTTACAACAATAATTACTAAATACTTTAAGCAGTGGGATTTATATCGGCTGATACAGTTATCAGCCCATAGAAATCACAATGCATGACACGGGCTTCTACAATTGAGCATATGGTTGAGATTTATCATGGACTAAGAGCCCGTGGCCGCTAGACTTTCGTCGTTGTTGACCTCTTTTCAGTTGCAGACAACCCCGCGCGCAGTTCAGTGGTGCAGCAGAGCTGTATACAGGCTAGATTGTTAAATAACATACATTTTCTTTATCTTACAGTTAATTTTGACAAGAAAAGCAGTACTAAAGATTGTAACGAGGGACTCGAGTGCCAAGATATGTGTGAGGCCCAGTGCCTGTCGTGTGACTACTCGTATTGTATCAACGGAGGGTGCTATTGCAAATTGGCACCCTTATCCTTGTATGGAAAAAAACCTAAATGAATAAAACTCTTTGGAAAATCTCAAACGAGTTAACAGTTATTGTACTGATGACTAAATAAATGTTTTTCTATTGCATGGTTTTTTTTAAGTGATTATAAAAGGTATAATTTTAACCTATTCCTTAATTATTGTATTTCCTTTTAATGTTTATTTCCATATAAAATAAATTAAGCAAATTATCATTTTTGTAAGTGCCTGCAGCTTTCCTGCGAAGACTAAGGCACTTTAAATAGAAATAAAGTAGTGTGAAGAGGCATCTCAGCAGGCCGGCATAATTGTATCGGATGCCTTGGGACTGTCGTCTAAAGCCATTCGGTACTCTGCCTGGACAGCATTCGCGCTTAACATCAGGCGCAGTGTTGTCACTATGCCAGGCCAGTATAAAAAAATAACAGGAGATATTACTATGCAAATATCAAATAGCGTGCTCAAATAAAACTCTAGCCATTATCAAAATCACGCATTAAAACATTCATGACAGAGCCAATAATTATATAAGAAGTTTATAGAAGAATATTTATTTCAGAATGATGATCATATATCTATCCCAGGTTGTCTGGCAGAAATTGCCTTAGAGCGATAAGACCGCCATTTGTACTCCGTTGTTTGTATTGTCTCTAAAAACTGTTATTATCTTTTACTGTGTACAGTAAAGAATTAAATCACTACATAGTATAAAACAAAGTCGTTTTCTCTGTCCCAATGCCCCTTTGTATGCCTAATTCTTTAAAACTAGGCAACGGATTTTGATGCGGTTTTTTTAATAGATAGAGTGATTCAAGAGGAAGGTTTATATGTATAATATTATGTACATATTATTGTACTGAAATCTATTTGTACCCGGGCGAAGCTGGGCCGGGCCGCTAGTAAAGAGCTTCACATTGTCATTAATCACAATTTTGTGGCGCATCAGTAATATTTATAATTGTGAAGGTGGTTTTCGTTGTTTTATGGTGACAAAAACATCGTGAAGAAACCTGCATACTGTAGAGATCTTAATGTGATTTTCTATGATATGTTAAATGTCCAAAGTGGACTATATGTCCTAACCACTGATGATAACTTATTTGTTTTCGTTTGTATCAAACAAAAATAATAATACGAGTATAATTTTAGTGATCTATATGACCTGTATGTGTCACCCATTATTTTTTATTCAAAATACTGACTGAATTATATATCAGTTATTATTCATTATTGAAATAAAGTACACCGACATAATACCAATAAAAGGGTAAAATGTCCTGTCAATATTAATTACGAAATTAACGGACAGTAATAAAAATGTAAACACGGAATCCAACAAAGTGTAATAAGTTAATAAACAAACACAATTTCCGACCGTATTTGTATGAATATATTTCATTAACCTCTATGACGTTCAATAGTCCGAAATCCGTCGGATTTATTCGTCGGTGTTTTTTGCCGCAAAACGTATTTCGCATCGGCCAAAGCGGCGGATCAAATCATGCGTTTATTTGTGCGGGGGCAGTCGACCGTGCGCGGATATTCCCGCGGATACTGGCGGATATGTGCATCCGCATTATAGCTCGCCTTTATTGGCGTATAGCTACGTTATAGCTTGCACCGTGTATTGTAAGTGTTAATTGAGCGAATATACACGAATTAACTAAACAAACGTTGGCATTTGATGTTTCGACCAATGTTTGAATATATCGCCAAACTGTTTGATTGTGGCATTAATAACAATTAAGTTTGAAAATGCACCTGATTCCATATTGAATATTGGCTATTTTGTCGCATATACCAATTTTCTACTTCATTAGTTGTAATTAAGTGATAAATCAAACTTTAAATATAAAATGAATATATTTGCAAAAAATGATATAGAATTTGACAAACTTTTCGTACTATCCAATAGTCTTAATTAATCTTGTAGTTCCATTAATTTAGCTAACGCTTTTCTTCCTCCATTATTATGCTTCGTTAATGAATATTCTGACATTGCAGGTCTATTGTAAAAGAGTTACAAAATACGAATAGGAATATGAACTACATTCCAAATACTTTATGCAAAGTCAAACAATTTACAATTGTTTGCAAGTTGTTTAAAAAATAAACGAATAGATAATATTCAAAAATATCTTCCGTAAACATTGATGATATCTCATTTTCATTAAGACCAGAAACTTCAAATACAAGGGTTTAACAAGGATATAAGCTGGATTCAAAATCACCAATTACAATATGGTGTCGGTAAAGCTGGTATTAACAGCAAATGAAACGGCGTGAGCCAATCAGCAAGCTTCAGCATGGGGAGCAATGTCATTTCACGAAATGACGTCGTATTATGCATTTCCATACCGCTGGTGTAATGCAATGTGCACGGCAAAGTAATTTCAACTGACGAGCGCTTTGTCTTGATTGTGTTGTTTAAAATCAGTAGTGAATTTAATGTAAATCTATAATAAGTTCCAGAGAAGGCTACAGTCTGCCCTGCAAGAATAAGAAATAGGAATGATTACCGCTCAAATAATTAATGAAAATATCTTTGTAGTGGACAAGCAAAAGCAAATGTACGGCGATGATGATTTGAAGTTACAGTCACGTGCAGTCACTTAGCATAGTATAACGCTATGGAATTATATAAAACAGTATATTATTACACAAAATGTAGATACCTAATTAAGATAATTTACCAGCCACAACTTTGTTAGAGAAATTACGAGATGTATAGGATATAACAGATTGTACAGCTTGTTAGCGTACCTTTTCGAGAGAAAGTGCTAAAATCTAGATCTTAAAGAGAAAACATGCGATATTGCCGTAAACAACGTCGCGTGTCCAGTTAGCGTAGGTGTTAGTCCATAAAAATGACAAGATACGAGCGCGACACGTCTCGTCAGTGTATCAACCGCTTTACGTACCTGACTAACTGATGAAATTAGTTTAAAGATGAGTATACATTATCAAATATTAGTAACATCGAAGAATACTGGAGAAGTTGTTGAACAACGTTCATAAATTGCGTGTTGGCCTGTTGTTAATTGACCAGATGCGCTGTCGGGAGAGTGGTTGTAGATCCGAATCCCAGGCCACACGTTTTACTTTTCAAAGTTATGTGTATTGATAAAATACCAAGCCCTTTTAATGGTATAACTGAGCCTCTATACACCATAGAGATAACAAGAAGTTTATGGTATGTGAAATACGCCAACCCGACAGTGTGTCAGGGAGATTTATCCAGATTAACTTCATACAGCCAATTTCGCTGTGCTCTGCCGTGGGTCATAATTGATTAATGCAAAAAACTTAACCAATGAGGCTAGAATAATAGGTGCATGTGCAGCTGCGTCTGATCTGTTTACCAACAGGCCACAGCTGCCAACATGTTGACGGTGGTCACGTAATAATCTGCGTATTAATAGTCAATAACTATGTACTATAACGGTGAAGGAAAACATCGTTAGGAAACCTGCATACCATAGCGATTTATAACAAATTCTATGTTATGTAAAGTCCGCCAACCCACAGTAGGCTAGCGTGGTGGATTATATGGCCTAACTACTCTCAATCATACTCGCGATTGTAGAGGAGACTCATGCAGTAGGCGGTATATGGATTGATAAAGAAGCATGTAGCAATAATATATCACAATAAAAATAATACTTCTCATAAAATCGAATAGTGTATAATGTCCCTAACGAGAGAAGTCGTCTCGAAGTATTTTGTCAAACAAAACAAAATTTCGTCGAGTAACACGTCATCCCGTAATTGGGATTCATTATACGATCTTGTTAAAGGATATTATTTTGTTCAGTTCAGTGTTAAGGGCTCTTATCCATTCGCATTTTCTGCATATAGAAATACCATATAAAACGGTATTATCTTCTGCCAGACAAAGGCATGCTCTAATGCGTGCTGCGTTTATGTTCGCCTCATCGTGTCCAGTTTTAAGCTTACTATGGACTACGGAGAGCTTTAATTATATGGGGTATAATACCTGTTAACTGATAATGGACTAATAAAAAGGCTTTAATAGTCTTTAAGACACTAGATTACCTCGAATTTTTGAGATAATTATTGAATTATTAAATCAAAACGCATATTATATCAACAATAAAAGTTAACAGTCTTTTGGATGCGTCTTTCTGATTTAAACTTCAGAAAAAACGGACCTACTAAATTTGACAACAACAGCGTCTTTGTATTACAGGGTGTTTTGCAGCGTTTCTTCATTGTATGGAGCGAGCACCTTATTGTTAATATCGCAAGTGAAGTATTTATAAGAGTGAGTTGTTCGTGGTCTGAGTCACGTCGTCAGTCACCTTTGTAGTCGCGACGAAGGTTATCCTTCGTCAGGTGAAATAGCACTTTTGTTAATATGCAGGAAAAAGAACGACTTGTTATTGGATTTAGGACTACAAAAAGTATTTTGTTCGTCAGTTTGGATTTTTCTAATACTTGCCAGCATCTATAGCGCAATAGGTTAGATGCTGTGAAACAAGAGACTGCAGGTTCGATCCCCGTACTGAGAGATATGTTGGTGGGAACCACAATTCTTTGATTTGAGCCTGGGTGTTTATGAGACCGAAGTTTCTCATATTCTTTGATATCCGCGACATAAGACTCGATCTTAGCGTGGAGTCAGAACTATGTTTATACGTGACTGAAGACTATATTTTATTGACAAGATACTTGTAGATTCGAAAGCATCATCAAACCTATTATAAAGTGACACAATAATACAAACGAGAATAACTTTTGCAGACCTTTGTCATTTCAGTGTGGGATTACAATGCGTCAATTTATCGAGGAAAGGTACAGGTTACTATTTATCCCAGAAAATACTTTTTTTGCGGGCAAAGCAGCGAAATATCTCTAGTCATAAAAATACCTTCCATCGTCCTTCATATTCTTGGTATAAAATAAATAAACGTAAACAGCCAATTAAATCTAATTGTATCCTTATCGATCTTGTTTATTTAGTGAATAAATGTTGAAACTATTATGAGCATAAAATTAAAATATTATATACCAATTGGATAAGTAAAGGAAAATACGTATAACTTTGTTAACCTGAACAACTTGAGGTAGTGAAATATGAAATTTGGTGTGGTGTTGCTCATTTTTGTTGCCGTTCAGATGACTTTGGCCTTAAAAAAGGACCGAAATGAGCATCCGAAAGTAATAGGTTTGTATAATTTCCTTTTTTACAAAAACTGCGAACGACCGTACGTATTGTGATTAAGAGGGTTTGATTATTCAATAAACTAAATATTATTTACTCTATTTAATTATCTTAAGCGTATGAACAATTAGGGCCTCGTTCACCACCTCCAAGTAAGGAGTCAAAGAGTCTAGGCATCAGTTAAAATTACCCGCAAATTCACATTTCAATTTCACGACTTTCAAATAACACTAATCCTATGATTACACTTCAGCTGGAGGCAGGGCAGGCGATATGTGACCATTAAGTTATTTTTTAAATAAGTACACATTTGACGTAATATTTAATATTTAATGAATGATTCCTTCAAAATTATTATTTCATTCACTTAACGAGCACGTAGTTACTCGAAACTTTGTTTTCACTTGTGAAATCGTCTGAAGATACTCGACACTTTTACTAGGCAATTAACGTTAATCAAAAAGTAACTAACCACTCAAACGTCCCGACCCCCAACTTTGACATAAGACTGACATAAGATCATAATTTGTATAGAAAAATACACTAGTTTTAAAAAACGTTCTAAACTCAAAATATAATTAAAAAAGCGTTATGAAAAAAATATATACGATGCTTAAATAAAGGCCCTTTAATGTAACATTGGCCAAATAATCATTAACAGTAGGAATATTAAAAAAAAAAACGGCAAATTAGTATGTTGTCTACGGGCAACGGCGAGTTGTGCGCAGGAATTTTTAAAAATGTAACTATTGTTTTTTAACTCCCTTATTGTTCTTATACAGTTTATTAAATGAAAGTTTTACATTAATAATTATCAATTACCTAAAAATAAGCCATATTCGACGCGTGATTCGAAGTTTTATAGACATGAAAGTAAATCACGATCGTTGTTCGTCGGTTTTCATTAAATATTTCTGTATTAATTCTAAGAAAAAATGATAAATAATTTGTTAGAGAGAGAAAACATATCATAAATATTAATTAGATGCCATTCGATCATTGAGAATATATCAAAATAATTCAATATTTTAATAGATTTCCAATATTCCGCTGAAATTTTTTAGCGGTCGCGCGCCATATTTTTTGAGATTAGGGTTTGCGTTACAAAGTTTTTGTTCAAACTAGAATGTGTGGTATGTTTGATGTTGGGTGTGATTGTGATATAATATGTGTGATAGAGCCAATAATATTTTGATTTCAATTTACAATATCAAAGAATTAATTCATTAATTCATTTGGTAAAACTTTAGTTTATCTGGCCAAGATATCAGGGTTGGGAGGGAGTGGGGGGGAGGGGGAAGGTGTCCCATGTCCCCTGGTACCACTCCCATGAAAAGGTGACGCACCATTCCCGAGAAAAACCAATTTAAGTAACCTAACCTCAAAACACTTGTTTTCAAAACAAACTTGCTTCTGCAACGTCTCCGGCGCTGCGGGAAGTACAGCCCCTTCGCCTTGCGTAACAAAGGATAGGCATCCACGCTCGCCTCCGCAGCTTCGGCTTGCTGGTCGCCTCCGGCGACCAGCCTCAGCCGCTACGGCTCGCACGGTTGCCTATCCTTCGTTACAGCGGGCGGGGGCTGCTCTCCCTCCGCGCCTCCGGCTTTTTATAAACACTCTAGGGGTGGTATCCAAAAGTCTACGTGAAGTCGGGGTGCCCTAAGTCGGTTTTGAGACAAAGTCGACTTATTTTTCCCACAAAGTGGGTACACTAACTACCATCGGAACATGATTTCCAAGTTGTTTAAAAAACAAATAAAACAACAAACATCCGTTTTACCTAATATGTGATTTGAGGTTAGAAAATATTTTCATTAATTTCTCGAAAATTATACACCACCTTTTAATAAGAGTGGTATTGTTGTAATCAGGGACTCAATCCCTACCACCTGTGATCACTTTCGCCGCTCTTTTCGTGGCCAAATAAACTAAAGTCTAAACTAAAGTTAGGTTACATTAATTGGTTTTTCTCCGGAATGGTGCGTCACCTTTTCATGGGAGTGGTACCAGGGGACATGGGACACCTTCCCCCTCCCCCCCTCCCCCCCCAGTCCCTCCCAACCCTGATATCTTGGCCAGATAAACTAAAGTCCATCCATTCATTTTAAATTGAAATACAATTACTCTTTGTGTTCTCTAAATATACGGAATGAATGGCGCCATCAGGGACCGCAAACCGTTATGTACATTACGATAACGTATCGCCTGCGAATGATCCGAACATTCAAATGATCTACTATTAAGCCATAAACAAATTATAAGATACGGCTGCCGGACGCGGCTGAAGAGTGGTACAACATTCAAGGACGCCCGTCAGCTGCATCTTATAATTTTCATTTGGCTTTACTAACGTAGTTATTCTAATGTAAAGCTGGTAATATAATTGGATACCTGTATCAGCCCATATACGTCCCACTGCAGGGCACGGGCCAACTCTACAATCGACAATACGATTGAGAGTGGTTAGGCCATATAGTCCACCACGCTGGCCTAGTGCGGGTTGGCGGACTTACATACCATAGAAATTCTTATAAACCGCTATGGTATGCAGGTTTCCTCACGATGTTTTCCTTTACCGTTTTAGTTCGTGGTGATTGACTATCAATACACACATGACTCCGAAAAGTCAGAGGTGTGCCCTGGGATTTGAACCCGCGACCACCGTGAACATGTTGGCAGCGGCGTCTGGTCTGCTTGCCAACAGGCCACCACGCAATAATTGGATACATTTATTGAAATAAAAAGAAGACTATTAATAAAATACATTTTCAATTTTAGGTCATCAATCGAGAACCAACAATGCTCGTGAGTGTTTTATTTTTTTGATTTCAGTGATAGAGTGCCTGCGTAGTTTGTGTCAATGAAGCTAATAAAAAAACCGTCAGTAGTGCTAACACTTAACTTGAACTTTAGATTGAGCAGCCAGGGTGCAAATGGGGGACACCGAGGCCCGGGCAGAGGCAGAGGCCGAAATGTGATTGTGATAAATATCGTTACCTTCTAAGACTAAGTAAACTGTTATTGTTATTATCCAATAAATATTTTGTTTTTGTGTTTGTTGGTACCTAAAAGGTGCAAGCATTACTATATTATATATAGATTGATAAATAAGTTAACTGTTATTGAAATGAACCAAAAATATATTTCTTTTTATGTTTGTAATTATTTGACTGATTTTATTGAAATAAGTGTAAAACGAAATGTGATAGTGATAAATATCGTCACCTTCTAAGACTATACGTAAACTGTTATTGTTATTATCCAAGAAATATTTTGTTTTTGTGTTTGTTGGTACCTAAAAGGTGCAATTATATTATATCTATATATTAGTACGTGATGCAAAAACTTTGGACTCCTTTTTACGAAAATTGCACGGATGCAGGAGCATAAAATTTGGCACACTTATAGTTTATGTGTAGGAGAAGTGCAGAACTCTAATATTTTTCAATAATAATGCTTATAAATTACATTAAATCAATAAATAAAACATTACACACACTATCATGCATTTCACACACACATACATACACAAGTATTTGTACACGCATAGGTCAAATTGTTTCTTTTGTTTTTCATTTGGCCGTAGACATAGAGTACTGACATAGATATATATATATATATATATATATATATAAAGATTTTAATAATAATGCATAAAAAGTACATTAAATCAATAAATAAAACATTATACAAACCCATGCACAAACCAGCATGCATTTGACACACGCATACACAAGTATTTGTACACGTATACATACTCTGTAGTCAAATTGTTTCTTTTGTTTATTATAGACCTAGTTGAATGTCAAACAGAAAAGTTTGTTTACTGTGGTTTTATTGAATGTCAAACAGAAAAGTTTTATTTGATGAATACTACGTGAAATACTGAGCGCTTACACAAATTGTGTAGCAGTAAGATACATTTAAATGTACACGGATTATCATTATATGCATAAAGAAAGCTCTGTAGCAGCAATCTGCAAAAATCATTCAGGTACAAAAAAAATATAATTTGCTATTGCTCGTTCAAAGCAATGATTGTAGTTTACGATTTCAGTAATTGCATATACTTCAGGATAAATAAGTGATTTTGAGAGATACGTACATTTAAATGTGCATGAATTATCAGAATTAACAACATCATCACACAGGTATTTCATATAATTTGTTCAAAAAAGAAATTGGCAAATAACAGTCTTGGTCAAATCGGTGGTTATAGTAGTTTAGTTTTTGACAGTAGAACCTTAATAATGTATTAAGTAAACTATTACTGATATGGCCCAAGAATGTTTTTATGTTTGTTTTTTTCTGAATGGTGCAATTATTACTAGATAGAACTTAGTCGAAAACAAGTAATAAGATTCGACTAAGGGAGGCGGCTGAAGAGAAGTAAAATATTTATCCCGACGTGATCAAGGTCACGTCACGTTATACCGCTTGTCAGCTGCGTCCCTTAGCCACGTCTTACAATACGTTTTCGGTTTTATTACCTGTTTTACTTACTAAATCGTACAAATCTTTAATTATTAACATATAGATTTGAGTTTTTCAGTATTTACTCTTAAATATTTATTAATTGATTGTATTAATAATATTTTTTTATTTTTTATTTTGTTTTTAATGTTAGCCACAACATACCTACCCTACCCTTATCCATAATTTTTAAATACTATTAAAATTTTTGGTTCTAATGCATTAAGCTATTAGTACCTTTACTTAAATAAATCTCGTCGTAATAAAATATATTTACTTATAAATCTATCATAAATTACAATTTGGTTTCTACACAAAACACTAGAAAAAAATAATCATAGCTGTGCATGCTTGATCGCTAAAATTTCATCAACGCAAAATCAATAAATACATTAAAAAATTAGGTATAAAAATGTTAACATTTGATAGAAATATCTCATTTAATTTCCATTTACGTTATTACACTTAGTAGCTTGTATTTATTGGCCGCCGAATTTAATCGGCTAACACCTGTATCAGATATCGACTGAACAAGAACTTACATGGGCGGCCATCTTTCAGGCGTTTTTCACCAGTGTTGCCAACGTAGTGGATTTTCCACTAAATCTGGCGGTTTGGACCCCGTCTTGTTGTGGAAAATTGCTTTTAATGGTTAGTAGATTTTTAATGGTTTGGAAGTTGCCGAAAATTATTGAAAAGCTGATGAATTTAATATTTATTCCGATACATACTTGTTTTTTTTATATTATGTCATATATGGCCTTAAAATATTCAAATATACAATAAAATAAATAAATACACCCAACAGTCACATACTCCCGACCCCACACTAAGATCGAGTCTTATGTCGTGGGTATCAGAAACTACGACAAACTTTTCGGTCCCACAAACACCCAGACTCGAAACAAATACCTGCGGTTCCTGTGGTTTACACAAAATATTTGTTTCTGTGCGGGGATCGAACCCGAACAATATTATGCTAATATATTAAGAATACGCTGTGGCCTAAAATTAGTAGAAAAACGTTGCCACACTTTTTAATTTCCATCAAATGTCATAAATCAAATTGGTAGGTACCAAAAGGGCCCTGTAAATGGACAAAATGGTTGTCAAATTTTACGCGTTTATCAAATTATTTTATATATTGTTATAGTATGCGGTTTTGTTTGACGCGTTTTTCAAACAGTCTACGTGTTTGATGCAAATCTGGCGTAGTTGACAAACATGTTTGAACGTGCACGGCAGTGTTTGTCAAACAAAATCACAGTCATTGTTTTGTTTGGCATCATGGCAGACGCTACACCCAGTGATAGCACCATTGAGAATAATACATTAAGTGTATTGTGGTATTATTACGGAAAAGGAAAATGACATTGTAATCATATCTATTTATTGGGTCACGCCGATGTTATGGAAAATAAAATTAGAAAGAATATATGGAAATATAAATGTACTAGCGGCTCGGCCCGGCTTCGCCCGGATACGGATACATATTCTAGTCCATATTTTATTTAAACTCAATATGACTGCCGTTTTCTATACTGCTTATCCAATCCCGTACTATATTCTTCTGTCCCATTTTATCCACCTTATATCATACTAAGAAGATTTATACAAATTTTCATCCCCTATTTTATCCTCTTGGGGGTGGAATTTATCGAAATCCTTTCTTAGCGAATGCCTACGACATAACATCTACTTGCCAAATTTCAGCCCGATCCGTCCGGTGATTTGGGCTGTGCGTTGACAGATCACTATATCAGTCAGTGACCTTTGAATTATATATATTTTGATAAATGAATATAAATGCACTACCTTTATTTATTTCTCATGATATGCGGTCGCGACTCAGTACGACGTCACATCACGGTGTGCATCACGGCAAAGACTAAATCAAATTTACGAGCAAAATGTTTGATCCCTTGTTTAATCGTCTCAGGTCATGTTTGATGAAAACGTGAAGTTCGATAAACAGCCAAACAAATTTAAACAAGGCAACAATTTATTTAAACAAGGCCTGTCGACCACGTCACGGTGAAGATCTGTCAATTTCAAACGTCCCGCCATTTTTATGCGCGAATCAGCACATCGGCTCGCGTACGGCTCGCGGTTACATAAAGTTATATTTCTCGAGATTTTTGTATCAGAGGTTTATATTGTTGATTATTTTCGGTATAACAATAAGATTTACTAATTCATGGATTATATTAATCATCAATCATTACAACCAGTTTTTTTTTATCGGAAGGTAAACTCGAGAAAAGTGATTATTATTTTGCATTAAATAAGTGAAAACCGCTAATGTGTGACAACTAGTAAAAAAATTGCTATATTGCGGAATAAAAGCAATAAATATGTATTTGCTTATTAATTTATTCCCATAACCTTTCTACGCGACATTAATGCATGTTTTATATTTGTTTGTTATTTTATAATGATAATAAATTAATTTACTCACGTAGTGAATGGCAATTCCGCACGAATCATTCAGTAACATTCGTTCATTACCTTAGGTTATCTGTCGCTATGTACTAAAACGTCCCGACCCTCAATTTTGACAGATGACGTTTGTCAAAGTCAATTTGACAGCCTAATGTAAATAGAAATAGGGTATCCTCTGAACCGTCGGCGAACCGCATTGCGGGTCGTCGAAAAAACATAAGAGGTACCGCGAACCGTCGCGAACCGCAATGCGGTTCCAGTGTATAAACAAATATCCTATTTAAAAATTGAAATTTGACATTGACAGGTGGACGTGCCAGTAGCTATCGTAACGTAATAGTATCGAGTTCACGAGAGTATGGGTAAACGATTCATGCTACCGATATGGAGTAGTAATAATACAGTAATCGTTGTCATGATACTATTACTATACGATACTTTAAAATCATATAAAAAATGTACATGTCGATTTTCGATTTTCTTAATAAATTAATAATTATTATTTTTAAATTTAGACCTAAAATTTAATGGTTTTAAAGTCCCTGCACATTTTTAGTGGATTTCTAGTGGTTTTGTATGTTGGATCTCAAGGGAATCCAGATTAACTGTTGGTAACACCAAACGGGTCTGGAAGTCACTAACGCAATATATGCAAAACGCAAACGTAACAGAAATTGGTTGTGATTAAGGGTGGTTTGTTTTGGTTTTTTACAAGATAAACAGCATTGTCGGTAGTCAAATATGAATATCGAAAGAAAGCTTATAGTCTAAACTTTATTTATAAATGGATTTATTTGGTATGTAATACGATTTAATGGGTAAAACCATGATTTGAAAATGAAAAACCTTTGAAATTCGATCTGTATAAAGTGTTTATTATTTGTTTACAATACATTTGAATTATATTTGTACAATAATTACAACATCTAATAATTCTGCATAGTTTTAGCTACTTACAGATATTTTTTATTTCCCTGTAACTAAAATAGGAACTCGGACATAATGCTTTATGTTGAGGACTAAATAAACGCGGGAATGTATCGGGAATCGGAAGATATCTGTCAAACTAAGTGACAGTGACGTGGACGTGTGAGTGGCTAATCAACCGTTTACTTGAACATGGTGAAAGAGGCCCTTACATTTACTTTTTACTTCACTTTTACTAAAACATGTTTTTCAGTTTTTAACCCCTAATTTAACGTCTTTCATTTTGGTGTACAATAAAGCATGTACGAATCAAATAAATACATGTATTATTATACTTGTTGCAGGTGTGTGTAACAATTGCAAGCGCAGTTTCTACTGCGAATATGATTCGGAGTGCTCGAAATTATGCAATACGCGGTGTTCCAGGGTTGGAGGCGCCGATTGCGTTGACGGCGTATGCTATTGTCACATGCTTTCAACCTAATTTGGTAGTATATTGAAAATAATATCATCATTGATTTACACCACTCTATGTGTGCGCCAAGCTAGTTTATATTCTGTGGGTGCGTGTGCGTAACATAACGTACAATCTAGTACGTTTACTCGTATTATTAAAAACACCTGTCAAAAATGTTAATTTCAAGTTTTTAAATTAAAAATACAATATCAGCTTAATAAGGTGAAAGCTTATTTATTGTAAAATTTTAAGATTAGGAGTGCACGAACAGTCCATCTCATAGGTTTACATTTTAAACGCGATAAAACAATAAAGAATTATACTTATGTTAATCTTAATGTCCCAAAATAACACGTTTTAACTAACGTTCCTATTAATTGTATCAGGAAAAAAAAAGAATACAAATTGAGACATTTTTTTAGGCTTCATACACGTATATTGTAAGTGCTAAGGTCTTGCTCTACTTACCTACATACATAAACCGACGCCTTTTTTCCCATAAGGGGTAAGTTTTTCAATCTGTGGGTCGCGACCCTCAGGGGGGTCTTTATAAATATAGGTACTAAAATGGAGAAAATCATATACGTAGCGTTACTACGTACTACTAATTACTAACTTTTTTCTGTTTATGGCCCGAGGAGGTCACCAAAAGTTTTCAACCAGAAAAGGGGTTGTGTATTTAGAAAGTAAGAAAATCTCTAGGGTATACAAATACGACAAAAGTCGACAAGTGTAATCTATCAATAATTTCGTTCACAATATCATCGGGGGCGTAGCTCAAATGGTAGAGCGCTCGCTTAGCATGCGAGAGGTACCGGGATCGATACCCGGCGCCTCCATTCTCAACATCCTCCTCGTTTTTGTGCATTTTTTTAAATTTTATTTAAACGAAGGTTTTTTGAATTATAATTTTTTAATTTTTTTTGTAGCTATCTTCACCACCCTCCAACTTTTGGTTATCTTTAATAAATTCATTTATAAACAAAAGCCAATGCATTCAGAGTCCTGACCTAAATCAGAAGTCGAGCAATTTTTCTGTCTGAGTTTAATCGGCGCGCGTTTAACTCGCCACGTTCGCTGGGGGTCTAATGTGCCCTCTGAGTGGTTTCACGTGTACACCACCTTAGCCACGCGGGGGGCTTTAATCCCTCACTTTTAGTTTTTTACTTACCGTTAGTGTACATTGTATTGCTCTCCCATAAGAGGATTTTATCACGCCGCCCGAGATTAAAACGGTTTGATTGCTATAGTTTCGCTGGGTTTTTAATTGAGATTAAACATGTGTGTATGGTACATTGTCAGAAAATATGTTTTATTTATTTCAATTAGATGCTCCATTTTGGCTTTTTTAAATTAAAATATGAAATAAGTGTGATCGGATAAGGATGATTCTTAAAATATTATCTTACGGAATAGAGAAAAAAATATTAATGTTGATGAAAAATTAAGAGGTATGAAATATGAATTATATATGTATTGCATTCCTGAATAAAGTAAATGGCTTATTTATAAAAAATATTATAATATTAATACATTTTAATTCCGATGAAATATATGTGCTATAACAAATTAATTTCGCCTAACATCTGAAATAACAATAAAAAACCTGGAATCTGGAATCGCATCAATCACACATAAAATCAAATTTGCTCGCCACCTAACCGACATATTTTCACAAACATTTACAAACTTTATAGACGATAAATCGTGTTGGATATATTAAAAAAAGCATAAAGTTGGCATCTAAAATCATAATAAACTATTTATAATATGTCAAAAGCAACAAAACGGCGTAATAACGTGGAACTATGAGAACTGTTCCCATTGTCTAATTGGATATTGAAAGAGGACACAATAAAGATGTTTATAGCATTGAGTTGCGGGTGATATTCTGAGGAACGAAATCATAACGATAGTAAACAGATAAAATCTTTTATATTGTATATTATCACGCGTATGGTTTCAATAAATTTTTATAGTGATTCGTTTCAAACAAAAAGTAAACTGTGTTCTTCAAATTATGTTTAGTATTCAATTGTAGTGTAATGATGTACAACATTTCTTATATATTTATGGACTAGAAACGAGAGGAGTCTATCTTGGAAACCAAGTAACATGAAATTGAGTAAGATTATGTTTTTATAGTTTCATATAAATCACCTTACAGGAACAAATAGGGAACAATTTAAACAATTAAAATATTACTGTCAATGCTTTATATTACAATGCAAGTTTGGTTGACTGCAAAACCATATCACCCATATCCAAATTTTTTGAAATCATACTGTGCAAAGCAATTATTATATTGTAATGTTTTGATGTACCTATAACAAAGTCGTAGTATATTTATCGTGCATTATTTACGAGAATTTCCACAATCTATTCTTTCACGTCTCATTATAAAACCGTTTTAAAATCGCGCTTAGAATAACACCCGATCGTAAAACATGTCCGTCCGTTGAGAGCAAATGGCGCGCGTAGTACCAGCCTTGTGGCTAAATTAATGGCGGAACACGGCACATGAAAGTGTTGTCAACGTTATAATTTCCGTGACGAATTGCCGACACCAATCTGTACGGCTCTCACAAAGCTGTACGGGCCGATGAGATTGTGCTCAATACAAAAGTATTTTCAGGATTTTTGTAAAGGTATTTTTTTTGGAAATTTCCACAATATTTTTATTATGATTGTGTCTAATCTCGCTTAGGTTGGCATGATTGCATCCAATGATATAGGACCGCTGACTGATGCCATTTGATACTCTGCCTGGACGGAATTTGCGCTTATCATCAGGTGCAGTGCAGAAATTATTCCACGCCAGTATAAAACAAGTAATAGTTTATGATAAGAATAACAATAGATATACATACATAAACTCACACCTTTTTCCCAGAAGGGGTAGGCAGAGGTGCCTGGACACCCACATTTCGCCAGTACGTTCCGTCCCACTATGTGATAGGTGGCGAACCTATCGCCATACCGGGCACAAATTCCTGACTTCGGGCTGATAATGAATAGAAAATCCAATATCACTTTGCCCGACTCGCGATTCGAACCCGAGACCTCAGCTTTGCAAGCGTACCTTAGTACAACTACGCCACCGAGGCAGTCACAATAACAGTAATAATAACAATAGATTTGAATTTAAAAGGTTTTAAAAAGGTTAGAACAGTGCTCAGTAGTGGGGATACAGAACAGTTTCAGTAAATATACGAGCAAAAATTACACATACGTTTAAACATAAAAGTGTTGGTATAGTGAAAAATAGTGCTTTATTTCAGACAAAGCACATAAATTAAGCGGTATTGAACAAGTAAATGAGATCGCATACCCTCGACCATTGATCACGACGGAGGGACCTGGCGTGCTTTACGCGCAGTTTTATGGCCATCGGAGATTTAGTGCCAAGGTTTTGAATAACGGCCGATAGTTTTGAGGGTGTTTATCTAACAATATACGTAAATTTTAATTGCGATGTAAGCTGGTTGACTTACTATATAAGCAGTCAGATCCTTCACTAATTTTCCAAGTTTCAAAATCAACGTTTGTGAGACACTTAGTTGCACACACCAATATAATAAAGGATTCAAGTGTTAACAGCATTTGACAATTAAATAAAAAGCGGCGACCATGGATTAGCTTTATTCTCTGGAATTCTCACTGGATAGATTTCCATATGGTGATGCTAGCTAGTGTTACTTATTTAGTTTACGTTGAAAATAGTACCTATGGATAGTTTAAACTGAAAAAGAATTGAGCCAACTTGTCATAATATTTTTGCAAACTTATCAGCGTTTCATCCAATGTTATAAATTGCACAGTACCCCATAATCCTTGCCTCTCAATCTTTTTTGTATCTATTCTTCTTCAGGTTTCAAAGGCTTCGTACTAATCAGCGACTATTAAGTTTCATATATTTATGAATGTCTTGGATTGACAGGTAGCTCGTTTTGCTTATGCTGCAAGAAATTTTATTAATCTTATTACTCATTTATCGTTATTTAATAAAGATAGCAAGCGTTGAAAGCTCACGGCTCAATTAGTAAAGCGTATTAGCAAAGCGGTGTCCTCACTTAATGAACTTCCTACGCGCGCACACTGCACTAAATATAATCACACTTGTCGTGTTAAACGCAACTTTACCACTGCCTAATGTGGAGAGGGCCTTAAATTATTTATTTTTTCATCTTGATCATCTTCGGTGTCATGAAGTTCATTTTCGAAAATAAGCCTCAGTCAAGAGTCGTCTAGATGATAAGAGTCACGCTTGGCAAGTGTGATAGTGAATGCAAGACGTAGCTCGCCGGCCAGATAACACTGCTGTCATCATCATCGTCATGTCTTTCTTGGCTAAACCATTAATGTGGTGATTATACCCTCACATATTCATCGCCAAATCCTCGTACGTTAACCGATGAGACACAATACTTCTACCAATTCGCATTAAGTGTCACGGTAGTTCTATATCATTGCCTGAGTGCATTTTAATTTTCCTCATAAGATCCTATTAGTCTACGCAAGTATGTCTATATATTTCCAGCTTCTGTAATTCTATATTGTTAAGAGCAGAGTTTTAGAGTAAGTTCTTTATACGTAAATCCTCCTCCACACTTAGCAATCCGGACGCGGCAGAAGATTTGCAAGTGAGAGTCGCGTTACGCCCACGCTGCCAACATCAACAGGGAAGCTGTGTTGCGCATTTAGACGTCTGCGCTGACGACCAGGTGTCTCTCGGATGTATCCTGCGCTGACACCTACTGTTTCACGGATCAGGTTATCGGTGGAATTTAGTGGATATTTTCGGAATTTGTGAATGACAGAAACAATTCCAGTCAATTTTAAACGAGGGACGTGTTCCATGATTGCCTTCAAATGATCGTCGTCGAATTCATAACTTCAACCTTGTGTGTACCAAATATATCAAAGAATGCATCAATCGCAATCATTTTGGAAAATTGTATGAAAGATAAGCGTAGGTACCTAATAAACCCACATTTTATAGATGTAGCATACTTTTGACGACCTCATTGGCGTAGTTGGTGAGACGCCGACTGTGAAGCGAGAGGCTGCGGGTTCGATCCCCGCACTATTTTTTGTGAACCACAGGTATTTGTTTAAGATCTGGTTGTTTGTGAGACCGAAATTCTCCCGTTGCTTCTGATACCCAGGACACGAGATTCGATCTTAGTGTGGGGTCAGTTATTTATTTATTTATTTATTTAATGATGATCATTTTTCCTACTAAAACATCGTCAGCAAACCTAGCCATCCCGAACCTCCCAAATTACAAATGAGCCTAGAGATTAGACATTGGTTTATTTACGATGGTGGAATTGTGTTAAGACACAGCCGGCAGACGGCAGGTGTTGCCACTGGCGATAATAATAAACGTGGCAATGCGTGTGATATTGCCAGGCTAGCGTTTAACGTCGGCCGCGGGAACATTACACGCAACTGCGCTTCGTTGCCGGCTATTTATGCCATAAAGGTGTTTGGGCGTGTTCGGATGGGAGAGGAGAGTGGTTGGGCTAGTTACTGGGACAGTGGTAAATTGATTTGTGGTTTTATGTAGGGTTTTGGGACAGCAATTATGAAACAAAATATTACAGCTTAATGATCCGCTGATTTTGTCACCCTTACCTACGCATGGATTTTTATTTATACAGCAAAGGACGCAAACAATCATACGACCGGTCTGGTGGTAGGTAGTTACCGTAGCCGTGTCAGCCTGGCAAGTAAATCTGCTAATATATATACCGTGAGGATAGTCAGGACCTTACGGGTGGCTGCGTGTGCCCTAGGCTCAAAAGCGATGGACTACAATAATCTGATGCCCAAGTGCTGCAGTCACATATTAGAGCTGAGACGATTTTGACGGGCAATTCTTTGCGCGTAATTTAAGCGACCAGTAATAGTTCAACACACTTCACAACACCGCAATGTATATTTCTCTCGCCAAAACGCAGTGTAAATGCACTATTTTGTTCCAGTTTGAAGGAGTTTGCAGCCAGAGTAACTACTAGACATATTGGGCTTTGCTAATATACAGGAGCGGTCGTAGCGCTTTTAATAAGGTGAATGGCGTGCTCCTCTCACTATTCATTGCAATAAAAAAAGCGTATTGAAGCAAGTCAACTAGCAATAGCAAACGGTCGATCAATAAAAGGCAGGTATTTACGAGGTGCAATGTTCATGCCGCCATCATTGTTGGCCATTGCGTTGGCTGCTCCGTGCCGGCATAACCTAAACATTAGTTCTATTATCATATGCATAAACAAATAAATTCGCCCATCGGCATTCCAAACCTTGCTTGTGTTACCAGAATATCGGTAAATACAATCGATTTTAGCTTTATTGATGGTTTGTGTTGAGTTTAATCAGTTTTGCGTTTATTTTGTTGTAGGTTTGTTCTAAATGGCGCTATAAAGTCTGGCTTTTAAAAAAAACTTAATGATCGATTTTAACTTGTATTTCCCTGAAGTCATCGCCATTTTGTTTAGAAAACATGATTTGATTGCGAGTTGAACCTATAGGATAGTATGGTACAAACTCTAGTCTGAGGAAATTCGTAGGAACTAAATATTTCAATTTATATACATACATTTTCTTGTCTTAACAAGCCGTATTGCAGGTTGTTACGTCTACAATATAAACGCATCCACTCATTGGAATGGTGCCACTGTGTCATTGAAAATCGGCGTGTAGTAACAACTTTCCAATAGTGTTGTCCTTTTGATAATCGAGATCTCAGAAGACTCCAAAAGTGGTGGTATGAAAAGCATTAAACACATCCACCTAATAGCAGCCTAGAACCTGAAAACCCTTACAAAAATGAAAGCCTCTGTCGATCTGTATCATATCCCATATTTGTCCCACTACATAGCACGGGCCTCCTCTACTATCGAGACTACGTTAGAGAGTGGTTACATATAGTCCACCACGCTGACCTAAAGCGGATTGGCAGACTTTACATACCATAGAAATTCTTACAAATCGCTATGGTATGCTAGTTTTACAATGTTTTCCTTCACCGTTATAGTGCATGGTGATATCAAAACACACAAGATTCCGAAAACTCAGAGGTGTGTAATGGGATTTGAACCTGCGACCACCGTGAACATGTTGGCAGCCACATCTGATCCGTTTACGAACATGCTTCCACGCACTTTTTCGATCAGCCTATGTTCATCAAGTTTAGTCAAGGACAGTATATATATGCCCACACGCAGGAGATAATCATCTGAAATGCACTGAGTTGTAGTTTTTTTGTCGTGCCACCGTATAGATGCCGCATAATAAGACGAACACCAAACACACTTACAAGCCCTGATAGCTAACAAGACTATGCTAATACCAGAGCTACGCTTTAACCTGTTGAATTAATAGTCGATTAGTCTTCATTGCCGTCGGCTCAGAGAAGCTCAACACTAATTGTTACTAATAGTTACAACACAGCGCGGCTTAGCGCGATGTCGAACACTTCCCTTACAGCATCACTGGCGGATTGAGATCTGTTTAGCAGGTGCCATCGTGTCGAATTCTAGAGCCGAGCTAGGCAGTCATTTTAGAGGAATGCTCTCGTGTTGTAAATGCCCTAGTTATATTTGACAGCCTCTGGAGTCAAGTTGTTAAAAAATAAGAAACTATAGGTCGCGGGTTCGTTCCTCGCACCTACCCAAATGTGTTTTAATGATTTATATAGATAAATGTATTAATTTGATCCACAGGCTGAGCAGGCAGTCATTCTAGAGCAATTATCTTATGTTGTAAATGCCTTGCTGTTGTGAATGCCTCCGTGGTTCAGTTATTTAGATGGTTGTGAAACTATTTGTCGTGGGTTCGATCCCCGCAATATAAATGTATTTTCATGTTTTATATGAAATGCATTTGTATGATTCACAGGTATTTTTATCAAGTCTGGATGTTTGAGGCTAAAAAGTCTCTCGTAGCTTTTAACACCAACGAGGCAAGGGTGTAATGTACGTTACTGTGACTATTAAGGACACATCATAATAATATCATTTGATCTAACTCAAGACTACAGAAGCAATATTTTTAAACACACCTACAGAAGCTAGATGCGAAGTTATTAATGAAATATTATTACGAGCGCTAATGTGTGTGTTGTGACGTATACAGATTTACAGTCTCTAACATAATGATATATTGACGTCATAAATAATTTTATGCATTGTGAAATGTTAAACAATAATATTAGAGATATACGAGGCGTTACGGCGCGGCCAGCGTGAACGGTAAATGTTTAACTGCAATAAAGTAATTGTTGATGCTCGCTGGATAAATTACATTGTAATATACAATGATTTAGGATTATTATTAAATGTGTGTATTTTGATTCAATTATTACTACGATTCTACTCGCGGTCTCCCACGTATGCGTATTAGGGGCAATGTCTTTTGAAATTATATTTTCATTTTACTTATCTTTATTTTTCGCCTTCATGTATGATTTTTTTGGGATTGAAAATATAAGGATCCACAAATCCGCTTTAGTAAAATAGAGAAGTTTTTGCATACTCTGCAATCTACTTTAATTTTATCTAATATAGCCCGTTAACTCAATGCACAACAAAGTAAAACAATCTATCGAGTTATCTTAATTTGCCAACCGAAGCATCCGAGCAACAACCACACGTCTCAAACAAAATAATAAACCGCAGTATGTCACCTTAAGATAAAGGGGGATTTAACTAACTCGCGAAACAGGTTCTGTTAATTTTCCTAATCGCATTTATATAAATATAGCCCTTATTTCAATGGAACAAGGATGCACATTGTGTGTGCGAGGTGCGAAGCCACTGCGAGCCAAAATAACAGCATATTATTTTCCAAGTGCGTAGGTGGGATCTTTGTATAATTTCATTCTGTGACAACCCTAATGTGTTTGTAGTGGTGTGCTTGTATCGATACATTTAGGTGAATTTATTTATGTAATTAAATGAAAAGTCATAATGTTGTGTAGTACCGTTGTTGGATATCAAGATTAAGAAGAGCAAATACGACAGACTTAAATGTCACGGCATTCTTAGAAGTAAAAAACACGTTAACATATTATGAAGTCATTAGCACTTTGACCGGCAAAGAATATTAATGCATAATATCAAGTCAATTATGATTGAGTGTAAATTTCTATGTAATAACAAAGTATGTAATCTTGTCCTCTCCTGTCCTATTCCATCCCTTTGAGTATGCTCATACGCCGTTTTTTTACGAGTATATTGTCGTACACAAAAGCACAACCAAAAATACTAAGATTCTTTGTTTTGGGTTCCACTATATTAATACAGTCCCCCAGTAATAGTTTGTCTCATAATATATTCCGTGTAAAGAGTGGGATCACTTACATTTATATTCTAGATACAAAATAAAGCGGTAGATATCGATACGATTGCCTCATCCCTACGCGTGTTCATCAACAGTTTGTAATAAGGGGTTTAACTGCGCATTATAATCGCTTCACATTTGAATCTCTGTGTTGTCTCGTTACGCGCTCCAATCGCACCTGAACAGAGCGTTGTTACATAATACGCTTTCATTTAATCACCTATCTTTTATTTTGATTAGCCTTGGTACTGTTAGTGAAATTTTCAAGTAGGCGAAATAGATTAAATCTGAAACTAACGAATAGCGAAAATGCTGGAAATTAAAAAAGAAAGGATAAATTAAAAATGCCTTTTGGCTGTATTTAATATTATTAAAACAAAAAAAAAACGCCTATGAAAAGATTCTCGATGCGAGATTTCAAATGAAGATCGCACGGTTCACAGTTTATACATGCTTGGTGTCTGGTGCTTTGCAGCTGGCTTGTCTTTTTGTTAAAGTCATTATATCCGAGCTTTGCGCTTTGAGCTAATAATTTTATTTTTTATCAGCCCATATACGTCCCACTGCAGGACACAGGCCTACTCTACAATCGATAGTGCGATTGGGAGTGGTTAGTCCATATAGTCCACCACGCTGGCCTAATGCGGGTTGGCAGACCTACATACCATAGAAATTCTTATAAATCGCTCTGGTATGAAGGTTTCCTTACGATGTTTTCCTTCACCGTTTTAGTGCGTGGTAATTGACTATCAATACACACATAACTCCGAAAAGTCAGAGGTGTGCCGTGGGATTCGAACTCGCGACCACCGTGGTCATGTTGGCAGCCGCGTTTGGTCCGTTTACCAACAGGCCACCACGAACTTTATAATTTTACTATTAGAATAATTTCGTTGCGGGTTCAAGACAAATAAGACATTCAAAGAGACTAGCTGAGCTTCAATTCTCGGTGTCATTGCAATTTATGCTACTGATGTGGCCTAACAAAATTTGCATTAGCAGGTGTTAATGGCAGCACAGATCGAATCAGGCCTCATAATTATTTTATCCACTTTACACAAATTTTTATGAAGGAATTGAACCCGTTACCCCTCTTCGATGGTCAGCTTCGCACCGCCACGCAGATAAGTCAGTGATTTACGTGTCAAGGACACAGCCAAATAGATTTCTAGAAATCGATGCGTTGGTTTCTATACGGCTTGCCCTACATATCAATGTTTATATTAGTTAGTTCGCGAAATTAGTCAATACTCGCCTGACGGTCCGATTTCACCTCTCATATTTATTATTATTCATTTGTGAAAAGATTATTTGGTTATAATCACATGTACAAGAGTAGTTAGACTGATAATTTTATTTATGATACTTACTTATAAATTCCGATAACAATGTTGATAAGATGATTATATTAAACGTAATTAAATAAAATAGAATTCGTTTTTAAGCGATTATTCAATTATTATTTTAAGGAGGCCTATGCCCAGAAGCGGTTTCAATTTGACTAAAGATGTCATCAAACATAATTATATAAGCGTTACATAATAAAAAACACTATTTATTTTATTAATTATGTACTAACCTAAATCATATTCATTTTTTGCCAAAAACATACATACACACATTTTTACATTAGATGATAGATTCAGTGAAAGGAATTTACCTAGATGAACTAGTTAGCAAGAAAATTGTGGTAAAATATTCACTACGATGTTTATTACATGATACGGGGAAATAATCATTTTCATGTTTAATATTCCGATCTGTACTATTGAATACATACCATGCGCCATTTTTTCTTAGAACTTTTTCGTCGTTATTGGAAATTCTAACTTTTATTGGATTTTAGTGGTTGATTATTTTATTATGTCGTTGTTTATTTTTTATTGTGTAAGATGCTATCTCTTCTTCTACGTAGCGGTATCGCGACTTATGGTAATATCCATTTTACTAATAAGTCACTTTAAACGGTATTTCCAGTTAGTTAAAGAAAAAATAAATCTATATGATATCAAACAGCCTCGGTGGGTTAGTTGTACTACGGTACTATATATTACGGTAGCTGAGGTCGTGGGTTCGAATCCGGGGTCTGGCAAAGTGATATTGGATATTTCTATTGATTATCAGCCGAAGTACGGTATTTGTGCGCGATATGGCGATAGGGTCGCCCCCAATCTCACTGTGAGATGGGTGAAATGTGGGTGTATTTGTAGCATCTGGCTACCCCTTCTGGCAAAAAAGCATGAGTTTAAGTACGTATGTATGTAATATAAGATTATCAGATCAACATCGCAAAAACATCTTTTCAAATACATTCACGTTAATAAAATCCTAAACAGAGTTACAACGTACCGCGAACAAGAAATATATATTTAATACCGATCGCATTAAATAGACAGAACGTAAACGTGGGATATGGCGCACATAAAAATATCTGGGCAGGTAATGTTGATTGCAGCCCAATTGCGGCGCGGGCGCACCGACACGAACCAGATGCCCTGACTTTACGCTCTATACTTCCAACAAGTCTTGATCATTCGTCCGTATTTTCCGGCCGTTTACATAATAGGTCCCGTGAAATATTTTAATAGTTTAATCCGCGGTGCTTTACAGCTGGCTTTTCTGGCTGTAAAAGTCTTTTTCCGAGGTTATTTACCTCTTTCATCCATTGATTTTTCACCCGCTTTGCTACAGAGGGAAGTAGACAAAAATATTTCCAACTCCTCCTATTATTTCTTCAAGATTCATTTCGTTGCGGGTTAAACACAAAGTAGACATTCCCGGAGACTCGCCGAGCTTCAATGCTCGGGGTCATTACAATGCGTGCCACCTCCTGGCTTACAGGAGTTACAGTAGTGGGTATGAGAACGGGACAGTCTCCTAAGTCTTGATGATTGGTATTATGTTGGTTCAAGATGCCACGCGTATTCACTCATCATTTTTTTTTGCAATGATTGGCGAGACAAGCATTCCATTCGCCTGATGGTAAGCGATACAACTGCTCATAAACAGTAGCAAAACCAAACAACACCTTGAATTACAAAGCAATGGCATTCCGTTGCGCTCGCCATCCTGAGACATAAGATGTTAAGTCTCAATATGTCTAGTAGTTATTCTGGATACAATGCCCTTTAATCCGAAACACAACAGTGCATTTATACTATTGTTTGACGGGAGAAATAGACATTGCGGTGGCACCCACCCAGATGACCTTTCACATATGAGAAACCAGTAAACTGGCTTACAGGAGTTACAGTAGTGGGTGTGAGGGCGGGACAGTTTTCTAAGTCTTGATAATTGGTATTATGTTGGTTCAAGAAGACACGCGAATTTTTAACTTTGATAAACTGGCATACCCAAATTTGGCTGGTACGTTTCCGGTACTCACGACATAGGACTCGATCTTAGCGTGGGTTCAGGACTATTTATGTCACTGTTGGGTGCATTTATTTATTATGTATCAATTATATATTATATTATTACATCTATGAATATAAAACAAGAAGTATCAAGACACTCGAGCGCAGTACACGTGTCGATCAAACGGGCACACGTAACGTTTCAGTAAAACCAACAGGTAATGAACGGCGGACGCGCCCACCGCGTGTTTATTTTAACATGCAGCTATTTATTTTGCGTATCCGAGCGTTGATTGCGTTTTATTATAACAAACTATACATAATGAATATCGATTAGCTCGTGTTAATGCGATGACGGGTTAAAGGTATTGTTGGATGCTCGTTATGAGGATTAATGGCGTTTGGTATTTAGAAGCTCTTTTTTATTCTAGATTTAATTCATTAGTAAATCAGTGAGAGCGATTTTAATGCTCTTCGAAACTCTGAGGCTAAGTCTTTCATGTAAAAAGGGGCTTTCTATCAATAACTGTTTGCAAACGATTTTTTTGTTGTTTCCAAAATTGATTTTATACACGTCTTACAGCGAGTAAAGAATCTTCTATTAAAATCTATTCCTCAATGAACTCTGAGTTGATAGTAAGTCATTAAGCAGGTGAGTGACTAGTGTGACTCCAGAAAACGTAGGTACGTTTTCTGGATATAATCTGGGTCACTTTAGCGCTGTTAGCACTCAGTATTCCAATCAGATGGTTATATTTCCAAATGAGAAACGAATACACCATTTACGATGTAGTAACAACTAGGACGGCACTGTAAAAAGCGTATAATAATTGATAATGTTTATAGGTTATAGCTGTCTAAAAAAGGACATTATTACTAGCTGGCATACCACCAATATAGATTCTTTGTTATCATGGACTCCTAAATTGATGAATATTTGAACATTAATTCTGGTAGTATTACGATGTGCTTCACCAATTCAGCTATACACTATAGACTCCCATACAACCAAGCTGTCGAAGCATTGACAATTTCCATAAAATTTTCCTATCGCAAACAAGATCCATTCAGCATACAAAACAGTTCAGATGTTGCAATGAATGACGAGCGGTTAAAAGCTTCTCGCAATAACAGTAATGTTGACGGCGGGTACGGACGAGTCAACTAAATTAGTGTTCACCTTTGCAAAACAATTTGGCTGAGATAAATCGTTAGCACCTAGGTCTGTCGTCGACGCGGTACGCATGCGGCGATGCGCATGCACTAGAGATGCGCTCTTGTTCCGGATAGACCGTACCATTGAATTATTAGGAATTCGTTTTAGACAATCTGCAATCGATAGAGTGATGTACTTAATGGCCTAACCCCTCTCAATCATATACTTGATTTCAGAGGGGGCTGGTGTCATGTAGTGGGACGTACATGGGCTGATACAGTAAGGTGTAGTACAGTTTTAGCTTGCGGGTTTGCTAGCATGTTTACCACCACTCGGCATCATAGCTTGTATCCCAGATATGTGATTTTCTTACAAGGTTACATAGATCCATATTTCTGTCATTTAATTGCAATTCCGTACGTTATTTACTGTACTTACAACAATGTCGAATAAAAATTTATCAATGATCAGTTGAGTAGCTATGTTGTAAGAGGATAACAAACAAAAAACAAACTATCGGTAAATACGATGCAATCCAACAAAGCGCAGCTCTATCGCATATCGCTGCGCCGTGCCGCGCGCGCCTTCAACCTGTCCACATAGCATAGCACGAGGTGCGAACGACGCCGCGCACCAACAGACAGGTATTCTAATTTATATATCAATCAACTAGCGCTTCCGATGTGCGCCGACCTTATTGGATGGACAACTATTTATTTATTTTTTTATTTAATTTTCATCATCCAACTGTTACGTACATAGTCCTGATTCCATAGATTGAATCTTTGTCGTGGGTGTCAGAAAGTAGGTGATACTTTCCGATCTTATAAATACCAGTGATTCACAAAATATTTGTCTCGGTATCGAATCGATCGTATATCGAACAATTAAAAGCCTCTCGTTTCTCAGCCGATGTCTAGTGCTGTCTAAATAACCGGTGAAAATACAAAAATATCTATAAAATAAAAGATCATAAGATGGTCATTCAAATTAGTTCAATGTTCTTGGTGCTAAAGACAAGTCTTCTCTAAAGGTTTCCAGAGTGAGATGTTAGAAGTAGCTTGTTATAGTCGTCGTCAGATCATTTATCCATCACCTCTTTGCATTGGCTAAGGGTAGTCAGTTGAGTTATTCATATTTTTGTGGCCTTTGCGTGATTACCACACCGCAATTTTACCAGTGTTAGATTTTTCAACTAAGAGCAGTGTATCAAATTATAGGTATAGTAGTTCAACACCGGCCGTTTGTGGCCAGCACACACTTATGACATCCTTTTATGTATAAAAAAATATTCATCAAATCATGGCTTGGTATAAAACTATGATTATTGAGACATGGCGTTAATTTTTTCATTAATTTTATAAAAGTATGTAATTATTACTGTTAATGCCAGCCACCTATATGTCAGATTTGACGTAATATTATATCAATTTACCTTTCTTTAAACCTATAACCAAGCCCAGAACCTACATCCAAAAAGTAAGAGTAAAATTTCCAAGCAGACATTGTATCTTATAATCTGAATAAGCAAACTTGGTTCGCCGAACATCCCCGGCGTAATTACACGAGCGGCTAGCCCTTATCTGACAACACTCTTCCGCGCCGCACCTAACTTGAAGTTTATCAGGTGAAACTTTTCCAAGGGTAAATTGAAAATTTTACGAGTTAACAGCTTCGGCTATACTTGCAGCGGAATTCGGTATCAAAGGAATGATGATACAATGTGATGATGAAAGATAATTGTAATCATCATCATCATCATCTCAGCCACAGTAAGCCCGCTGCTGAACATAGGCCTCCACATCGACCGGTTGGAAGCGGACTGTATCCAGCGACTTCCTGCAACTTTAGTGAAGAATAATAATTGTAATACGTCGAATAAATATGAATAGATAGAATAATTGTAGAAAAATTAAGTATTTTTTTATACCCACACTACAGAGGACCACTTAACTTACCACTTAACTTGGTAGACAGAGTAATGCCAGACTGCTGGAAATCTATGAGGAAAACTTGTAAAAGCGAATATGTGAGAATTTCTATGGTATGTAAAGTCCGCCAATCCGTACTAGGACAGTGTGGTGGACTATTTGGCCTAACCACTCTCAATCTTAATCTCGATTGTTGAGGAGGCCCGTGCCCTGCAGTTGGACGTATATGGGCTGATACTGTACAGTAATAGTTGGAAATACTTTGGACAAGTGAGCCGGAAACGCGACACACTCGTACGGTCACTACGAGTCGTTACCATTGTGTATGTATCCGGTGACATACGGGCAGACCTACCACCAATCATTTGCGGGTATCTAGCAATTTGTCGCTCTGTAAAAAAAACGCTTCCGCTCACCGCTGTCAGTATGACCGCACGTCTCTAGCGTAACGAATTAATTGTGTTATCAAGTATTAATGCGCTATCTGGGCCAGTTTTAATTACCCGCCCGGATAATTTGTTCTCCAAGTAACCTGCCACCATCGCCCTTTAATCTTCATATTTCTTGAATATTTTCGATTTTACAATTTATTATACAATTGCAGGATGGCAAATAAAAATGTTTATATCTGGAATCTATGATGAAATATTATTTGATAAGCATTATTGTCTAGACTAGATGTTCAGGTCAAAAAAGAAGAGTGTTTCTAGGACTTGTGGTAGATTCTTATTTAAATAAGTAAAGATTATACTCGTGTGTTAAATGATAAACAAAATAAAAATTGTGGAGTTTGTAAAAACGGCGCATATGATAACGGATGATTTCATTGTATTTTTATATAATAGATCCAGCAAACAAGCAAACAGGTCACCTGATGATAAGTGATCACTGCTGCAGTGCAAACATTTGCAAAAATGCCAGAGACGAAACAAATTAAAAAATGAAACAAATTGCATAGTAAAAACACAATTCAATAAAAAGTACATAAAAACAGAACAACCTCAAAGTATTTAATGTTGGTAAAACACAATAAATTAAATTTTAAATTTCGAACGAGTTTTAAATCTCGCCCCGGTTAACCCAAGTTCACAGTGCCCTTTTGTAAAAACATAACCGGCGTTGTACATTCGGTAACACAAATAAAGATGTTAAATTTAGAGCCGTGCGGTTGGCGCACCTGGCGCACGGGGCCGGCACGTGGCTCGGCACGACTGTACTTAGGAATTGTATAGAGATGTTATTCCCACTGCAAAAATGTTAATGAATGAAAAAAAGACATGGCCCGGTTATTGACCCAATAAACAACGATTTTCTGTACTTATTAGTTATGTATATTAATTTTATAACAAGTTAATAATAATGGAAGTGACTAAATTAAAGAATGAGAGACAGTAATTACTCCTTTCTCTCCTTTTTCTGAATGGGCTTGGTGGAAGAGATTACCCGAGACGTGACTGTTGCTATATTCCGAGCAAAAAAATATTTAAGTCTAGTTTCTAGGACACTAATTTCAGTTTAGCTAACATACTCCTATACCTTCAATTACTTTGGCTACTAACTAGATATTAAATTTTGAAAAAGTAGTAATTTATTGGTGAATACTAAATATTTAAGTTTTAAATGACAAGATGAAACTATGATGTTAAGGGATGTTGGCGAAATTCAGGTGGTTATTTTGCTGATGCCTGCGTAATAAATCACATTAGAAAATAATCGCCTTGGTGGCGTAATTGTGCTACGCTACAGTAGGATTGCAAAGTGATAATAGATATTTCTAATTTCAGCCCGGAGCAGGGGATTTGTGCCCGATATGGAGATCCTCCTCCTCTCCTCCTCCTATTTTCGTGGGACTAAACACATAAGGAGAAAAGTTGCTTAACTACTCATCCCTTCTGGGAAAATTGCGTGGTGATTATTAACATTTATGTAGAAAACTGTAACTTATAATATGGTGAGCAAAAACAAAACAACTTAAGGAGAAAAAACGTTGTATCATCTCTATAAAATATTGATATAAATGCATTGCTCTTAAACGCGTGGAGTGTACTTATCCCGGTTGTACGGGGAACTTACCGGTCGACTAAGTTTTTCCGAAGCACCGCTACCGGTGGCAAACGGTCCAACGCTATAAAGATATTATTTGCAGATTCCATTTCCGGATATTGAGTTTTTATTTCGTTGACTTCCCTTTTGTTTTGAACTTGGAATATATTTTGGGATTCTGCGGCTGCCGGTAATTTTGTTTTATTATTGCTTACGTTTGTTGAGTAATATTTTGTTATATTGGGTTACAATGTATTTCCTGTACCTGTTCAAAAGAGATTGAAATAGTATAATCAAAATATTAGTTGTTTTTTTTTTTTGTAATGCAGTATTTCCGACAAACGAACAAACAGGCCATCTCTTGGTGAGTGATCACTACAGTACATGAACATCCACAACGCTTGGGTCATGGATGTGTAGCCGGCCCATCAAATCGGTAGGGGAGATGGAAAATGGATGAGAAGATCTATCATTTTCTCTAACCCTGTCTTGTCTTCCACTCTTCATGAAATTGTTATGTTATATCACGAAAATCTAACGACCATTTGAGAAAATCTCAAGCCTCTGATCGCTTGGTTTGCCCTGTACACTACCGCTTCAACTGTCTGTTCCACCGTATCAGTACCTTTTATTCCTTAGAACTATCCCTGACCTCGTCGACAATTGTCACAAATAAATTTCTTATAAATGATACCCGAGGCCAATAAACATGAACACGTGAATCCAGGTCGCCGGGACCAATTGGTCTTGACTAATTAGAGCACGTCATTAGTTGCCTAAGTTTATACTAGGAACAGAGCATCGGCACTAAAACATGTCATAAAATCTAATTGATTTACTATTTGAATTTACGCCTCGAATTCGTGCGGTTAATTATGGGCCCATTAAATATTTGCGCGTTTATTTTGCAATACCTAAGAGGCGTTTATGGCGCCCGGATGAATTTACTTTTTGCGCTTTCTTCGCTTGTAAGCTTATGAAATCGGTTTAAAAATAATATGACACTAAGAAAATTATTAAAAATGTGTGTCTTGGGTTCGAATCCCGGGTTGGGAAAAGTGATATAGGATTTTTATATTCAATATCAGCCTGGAGTTAGGTATTTGTGTCCGATAGAAAAAGGCGTAAGTTTATGTATGTTTGCATATGATACTGATTATTTAATACACGCAATATTAGTGTCGATCATGATAGTCCTATATCAACGAATACATTGATACCTTTTTTAAAGTTGCTTGATGAACCAAAGTCCCAAGATTTTTATCTTTAAAGTTATCTTTCTGCCTTATCTATTATATATTTTAGCCTATAATACTTCAGGAAGGTCGGACAGACCCTTCTTCGATTGAGACGATTAAGTCATGTTCCTCATCCTAATCTTGTTCTTCTTAGTGGTTTCCACATTCGTACACATGTTTCCTCACAGTAATTTCCATCACTAGCAAATTGGTGAAATCAAATTTAATTAAAATACATACTCTGAAAAAATAAAATATGCTGCTAGTTTCAAGCATGAAAATAAACATGAAAATAAACATTTTGAAATAATGTACCTATACTAAAATGTCAACCAAATAAACGATCATTTCATATTACTCATTTATTTTCTGTACACATCCGAACAAAATAAATAACAAACTATTTCGCACTAAGCGAGTGCATATCACGGTAAAACGCAGTTACCTCCCACCGCAGGGTCGCTGGGCAAACTGAATAAAGCCAATAATCGTAAATATTAAATAGCATTTGTGCCTCATTGCATAACATAAAGCTAGCGCGGTGGCTGGCCACTTGCCAAGTCAGTCGGGTACGACAGTACTGCGGATTGGCAGGTAACATCGCCATTAATGCGCAGAGCATTCAGAAAACACACTCCACTGGCACGGGAGAATTATTTTCAATACATTTGTGTACTGTACAAGAAAAACATACCTGTAATAACTGAGGGAGATACCTCTTCGTAAAATATTCTGCATTGTTTTACCATTTTTAGTCCACCAACCCGCACTGGGCCAGTGTTGTGGACTATCTGGCTTAATTCCTTTCAATGGTCTTTCCCTCGATAGAAGAGGCCCATGGGCCGTGCCTTGCAGTGGTATGTACGTTCCAGTATCAGTATGGGAACTATTATTACAGTATTGTTCTGACATTATATTGTCTGCGTATAGAAAACGTACTTGATGGTAAGTAGCAAACACTGCTGATGAAGTAGAGCAATGCCAGTAGCATAGTCACGGTGGCGTGATCCCAGCAAACATCTCTAACTTTTCGGAGTCTTGTGTGTTGATAGCTAATTACGAAAGTTAACGGTGAAAGGAACTAAATTGAAGAAACCTGCGTACCACAGAAATCTAAATAAGATTTTCTATGGTATATGAAGTACGGCAACCCTCACTAGGCTAGAATAATGGACTATGATCTTAACTCTCTCAAGGAATATTCGTAACAGAGCAAAGAAGCTGAAGTAAAAAAAGCAGAGGAGTGCTCAGCAATGGGAAGTTAACAAAAGTCTATCGTACTGGACTGTCCCGGTACTATCCCGGTGGGAACGAGGCGGGATCACCTCGGCGGTGCGCGATAAAACGCAGGTATTTACGAGCGGCGTGCGGTCTATTGTTTCAACGGGGACGTTAGCCCACCGTGCCGGGAACCGCGCCGCGCCGTAATACTCATATATTACATATTTGCTTCATATTGCAGGTACTTTTGGAAGGGTAATTTTTGGCATAATTTTAATAGGAAATGTTTTTAATGTATGTAATATAATATAAAATAATTATATTTAATGTAAAATAAAAATAAGAAAAAGAAAGAAAAAAAAAAAAGAAGACAGTTCGTGTTGCTGAGGGAGTTTCTTGCGCCGCTTCTTCTTCACAGCTACAACACGTTCCGAAGTGGTGGTAGCAGAAATGAACGATTCAAAAGATCTTATGAAAGACTATTTGAATAAAGAATATTTTGATTTTGATTTTTATTTCGAATGAAGAGTAAAGCAATTCATTGAGAGGGAGATAGTATTAGGAGTATTAGCGAGAGTTTATTGTACAATATAAAAGCAAAGACAAAAGAAAAAATAAAGAAAGAGACTTAAATTTAAATTACCTATAGTACGAGTAGCAGTCTCATTGCTAATTGCGATCTCTTCCAGACAAACTTTGGATGAAGTGGAATTTACAGTCGAAGAAATGGAGGGTAGTACTTATAAAGAAAAAGAAAACAGATATACAATTAATATGCACTTAAATACAGCTAAAATACATGGAATTAAGTAAATACACTGCAGTTGAAATTAAAACGCTTCTTGAATGTAAGTTTCTAGGAGCGCAGTGGAAAATATAGAGAAAATTAGACGGAGCTACCACATAAGAGTTATTAATAGGATAAATGCTAAAATGATAGTGTTTCGTATGCATCCAATGTAGCAGTTTCATGAATCATGATCATCAATACTTACAGCTCGAATTATTAGTAGTAAATATACTGGCCTTGTTGGTCTATTGGAAGCATGTATTAGCTTTTTATAGCATTTATTTTTAGCATTTATTAGCTTTTTATATGCACTAACAATTTTATAAACGATTACAATTATTGAATTAAAACTAAAAAATTGAGTCATTGAATTGCATGAAAAATTACGTGTCAAATTAATACTGTCTGTTAGATAGAATCTAAATCTACTAAATGGTATTAGAAATTTTACCCAACATGCTAAAAAGTCTTAATTTTAAAAAATCAGACACAATTAATAGGTACGTTAGAAGAATGAACGGAGATTTTTAATTTCTTAACTTTGCTTTTGTGAGAAACTGCTTTAGCTATGAACGAACGAATACTAAATAAATATTTAAATACTAATACAAATTTCAGGTTTAATAAACAACAAAGTAAATTATGATATCTTACTAATTCTCCTATACTTACTTGTTTTTCATGTTTACCACTTTCTGTCACTAGATGGCGCTGTAAGCTATTATCAACAACAAAAATCTACTAATTTCGAAATTATAAGTGATCCCATTTGCTAAATACTATTAAGTAGTTTAAAATATATGGTGATTCTAACAACAGAGATTAAAAATATATTGTGATAGTGACAGCAAGGATAAAACATATAATAATTTAAATAGGTAAGTAAATTAACATGTAATTCACATTATGTATTCTTATGTAAATCACGTGATAGTCTCTAATATATTTATTATTTTTGTCACTGGTACATAGAGTTTCCGTGGTGTAGCGGTTATCACATCTGCCTAACACGCAGAAGGCCCCCGGTTCGATCCCGGGCGGAAACACTTCTTTTGCTGTACTTTTGCCCAAGTTTCTTATGGCTTAAATGTGATAATTTTATGTGGTCTGTTATAGACGTTTTTATCATAAATAATGAATTCCAATTAAAGATGTATTCCGTTACTGAAATAAAACTACCTAGATTGAATAAGTTCGGTATTTTACAAATAAATAAGTGACTGTAGAACAGTGCCAAAAGCTTTCACACTGTCAACATATACCAATCACCCTATTCATGCTACTATATAAAGAATTCATTGCTTTTTCATCCACTTCGCACTTACTTTTTATTATTATAAATATAAAATAATATATATTACATGTTAGGAAAGGATGGGATTAGACAATATGTAACCCACTACGCTTGTCTAATGCGGATTGGTGGCAAGAGCCTCGTTTATTGAACAGCAGGGTGCACCGCGTGCAGGTGGATCCCGAAGATGTAGGTGGTACTCCTTACACCCCGTCCGACGATCATTGAGCAAAAGTAGGTAGGCGCGGTAGGCCTAGAAGGAGATGGCGGGACGAACTTGAGTCTTCCGAACTGGCGGCAATTAGCATCTGACCGCGACAAATGGAAGGAAAGGAGGGAGGCCTTTGCCCAGATGTGGGAATTAAAAAGCTTATAATCTATATATATAAAAATGAATTGCTGTTCGTTAGTCTCGCTAAAACTCGAGAACGGCTGAACGGATTTATCTTATCTTGGCCTTGAAATGTTCGTGGAGGTCTAGGAAAGGTCTAAACGGTGAGAAAAAATGGAAAAATTGCGAGGAAAAGCCAATTTTTTAATTGTTCAAGCGTGATGCGACCAGCCAATATAGGATGACCTTTGTTTGGTTGACGAGAGAGGTAAACGACGGTCAAGGTTCAACTACCAACCAACGTAAAATGATCTATCTTTCCATTGTCTTTCATTGACGGCTGACGAAATAGAACAAAATTCAAAAAGTGTGTACATTGTGTATATAATATCTAGATACGGCGTCTTTCGCGTAATTTGTTAAATGTAAAATTAAATGATGTCCATATCTACAAAAGTAGCTCATCGTTTTTTGAGAGTAGCGCAACAGTTTTAAACAAGATATACTCTATCGAAGCGTTTTGCCGGAGTTCACCAAAATATATCTAATTATAATTTTTCGTTTTCATAAAGGACATTGTTTTTTGAATTGATACCTTTAGATGCGTTGGGGGACAAATTTAAATTCCGCATTTGTATTGTTTTCAGACTCAAGAATAATAAAAGTATTGGTACGTTGATGCCGCATCTAGACATTATAATGAAACGATATGCTGTTTTATATTTTTAAATATTTGTTTTATTACTTACGTCGCCTGGTAAGGCAGTATGAAGGTTTTATTAATTTGTATATGTATAGATAGTCTTCTCAAATAAATAAAAGTAATTCACAGAATCGCGTGGTTGCCCGTTGGTAACGTACCAAACGCGACTGCCAACAAGTTTACGATGGTCACGGGTTCAAATCCCAGGACACACCTCTGACTTTTCGGAGTAATTTCTACATTAAATAAAATCCTTCCACCCGCACTAAACGCGAGAAACTTAATTTTAGCTAACTTCAGTTGTTAATCTGTCCGATTATTTTTTTAATAAGTTTAATAAATCTTAAGTTTTGTCACAAATTAAATTTCAGCCTAAAGTCATAATATTTGACATGAGATTTGACACCCAACTAATATATCAATCGATCCTGTCGCACTTCAGAACAGGGAAAAAAGTATAACGATTTAATGTGTTACGATATCTATGAGTGCATCCTTCTATCTTAGTGGCTACGTGCCCGAGAACTTTCTTTACTTTGGTGATCTTTTGTGATAGTGACATTCCAAGTAATGTGCTCTTTTTTTGTTGATATTTTGTGATAGTGACAGTTTACTGCTAAAAGGGCAAGAAATTTTCTCACTTTGATTAATTACAATTTACAATGCCGATGAGAAGATGACCTGACTTAGGTCGTCGCAGTCAATCAAATGTGCGAAGAAGAGCTACCTCACGTGCTAACCGCACTGATGACCAGAGAGAGACAGATCAAGAAAATAGTCGTATTGCTATGTCCAGAAGAATAGGTATAGGATTAGATAAGCAGCTTAGACAACGGCAGTCATGTTGATTTTAAATAAAATATGGACTGGAATCTGTATTTGCACCCAGGCGAAGCCGGGCCGGGCCGCTAGTAATAAATAATTATATTACATATCTATATATGTGTATCAGCCTGGAATACGTCCCACAGCATTTCACGAGCCTGCTCTGCAATCAAGAGTAGATACCTCTATATACATATATACTTTTTTTTTAAATAAGGCCGTATATACACATGAGTCATCTCATTAATTCGGTCCGTGTGTGGTACAATCCAATCAGCATAAATTGAATCGCGCACGGGAGCGGTGCGGCGACAGATGCCCTGTAATTGTTCCTGGGACATTTTTTCTGCCCACCCCCTTCTAATGTTAGTGATCGAATCTGTTTAAAGCGTGCCGTGATAGTATGGAGACAGAAATTTTTTATTTTAGGTTTCGCGTATGTGAATGGTTTTCGGATTGATTGAGGTTCGGAATAGAAAGTATCCTATAGCTTTTCTCCATAAATGAACTATTTAAGATCAAAATATATTTTTTTTCGCACTAATAGTTCCCGAGATTAGCGCGTTGAAACAAACAATATTACTCTTTAATTTCATATTGGTTAAAAAAACATTAGGAAATTGAAAAAAATATATCTTTTTATATGGTTAAGTATCAACCGGGCTGGCAGAACGCTACAAAAAATCGACGTAAGCTTGACTTGCTATTGCGTTTCTTTTTGTGGTGAGTGAAATTGCTCTATATTAAAAAGCGACCCCTATATTAGGTAGCGACCACTATACACTCGGTGACGGTAGAAAACCGGTTTAACCTCCGCAAGATAAAAAAGTGGTACCTAATTGTAAAGGTATGCCGATGTTTCTTCGATATTATTGTGTTTAGAATATTTACGAATGCATTAAAAACATTGGTTAGGATTTTTTTCAGCGTTCTCTGGTCATGACGTATTCAATCTTAAAGATAATTATCATTAGGTATCATTAATTATTGCGAAGTGCGTGGTGGCCTGTTGGTAAACGGACCGGATGCGGCTGCCAACATGTTCACGGTGGTCGCGGGTTCAAATCCCAGGGCACACCTCTGACTTTTCGGAGTCATGCGTGTATTGATAGTCAATCACCACGCACTAAAACGGTGAAGGAAAACATAGTGAGGAAACCTGCATACCATAGCGATTTATAAGAATTTCTATGGTATGTAAGTCCGCCAACCCGCACTAGGCCAGCGTGGTGGACTATATGGCCTAACCACTCTCAATCTCTCAAACTGTCGATTGTAGAGTAGGCCCGTGCCCTGCAGTGGGACGTATATGGGCTGATACAGATACATCATTAATTATTATCATTATGAAAACAATATACTAAGAAACAGTGGCAATATGGAATGCGGCCGAAGTTCATACACAATCACGATATTTCTATCACAGGGAACAGGGTAACCAGGAAGCCGAGCATGCCGCCCGCCTGATGGTAATCGGTCACCGCAGCTCATGGACCTTCGAAGTGCCAGAGTTAAAACAGAACCAGGTCACTGTCCGTAATATTAAATAAACTATCGTTTTAAACCGATTAAATTGTAAAAGCCGCTTCCTCATTATGTTTCATCCCCTGTATTAAACGCAGGGGTGCAGTGTACTCAGGTGTCGAATCGCGACTACGCGTGAGCTATGTGCTCGGCCCCAGTACAGGACAACCACTCGACTATGGTGCGAACTTTTAAATCATACCTACTAAACTGTATCTGAATTTGTCCTACTGCTGCGCATGGACCTCCTTAACAATCTAGAGTATGATTTAGAGGGGTAAGGCGATATAGTCCATCACGCTGGCCTAGTGCGGGTAGGCAAATTTTGGATACCTGCCATAGAAATTCTTGCAAACCTACTAAACTACGCTAGTAAAGTGATGGCCAGTTCCATCATTACACGTGAAATTAATAATTCACCTTAAATTCACTAATATAGTAAAGAGTTTTAATATATCAGAAACTAAGTGAGATTTTAGATATAACAAGCAGTCACACTCAAAAAAAAAATGCTATCTGGGGATCCCACAAAAAAAAAATTGCGCCACAATTACATCGATTTACATGTTCCTTTTTATTGTATGGTGTCCAAAAATAAAATTGTTTGTTCGGTCAGCGTAGAGCGTAACGCCTGAGAAATTATTACATTTTATTTGTATTATCCGTATGTTAAAATCCATTCCTTAAAACACTTAAACAATACAGAACTAAATGAGAAAGAAACTAACTAAAAATTAACTTACGCCATATCACATATTCGTTACACATCTACAACACGTTCTCAAACTGTGGTATTACTAAATAAAAACATTCAAATGTATTTTCTGATCATTAATCAACTATTCGACAAATATAAAATTATTTTTGAATTAAGAATAATTTGATATTAATTATAAATTATCAACGTAACCCGAAATCACACTTCGAAATGTATCATGTAAACAAAGCTTAGTTTAGTCGCACCGTGATTCGTCGAACATTTCACCCAGCGTGCAGGGGTGGACAGTCCGAAGGGTAGCGCCCCCTCGCGATCCCCGAACTCTTTGATGTGGCCTCCGTGACCGTGAAAATGTGACGTCGATTCATTTCGCCGCTATTAACGGATTTTGTAATTGAACTCAAATTGACTCGCTTTGTGCGTTTTTTCGTGAGTTTTGTGTAGGTATGCGAATAAATTGGTTTTAGGAAATTACTGACAGTAACTATTGTTTTAAGAAGTAATCATTATACAGGGTGTCCTGGATTTCAACGATAATACTGCAACAGGAGATAGATCAAACTATGACGGCACATAAACAAAAAAAATCAGAGTCATATCTGATACTTTTTAAGTAAGAGCTTACTAGTGAAAATTTTTTCAATGAAGTTATAATTTATTGCAGAATCATTATCGCTGCAACTTCAAATCTAACTGTACTAATATTACTACTAAAATTAAATTCTTTAGTCGAATATACACTAAGGCCGCGTATTGTTTTCAATATTTGTTTACAACTGCATGATCGTATCTAACTTACTCACTCTTCGTAACAGTAGCGACTAGCAACTAGTCATTCGAAAATTATTCCTCGTTGCCTCGCACACCCGACAGCTATTCCCCAAACAAGAATACAAAAAGGCCACTGCAGATTAATTACGCATAAAATTTTCTCAAACACAGCGTCCATTTATAATAAACCGAAACGCATAAATCATTTCAAACTTTGAAGTGTAACAATTAGTTTATTCATGCAACGAGTCGGTGCAATTTCTACGAACGAATTCCGAGCCATTGTCCTTTAGAGGTGATGCCATTTGTCCCCCGAGGTGGTCATTATTCACTCTAATTAGCGTTGTTAGTATATATCGCTATGTACGTCTTTTTGTGGGTTTAAATAATCTCGCCTATGGGCCATTTGTCGACGACTATCTACCGCTTGTAATGGCTTTGACACGTCCAATGTGACATCGGAAGAAATGTTGAGGTGTCGTTTGGCTTTGTAATCGTTTGCAATAGTTCGTTTCGTTGTTTTTGTGGCTGACGATATTTGTTTCTCTCGCGTTTGTTTTAAGCTTGTATATTGTGTAGTATAAAGTGGCGCTACTGGATTCTGTGTCACCTAATGACTAACAATCTGAGTATTAATAATTTCCCAAGGCAAGGTAAAAATGATTTTCCATGTACCGCTAAAATGTTGTGTTGATTTTGAATGTCGTCTAAAAGATTAGAAATAAATTTGAATGTTCAGCAAATAACATTTTATGTTTGTTTTGTTTCCTAACTCGATAGTCTCATTTTGAAGCTTAGATATAGCAGGTATTACCAGTACAATTATTGTAATATGCAATTAAATTTCTATATACACCACGTATATTATATCATAATATATATCTGATCAAAACTTCCAATAAATGGTTATACACAATTTTCTTCTAGATCATACGATTACTCAGCAAGTGACTATCATCAGAAATTCCTTCTCTGCCTCTTACTTTAACCGTGCATCAGGTAATTGGCATTTGTCCTCGGTTCTTCTGGAGTTAATGGCGGTGGAAGACGCATGCAACTCAGTAGGAACATACATTAGCGGCGCACATTCCTGGAAGGGCGCAATTAACGTTGCTAGCCGGTGCTGTTTGATTAATGCTTCGACTAATTACGCGCAGACACTGTTCTGTGTTGTCCCCGTGATTTACACCTATTACATTGTCGATAAGTTACTTTGTAGTAAAAAATATTGGCCACAAATGAAAAAGTGAAAGGGGTTATTTCAAAACTGGGAGAAGGCTGATTGGGTCACCTTGGGATCGAACAGGAGAACGGAGATCAACTGCTGGGTTATCATATATTTCTGTATCAATACGAGTAGTTAAAATCGCATTCCTTAAGGGTGATCGATAACGATGTATGATTTATGTGACATGATGTATGATTAAAAGTATTGGGGTCAGATTGGCATGCTTAGTCTCACATATTCCAAATATAATCGTAGAGAAGGTCCTTGGTCAACAGTTGATCTCCTATCAATGGATGGATATTATTGTCATTAATTATAATTCGTGTTCTTGACTGGAGACCGCGTCTTGGCAAGTATAGTGTAGAAAGCCCTTTAGCTAGGTGAAGTAAAGATTTCCGAAAGGTTAATGGCAGAGGCTGGATGCGGCTAGCCGAAGGGTGTAATGGGTAAATTTGGAGGATGCCTATGTCCAGCAGTGGACAAGAGAGGCTGATGATGATGATGAGTTATAATTCATTGTTTGAATCCTAACATATCTAATAATACAAAAAGGTAACTATTAATTTAAATGCTGTTTTATCTTACTGTAATTCTATTAATATTCACCCTCTATTACGAGGGAAATCAATAAAAATACCAAGATTCACGTAAAGTCATTACAAAACTTTCTCTATGATGCATTAATATTTATACAAGCCGATTCGAGCCGAGATAAATGTTCCCCCACCTATAAATATATTTCCAATACAACATTATATATTTAGATTTTATCGGTTGCAATAACGGTTTTCACCAAACGCATTTTTATTATAACTTCTACTATCAACTTTGTTTGATGTTGTGTCTGTATAGATTTAATTAAAATGCTGTTAAAAGCATTGAAATATACATTACAAGGTATTTAAATACCTTCTAATATATATTTAACTACCTTATTGCTTCCTTGTTGCAAACCGTGAGGTGCTCTTATGAATTTTAATTTAAAGTACAAAATTCAACCTCAAATTTATATTCCATAATGCATATTATGTAGAAGGTACATATTCACTGGTCTTTTCCAGCACAACATAAGCGATTCCATAATATACCTTTTCAAGAAATATGTTTTTTAAACAACACAATATGTTTTTTAAATACACGAAAACGAGTGCACGTCACCACATGAATAATAAACAAATTATTAGTACCTAACAGTGCATAACTTCACTTAATGAAGTAACTCTATAAATGTAAACAGAAAAATCTATAATAAAAAAAACATTTGAGCGCAAGCAAACCCGTGTACACTCACTATCACAGCACAAACTTATCACTTCCATCAATATACACCATTAGATCACTATCACCAATGCATAGAGTTCCAAATTGAGCAACAAGTCGTGTATCACCAGCAGCTATAACCTGGTCTTCTTGTAGTAATTATCAAATGCCATCAGATGTGGTGCGTGGCAATAGAATTAACATCGTAATGTCGCTGTACGTGTAATGGGATAGTAAGGAGGTGATTCCGTTGCGTCTAGACGTCACGGTGGCTGAATAGAGCCACCTTTAATGGCCGCCGACGAATTGGAAAGTTGTTTTCGTTTTTCTTTTATTTTTCCTGCTGTGGTGCAGGTTTTCGCTATTTTATGAACGGTATACATATGGATTAGTTGATGTTTTTGTTTTGGGGTAGTGATGAGTATTTAGATTCGGGCTTTAACCAACATCTTTTAGAGCGTACATCTTACTGGCCGATGGAAATTGCCTAGCTGGATAGGCTTGCAGGTAGCAGTGTCATTAACGTGAGGACCTGTTAATCTTGAGGAATCTAGTTAGGGATTCTAATCCATGCCGATTGCTGACAAATTATATATTAACATAATATCTCCTAAAAAAATAAACTCCCCTTAGCACAATATCGTTTTAAAAACAATAAAGCTAATCGTAAATGATCATAAGGTTCAAAACTGCATGGCAAATCTAAACGTGTCTCATTTGTCCAAGATGTGATCAATCAAACTGGACTTTGATGGAGGCGGCATAATCTAGTTTGTCGTCTGTATATCTGATAGCTTCGGTAAACAAGCGTTAATAGGTACAGGTGGAGGGTTCCGCGGGGGAGTAGGATCAATCTCGAATAAGTAATTTTACTGCGAAATACTAAACACAATGAGTTTATTGAGATATATATAGAATGTGAGGCACTGTAACGAGCCAAAGGTAAATACAATTCCAATATTTATTTAATATGTGTGTATGTGATCGCTTACATTAACGACGAAGGAGAACTTTGGAATTTATCATAAGTTTCAAGTGCACGTAAATTCACTATTTGATTTGCTTTTGAAAATTGCACTGGATCCTGTATCAATAATTGTATTGTGCTTGTATGTTTTATTGTTCTGTATGTTTTTCAAGTATATTATAAAATAAAAAATAAAAATAAACTTTCCGTATTCTCCAAATTTATCCACTGAGGCCAATCCGTCATTGTTTTTAGAATCACCCTCGATGCCAAATACTTTGACGCACTAATTAGCCGAAGATTGAAGCCTATATTTTTTTATTAATAACCCATACTAATTCTCGGACTTTATAATCCAGCCTGGTCAAACCCTATAGACACAAAAAGCGCCATATTTTTAATATCTGCCGAACCTCGTAACATGAATGCGTGGATCGAGTTATACAAGGAGACGCATCTGTCGAGCGGCGGGGTTCGGGCCACCGGCGGTACGCACCGTTTCTGAACAATTTGCCCCAAGCGCCCGGGGCAATCATATCCAGTACCATTGTTGGAGATAAAAAGGTAAAAAGATTTCGACTGGGGGCTAGTAATGCGTGGATGCGGTAACCGAAATAAGTTCCATTTTTTTTAAATGGATTTAATGTATTTTAATCGGCGCATGAGATTTTTTTATGTTGTCAATGGCTTGGCCCGACTCCGCCCGGGTGCAGATAACATTTTTTGAAAATATTCTATCGCCTATAATCTTCAGGGATATGTAGGATTCTGATGGTGAAATAATATTTCAAATCGGTAAAGAAGAATTAGAGTGTAATTAATGCAAACAAACAATAACATCTTTTCTCTTTATAATATTAGCTTACATTTAAAAGACACACAAAATTTATGCAGTGTTGCTGACAAATTCCAAATGCGACTACTGTGCAAGTAATAGTTTACTTCTAATGTTATAATAAATGCAAAAATGTATTCACTAAGCCGATATAGTATAAAAAGGAGTAAAACTAAAAATAAATAATATCTAAAATACCAAAATATTATTGAATTACCAGTAAACAATCGTTTTTTTAGTAGTTGCCGATTATCCCTGCTCTACGTTTTTAAGCTTGTATTGGCGAAAGTTCCTTAAATAAGTTATGGGCTTGTTTCGCAAAACATACAGTAAAAACACATAAATAATTTTAAAGTCAGGGCACACCTCTGACTTTTCGGAGTCATGTGTGTATTGATAGTCAATCACCACGCACTAAAACGGTGATGGAAAACATCGTGAGGAAACCTGCATACCATAGCGGTTTATAAGAATTTCTATGGTATGTAATTCCGCCAACCGGCACTAGGCCAGCGTGGTGGACTATATGGCCTAACCACTCTCAATCGTACTGTCGATTGTAGAGTAGGCCCGTGCCCTGCAGTGGGACATATATGGGCTGATATAGACAGAATTTTAAAGTACTTAATTGATTCACTTTTCAGTATAAGTAAAACAGCCGTATCCACTCCACCAATATGTTTCGTTCGCTCATTTGCAGTGCTCAATGCATTTCCCCTAGTTTTCGACACGAGAGCATTTCAAGTGGAGGTGCTCTGGTATCAGATCGATGTGGTAATACAATACACGATATTACTCGTAACGTTTTATTTGCACGAGTGCTTTTGGCCATATGTACCGAAAATATTAAAACTGGTCAATATTAAAGTGATGCTCGTGCACACCAGTAAGTGAGTTGGAGCCCGTTCCGTGGGTTTTTTTTTTCAATTTGACATTCTTCTTGAGGCAGCTTGTTGGATGCCCGGTATGAAACGTAAAACCCCGGGTTCGATCCCTACATAAGCATAATGTGAGATCAACAAGTATTTGTCTAAGTGTGTGTGTTCTTGACACCGAAAATTATCACACAAATATTTTTCTCGGTGCGTGGATCGAATACGCAGCCTCTCACTATACAGGCGGCGTCTAACCAACCGCGCTACGGAGGCTGTCATTATTTACCACTGTACACGATTTTCACTACCTCGGGGTATAAAAAAAATCGCACTTTATCCTATCATGTATAAAAAGCCCACAAATAGATACTGTGTTTCCAAATCGTCAGTTTTTTCCATTAATCGGTCAAACGGAAACCTCACAGCGGACGCTATGTTTAATTACGCGATTTCCGATAACCCACGTCCGATTGTCAGAGTTTTTCGCGTCTGGCCGGCCGGAAAATTCTCTACCGATTATATTAAAGGATTTTTATGTCACAAATACGAGCGTCACATTTTGAATTGTGACGTCATTTTACTATTGTCTGTGTTTGATTCACGTAGATAAAAACTATAATGCCAAATTAATCTATTCCAAAATTATAGAAAACAATAGTTCCTATTAATAATTATATATTACCATAATATAATTCATTTAAAAATGCACACTGATATTAAGTAAAATTCGAAATTCATTCAAGAAACGAGATCATTTGCATTTCAAACTAAAAGGCCATTCTCAGTTCATTCAACTTCCAATCAAAATGACAAAAACTTTTTAATTATCTTCACCGTAATGATTTTACCATACCGACTCGCGAGCAAAACTCATTAGTACGAAGACAATCTTCATTATTTACCTTGGCTTCTAATTAATTCCTTGTCATGGTTTTTGCTTCGGGATTTGAGTAACGTCTTGAAAGACAGAGGAAGCAATACTATTTAGCGCGTGTTAGAAAGAGACAACGGTACGTCTCGGGGCGCCTGATTAACATCTTTTAGCAATTAGTAAAACACACAAAACTCCACCCCCGCCGTGTTCTGTCCCCCTGGTAGGTGATATTTAAATATCTACTAATAAATTAGCGGCAAAGTTAGTGCCAAGGTAGATTTAAGTGCAGTTTGTGCGTTGTTTCGACGAGATAGCGTCTCGCTGGAGTTTATAATTAATTTTCGTTTGAATATTAGAGATATTTATAAATGTCAGTCATATTGTAGGTCAAAAAAGTATTTCATAACTTAAAAATTTAAGAAAATTCTATAAATGAAACTAGAATCCTATATGTTAAGATCCGCTAAATTTAATGATTCTCGATTTACCTGTTATTTCAAACCCACACAATTCCCAAGTTGCCCAACATTGTCTCTAATTTTTCTGAAATTCTATATACTGGAATGTATGCCCGGTTTGGGGCTATAAGACTCACTATCCATCATAGCATAAAACGAAACTAGCCTCGGTCTATATGGCTAGTGGCAACTCTGCCTACACTTCCTAAGATACAAGCCTATTTTTATTGCAATAAATGGCGAGCATGCCTAGTAGCAGCACATAAACATTAGGAAAACCAAACACCTTGAATTACAAAGCAATGCTTGGCATTCGACAGCGCTCGCCATTCTGAGACATAAGATGTTAAGTTACTCTGGCTGCAATATCCTTCAATCTGAAACCCAACAGTGAATTTACACTGCTGTTTGGCGGGAGAAATAGACATTGCGGTGGTACCTATCCAGGCGGCGTTTCACATACGAGAGATCTACTACCAGTAAAAGTCTGAGGTTTATTTATATCCTTTACAGGGAAATGATCCTGAAATCTATAGAAACATGTGAATAACCAACGTCTCATTATGCAGCCGACGGGCCGTCGCAAAAGGACGTTTAAAAAAACACCACATGTTTGAATAAGTGTGTGATTGCGGGCGCAGACGACGCAATGAGTCCGCCCTTTGAGTTGGTACCTCGTTTTCATATTACTTTTGTACCTTTTATTATACAGTGATTTGTGTTTTGTGATTAATTTGAGTTCAGTATCAGTATCAGCCCATATACGTCCCATTGCAGGGCACGGGCCTACTCTACAATTGAGAACACGAATTGAAGGAGTTAGGGTATATTGTCCTCCACTCGGGTCTAGTGCAGTTACATAATAGTTTTATGAAATAACGAAATAAAATTCTGAAATTTTTAAGCCGTTTTTGTAGTATCTCTCCCTCTCTTTAATAGCTTCCTCAATGCTGAGGATCGTGACCCCTTCACTTGGTCGAGTCTTGGACAGCTGATCGCCCGGCTTGACGGTCCTTCGCCAGATGTAGTGCTTCTGGGATAGTCATGGCTAGCGTCTTGCTTATTTGATCAGCCCAACGAGCTGTTCTATGGCCACGTGGTCTGCTTCCCTCAACCTTTCCTAACAAGATCGATCGTTCTAGGTTTGTAGTATATAAAAATTAATTAATTCTAATCCGGTGAAACTTTATCATAGAAATATTCTTTTAAACGAACTCATGTGTGGTCTTAATATCAGTGGATAATAAAATCAAACAAGTTCATGGTTGAGTGGTACCAGTTGACAAGTCAAATATTTATTATTTGGTAATGGGATGGACGATTGGCAAGATGCGTCGCGTCGGCGGTAACGACGCAGCGCGGTGCAGTGAGCCGATGCACGCGACGTGTGAGGCATGCTTTATATTCCTATACTAAAAATACGAGCTTATATATGTATATAAGTATTAACCTATATACGTCTCAATCGAGACCATGGGCCCATACTACAGGTTGAGAGCACTTAAAGCTTCAGTACGCCACCCTAGAGTGTTTGTAAATTGTATAATTTTGTGTCGAACTCTCACGTCAATTTGCTCACGAAGTTTTCCTTCCTATAAAAACAATACAATTGTATCAATATTACGATCCCAATATTATGATATATAAATGAAAATTTAAAAAATACCATTCGATTGGAATATTTTTTCGTGTTCAACTTTGTTCCTCATACGAATAACAAGAAAATATAGTGGCGATTTAAAATGGCACATATATTTACATACGTGCTGGCGGGTTATGACGCGTGTCGTGAGCGTTACGCCGTCGGTTGTAGTTTGTCTCCGCGCTGACCATTTCCTGCCCATCCCTCTTGCACTAGACTAGTAAAAGCTATGGAGCTGAACAAACCAATATATGAACAAAAACGCTCGTGTTACTTTCAGAGAAAGTTCTTATGTAAAATATTTATTTTTAATTAGATATCTTTACTAATGTGTTCTACTAGTAATATATAAAAATGAAGATTTTTTTGTTTGTTACCTCTAATCTCAGGAACTACTGGTTCGAATTGAAAAAATATTTTGTGTTGGATAGGTCATTTATCGAGGAATGCTTTAGACTATATATCATCACGCTATGACATATAAAAGGGAAGCAGTAATGAAAAATCTAGCAAATATCAGGAAATTTTATTTGTTTTTGTGTCCGATTGGTTGATATTCTAAATTAATAGTTAGAATTGAACATTTTGGCCGCTATTTTGAAAAGTGTATCTTCACCCGGATGGAGCCGGGCTGAACCGCTAGTGTAACATATTTCTTTATTATTAATATGGTATGTATACTAATATATAATGCTAAAGAGTTTCTTTGGTTGAATGCGCTGATTCAGGAACTACTGGTTCGAAACTAAACATACTTTTCGTGTTGCATAGTTCATTTATCAAGGACGGCTATAGGCGACTTAATAACACGCTATTACTACTAGTAGGAGCATCAATGATTTTTTGCAACAATGGAGAAAATGAATTACCGGTGAAGTTTTGGTGCGGGGTGAAGTAAAACAGGTCACCTGATTGTAAATGATAACTGTCGCCTACGAATCTATCAACCAATACTGACCAGTGCAGGGGCTTTTCCACCCATTTGTTCTTACTTGAGGAAATCCCTTTTTAATATAAGGTAATTAGAACGTCCTACCGACTAAAACCCTGTGATATACCGCTATCTTCTTTAGAACAAGGGGCGCGGGACACGCGTGAGCATGCAACCCACTAGGAGTAAGGCTTTTCTACCCTCCGGTACATTTGAAAATATTTATAGCGTAGAGTCGTCTCTACGCATGTGAGTGTCCGCGGACAGGTCGCGGCACTACCCTAAGGGTATATTTCAAGAATATTATTATGTAAGAACATGCGCCGAGCTTTATGATCACCTAGCCTTTCACGGTGGCCGCCTGCCGCCCGGCCGCCTCCTAAACAAACCTCATGGTTGCTACTTATTCTGTAGTTATAATACTTGAATACATGACGGTATTTTATAAGCTATGTACACTAAGGTTAAAAATACCATACTATTTTGAAATAGGTAGGTTTTAAATTGAGCTGTGATTATTTGTAACAGACAGGTTCCAATGCGACCGTGACCTTTCAAATTAACTTTATAATTTCCATAACTACAATGTGAGAATTATTGTTATACTAGCTTTGCGATTGATTAGCTCAGTATGCTTCTTGACCACGAAGGCTGTGACGTCTGGAACGTCGGTAAGTTAAAATAAAAAACACAATTAAATTTGTTTTATTTCAATGTTTTAGACCTGAACAAATGAAACTGTTCGAAATATCTAATAACCACGTTAAGTAGTCGAATTTAAATTTTGTTTCTTTTGTTGTATTTTTAAGTATGTAAGTGGTGTCAACCCTGTAGTGTCCGGAAGTTTGTCCGCGGATTCTTTATATTTATATTCACCTTGTCGTTCGGCCGGCAGATTTATTCACTTCTTTAGAGCGCGCGCACTGACCGTGGCCACGGTTCGCCCCTCGTGTGCCCACACTGTACATTCGCACTATAGCTATTGACGTCACGATTTATCTTTTTTATTATTATTGAAATTAATGGCGTGACGCGCATATCGTTTGTATGATGGTAAGCGATGTAACCATGAGCAGTAGCAAAACCAAACAATACCTTGAATTACAAAATAATGCTTGGCATAACACAACGTTTGCCATCCTAATACACAAACACTTGTTACTCTGGCTACAATGTCGTTCAATCAGAAACACAACAGTGCATTTATACTGCTGTTTGGCGGGAGAAATAGACATTGCGGTGGTACTTATCCAGGCGGTCTCTCACATATAGAAGACCTACCACCAGTGGCTAATTGGTATATCTGAATCTTATTTAAATATTTTTTACTAATTTCATACTAACAATGTTTAGTGTGAAATTAACAATTTTTACACAGTAAATTGAGGCAAGACTGACATTCTTAAGACTAAATAAATCTTAAGAATCTCGATCTTGCCTCAGACGCAATGTCCCTTTATCAAAGCCAATATAAAAAAGTCCTAAGAATTTTCAGCGGTTAAAAAAACGCAACGAGTGTTGATACAGTGCGGACGCGGGCTCTACCCCTGTCCACTATGATATGTGTTGCGTGAAATTTTGTTTTTCAGAACTTGCTCCGAAGGTACCTTGCTGACAAATGTCGGACAGTTTGTTATAAGCCGGGTACCTTCACTACAAGGGTCTATTTACGTGTAACATCAACTCAAGGTTGTATCCACGAAGATGTGGATAGAGGTGATACAATAATATGAAGCCATTGTTTCTATTTCATGTTTGCATGTATTTCGTAATAACCGCGTTAGGAATACAGATCAGATAGGCAGATGTTCACTATTGGTACAGAAGGTATGCGAGACGCGATACAGATACATTTTTCGCTTTTTCCTCATAAATTCATTATTTGAAAATTGCAAAACTCACACATAAGCAAAAAAATTACAATTGTGGTATAGGAGATCTTCTAACCAGGCGGAGCGAGGACATTCGTAGGATGGCTGGTACCTGTTGAAAAAGATGGCTGAAGATCGAACCTAGTGACGTGCCTAAAGAGAGGCCAATATCCAGCAGTGGACGCGGAAGGTCTGATGTCTGATGATGATACACAGCAGTCACTATTTCGACTCGATAACCCGAATTTGAATAATACCCAGAAAGTCTTTAAGACCGTCTAAGGAAGGCCAATAATACAATATGAATTACGCTGATAATTCACAATAATCCTGATCCCACAGAAAACTACAAGCCTTGTGTCGTAATCAAACACTATAGGACTCTAGTTTATGGCAAGGGTCGCCAGTTATTATCAAAATCATCCCGCGATAACCACTTACGTGCAATGCAGTATCGATCGTGCTTATATTCATTGTAGCTGCACCCCTGCTTGATCGGGTCACCCCTCGCTAGGGTCGGCACGCAGCGTCGCTTGCGGCATAGCTGCACAGCGTAATCCTCTGAATACCTGCCCTAACGGGATTTGGGAACGGTCTGGAACACGGACGATTGAGTTTTTGAGCGGTGGCAATTGTTATAAATTGATGCGTTTATTTTTTATAGTTTATTTGTTTTGTACAATATAAGTTTTTTGTACTTTGTACAGTACTTTAAAATAAGGGAGTAGAATGTAGAGTAAGCTATAACAAGCATACAAAGCAACTAAAAATTTTAGGGGGTCGCCAGATGTAGACGCATTTCCATAGATTTATGTGGAGATTCTTGAGGAGCTATCTGTGGCTGGAATTTATGATGATGATGATAATTTACGCAGGTAAAATATACGTCCCACTGCAGGACATGGGCCTACTCTACAATCAAGAGTACGATTGAGAGTGGTTAGGCCATATAGTCCATCACGCTGGCCTAGTGCGGAATGATCAGGTTGGTTAACATAATACAATGTCAAAAATATTAAGGCAGGAACTTTTTTGTGCTGAACCCCTGGCGCTGCTATGGTTTTGGGCAGCGGTAGCCGCTTTTCATCAGGCGGGCCACTAGCTCGTCTTCCTATATTGGCAGTAAAAAAATATGTAAAAACTTAGTTAGTCCTGAAATCGAAACTCACCAAACAGTGTCATAAATGCTTTTCGCTGATGAAGCATACTGCTACCAAACACAAGATTCTACACCTTGTCATAAAAAGACTCTATAGCGCAAATAGTTAGACGCCGGCTGTGAACGAGAAGTCGTGAGTTAAATACTCCGCACTGGCACAATTGTTTCTGTAAACTACAATTTGGTTCGCGTCTGGGTGTTGTGAGACCGAAAAGTCTCTCACAGTTTCCGATAACCATGTCTCCAGACTTACAGATACAAGTCTGGGTTTACTAACATTTAAGGTCCTCGTATGTGACTGTTGGGTGCATTTATTCATTGTTCGACACCGCATATCGCAGCGTTAACACTAACCAAACAAAAGCGCCATAAACTGGTTCGTATAGATATTATCAATTACATTATCAACATGTTTACAATAAATGATTGTACGATTTATCGAAATGTTTTCCTTTAATGAATTGTAAAATATTAATGTAATATTTTGTTTGTAACGCAAACGTTGAAGGTCTATTAGAGCTGGGAAATTACGTGGGTTATAGGTCATCCATAATTGGTATTATATTAATGAAGCGGCTTATTAAACACATTATTACAGCTAAAATATATGTATTTGATAGTTAAATAGAATTCAATAATAGAGGTATTAATTATATACGTTGACTCACACCATTGTATTGTTATAGATGAACCATTCTAGTAATACATTAAAAATTAAATTGAATATATTTCGATTGATTTGTCACCCGCTTTGCTACGGAGGGAAGTGGACAAATAATATTTGCAACTCCTCCTATTATTTCTTCATGATTAATTTCGTTATGGGTTAAACACAAGTTAGACATTCCCGGAGATTCGGCGAGCTTCAACGCTCGGTGTCATTAAATGCGTGTCACTGTGGATCCTGGCTTACAGGAGTTGCAGAGACGGGTGTGAGGGAGGGAAAAAAATCATAATACAGCCCACAATTAAAAGTTGTTATCACAAAACAGATCTCATTTATAGTATCCAATACAACACAGTTATCAAACATTACAATTTACAATTATATGATAAGTGTTCTTAGAAATGTAAACATTTGTCCACTTATAATAATAATTTATGCAAATACTCTAGGCCTAAGGTTACTATGTTATAATTTGCCAGTGGGAATTCCACCCTCATTAAAACGTAGATAAGAAGGTTATTGGTTGATTAAGGGTGATCATTTTATATCATCGACGTACAAGTGCTAGCTCTGCCATTGTTCTCATCTGTCGCCATGGTTGCCGCCACCAAGCTATGGATGCTGCTTTGCGCATCGCTGGCTTCTGCAGAGAGTTGCGAAGGTCCATTAAGTTTTTGGTCTTGTTTGATAGCTTAATAACAACTCAAAATGTCTACTTCCGGACTGGGGGCAATTATCATCACACCACAACATATGCATGGATCAAACGATCAGACGAATTATAATGATGAAATGTTGAGTTTTAAACCTATCTCATGGATGTTGCCTGGGACTAGAATTTTTGCCCAGTATAACCACAGGTTCACTGTCACATCTTAGAATGGGCAAGTTCTGCGAAATCTGGGTGCTATTGTAGCACTGCGCCCTGACTCGGAAAGGCATGAGAGTTTTCAAAATTTTTACCGAATCATCTACACATAAGCTGTACAATTTGCCGATGTGGAAGACACAATTGCGTAAGTAGTATTTCCTTTGTATTATTAAATACAACACAATACACAATTTCTGCACAGACGGAAATAATAACCTAAATATAAACACTGGTGCGATACGGGTGTCATCAGGTCAGCGTACACACTAGGAATATAAAGGGCTGTCGCTTTGTTCCGCACCGTCATATCAGTACCACTTCTCCAAGTGATCGCATCTGTCGCCATGCTGCCCGCCACTAAGTTGTGTCTGCTGCTGCTGCTCTGCGCATCGCTGGCTTCTGTGGAGAGCAGCTGCGGAATAATTGGGAAGTTTCTGGGCTTGTGTGATACTTCAGTTACAACCCAAATTGCCAGTGATAGTGGTATGAATAACAACGTTGGTGGCGATATGAATTACCAACCCAAGTATGAACCAAGTGATGAGCGGTCGCAGTTTGAATATAGACAATTATCTGGACCCCGATAAACATCTTTGAATAATTAATGGAGACAAGAATATGATACAATGTTTTAATTAATGTTGTCACCGCGTTATCCCTATTTTTGTGACTGTAATCACCTGGTTGTATATAACATATTGTGCGCATTAATGCTATATAATCAGTAAGTATATGTAGTAAGTAATATATAATAAGTATGTATACACTATGCACTGAATAAATAAAACTATCAGAAGGTTGTTTATTTTTAATTTGAATTATGGACTCTTTAAGTATTCATAGTCAATGATAATGATTTCATATGTTGTTTCGTTTCACGTTTAAATGTATGATTCTTTCTAAAAATATGAAATAAATAATAACACCCAACAGTCACATACATAGTCCTGACCCCACATTAAGATCGAGTCTTGTGTCGTGGGTATCAGGAACTACGAGAGACTTTTCGGTCTCACAAACACCCAGACCCGGAAGAAATATTTGTGGGCCGTACAAACATTTCTCTCGGTGCGGAGATCGAACCCGCGGCCTCTCGTTTCACAGGCGGCGTCTAACCAACTGTGCCACGGAGGCTATCAAAACTTACACTACTTTATATATAATTCATAATTAAAAATATGAAAAGTAACTTCCTCTTGATTTCCTCCCTGTAAAGTTGTCGTTGTTATTTGAAACAACAGAGTGAACAGCAGCGAACGTGTAAATGCAAAATATAATGGTGCATTTACGCGTTCGCTGAGGCTGGGCCAACGTCTACCAACTCCAAGCTATCAACAATGAAAAGTCAAAGCCAGCCCGGGTCAAACATCCCGTTTACACGCTTCCGTTGGTGGAGGCTGGCCGAGGTTGGCCAAGCATGTAAATGCACCATAAACTTGTTGAAGAGAAATGTATCGATCGGAATAGGTCACGAAGAAGTAATTATAATATTTAAGTCAAACCAGAAATTTAAATTAAAGAGAAATATATCTACGATAGGTCTAAGCTGCATTTGGTCGTCAGTGACGACACAAAATTAGGCATCAATTTATATTAGTATATCATATCCGATGGCTTATACGCGTGGCTCACAACCGCTTTATTGCATTGGGCTGTGGCATTGGGTATCTATTGGAAGTAATCTATGTTTCAGAAATATATTATTATTAATATGTTTAAAAAAATAAATATAGCTATCAGTAGTATATTTGAGGGTGTAAAGATTTCCAGTCCTTATTTATAATAAAGTACCTACCGCAGGAGTACGTCGGCAATGTGTGCCTGAGCCTCAATATTCCCGGGCCTCGACCGAGAGGTAAACCAAAGAAGCGCTGGCTAGATGTTAAGGAAGATATTAGGGTCAATGGCCAAGTCAAAGGTGGTCCCTGGCACCAGCCGGTATAACGCTAGGTAGAAGAAGAAGAAGAAGAATTATAAAATAAATAATAAAAAGCTTTTTTTTGCAGACCAAACAGCTCATAGTGTTAGTATGTACATTATTGCTTATGAGAAAAAGCTATTGTTAGTAAAAGTTGTAAATAAGAACAAAAAAAAACTAGAAAGACGTGGACCGGTATGCTAGAGCACAGCGCACTTAGTAACAGACATAAGCTGCTGTGCCCAATGCTCCATCATGGAGCAGTCCTATCTATCACATAGTTCTCTCGGAATGCTGTTGGAACTGGTACGTAGTCTATGCCAGAGGGATGCACAGCTCTTTCTTAGTATGGCATCAAAACCATCTATGCCAGCCTCCGCAAACATCCCGGATGCACTACAAAATCGAGGCAGCCCCAACAGCACCCTGTAAGCGTTATTGTACTGAACACGCAGCTCGCCGTATGCCCTGCGCGTGTAGCTGGTCAACAGACTGCATGAGTACAGTGATTGACAGTAGGCTCTGAAGAGAGTGATTTTAACTTCTGGGGTGCAACGTACAAACCTTCGGGCCAGCATATTGCACCGGACAGCCAGGGCCCTGCTTGCTCCTTCAATGTCCACATTGTCACACATGTCATCAGTAACCCAATGCCCCAGGTACTTAAACTGAGTTACTCGTGTCAGAGGTCTATTGTTAAATGTTACTTGAGGAGTATTAAAATTCCTTTTATTGCCTGTCTTAAATACGAGTAACTCGCACTTTTTTGTATTGTACCTAAGACCGTGAGTGGTACCGTATGATTCACGTACTTGTAGAAGTCGTTTTAACCCACTGACAGATGGGCTCAACAGCACCATATCATCAGCGTAGCTAATGTTGTTTAAATATGCACCTTCAAGGTGATAACCGACGCAGGTACCGCTGAGCTCAACTATCAGTCGGTTAATATACAGATTAAAAAGACAAGGCGACGTAATACCCCCCTGTCTCACCCCGCATATCAATCGAACCATATCCGACATAGCTCCCGCCCATTTAACATAACTAGTCTGATTGTTATACCAATAGCTTAGCAAACAGATAACATCACTGCCAATTGAGGTTTCATTACGGAGTTTGTCCCATAAAAATTTATAAGAACCCATATCAAAAGCACGAGACAAATCTAAAAAGCAGGCATTTACAGTAGTTTTCCTGATTATAATAAAATACGCAAATACACGGATCGTGCTCTCTATGATGCTGACTTACGCTCTTCCTCCACAATAAATAAGATCAACAATCTATTTGTGTTTAACAAATATAAAAACAACATATGAGGCAACGATTGAATGACACGAAGAATAAGATAAAAAAAAACCGTAGACGGCGGCTGTGAAACTAGATGTCGCGATTTTGATCCCGCATCGAGTCAAATGTTTGTGTGAACCACAAGCAAGTTGTTTACGTAGGTATGTCGTGATAAAGTATAATTTTAAATAGGTCATTATTATTTTAAACAGATGAAAGAAAAACAACTTAGTAACAATTCTGTATCACTCGTAGTATGAGTCAAACCGCAGATATCAGCATATGCTGGAGGAAAATAAACCTTGCTTTTGTACGCGCAAGTTAGGTAATACTCGACCCATCGGATCATTCGAGACAATAAAATGTAAGTATAAAAGGCAGTCGCTTGAATCTACACCGTCACACCAGTTCTACCTCTGCAAGTGATCGCATCTGTCGCCATGCTGCCCGCCAACAAGCTGTGCCTGCTGCTGCTCCTCTGCGCATCGCTGGCTTCTGCGGAGGGCTGCACAGTTTTAGCTGAGTTATGGGGTTTATGTAGTAGAATTTCCTCTACCATCCAATCTGCCAGTGGCCATGGTATGAATAACAACGTTGGCAGAGATTTCTATTTTAAGCCTACATATGAAGACCCAGGCCGTTACCAAGATTCCAATAATCCGCAGCAGCAAACATATTGGTAAATTAATTAACCAAGAGATCGGCTAACACCTAATGTAATTTACCATAGTTGTAACTATTATCACCATGTCATATCCATGTATGTATATATAACTGTGGTCATAAATTGTGTTACTGGAATATCTCTGTATGGAAAAAATAAAAAATATAACAAAAACACTGTTTATTTTCTACTAAACTACAATTCCTAAATAACATAACGAGCGTATTCCCATCTTAAAGGCCGGCAGCGCATCTCCATGCCCTTTGGTGTTGCAGATGTCCATGGGCAGCGGTATTCACTTACCATCAGGTGAACCGCGTGCTCGTTTGCCCCCTATAACATAAAAAAAACATGTAATTGTTTTATAAAAAAAAATTAAGGTTTTATATGGGTATTAACTGACTGAACAGCTTATAATGAAATTATCAAGCAGCAACTAACCTGGCGACTTAATAAAGTTTCATACATGGGATCAATACTTTTTCACCGAACATCGCATTCATAGTATCCCATTTCCATTCGGCATTAATTGTGTTGTCCCGATGTACTCCTGAATGTTAGTTTTATTTTACAATAAGTTCTATCTTCTTCGTTCGAGTCAATGGCTCAATCACAGAACAGATGAATATGGTTAGAAGGGAAATACAAGCATTTGACGCATCGCAAGGTGGTGCATAAAAAGCGTCACTGCCGCGGAACGGATGATTTATCAAATCAGTCGATCTAGTTTCTAGTTTGTCTAGTTGTGCTATTTTATCTTGCAGTTCCAATACCAAAGCATCGAATATCAATAGAGAAGGAATTTCATACCAATATTAAACCCGATTTTATTGATTTTCACCTTTATTTCCAAAGCTTGCGGTTATTAATTACGACATTTGGAAGAATTCGATACTATGATAGTTGAAAAATCAAAAATATACATTGCGGATTACGCGGACATACAATACACGCGAATGCCAAGTTCCTACGCAATGCATACGACTCATTTTTGTTATGTCAATGGCGAAAGTTGTCACATGTCACGTAATTTTGTAGTCTTGTACATAGTAACTATATCGATGTAGTTATAGATTTCGTATATTCGTAAATCATTTTTCATAGGCATTAAACGAAGAAAACTTCATCGAGTCATTTAGTAATTTAAAATTGTAGTAACGTTTGATAACATTGACGACCTATCCTTATGTGCTAATGTCATACCTCCGCCAACTTGATAACAACCTATGTTTGTGTCTCAATATACTTTATAATAATATAGTAACTCGTTCGTTTATAGGTTTCCAAGAGTGCGTCAATAAAAGCAACAGGTAGAAACAACTTGATTCCTATAAAATCCAATACGATTTGTTCTAAGTACCTATTTATTTTCGTGCAACAGAAGACTAACTTTTTATTTTTTATTTTTCATGTTATCGGGGGCAATCGAGCAAGCGGTTCACCTGATGGTAAGTGATCACCGCCGCCCATGAGCACCTGCAACACCGTAGGGCATGGAGATGCGTTGCCGGCCTTTAATTTGGGGATACGCTAATTTTTTGAAGGTCGCTAGGTCGTACGTTATGTTTATGCTATATTTAAGTTATTTTGGAAGTACTGTATTTGTCACAAAGCAATCGTGTAGTAGTTTAGTGTCGTCTGGTACTGCCACATTGGTTAAGGCCCGATAGTAAAGTTTAGTAAGGCGATATTAGACCTTGAGATAGAAAATGACACGAACAATTCGTGGAGAGCAATTTAATTTAATAAAATATACAAATTATAACTTAATGCCGTTGACATAACATTTATTATTTACAGCTTATACAGGTGTCCTACGGCGATGCCGTTGTTTACTGAAAGATTACATAATTTTTTACAATCACAGTAAAATCTAAGAAAAGTGTGGAAAGAAAGAAAGAAAGAAAACTCATTTATTAGTCACATAAGACAACGCACACACAAATTTAACATACATTTATGTACCTACAAGAAAAAAAAATAAAAATAAAGTTTGTACGTCGCATAGATGTGACACGTAGGTGACCACTCAGCTTAACGTTGCACCAGAGTTGCCAACCCCAAGAAACTAAAAAACGGCAGTTCATCCATAAAAAAACAGGAGAAAACAGTAGGTAAAGTAAAAAAGGCAGTTTTTATTATTTCCTCATTTAATTAAAACAATCACCAACTTGATTACTTACGAGAACTCGTATACAGTGATTTATTATAATATTGATCACAACATAATAAAAAACAAAAATACAAAGCAAAATTATTTTCTACTTTTATCCTCAATTGCATTATCTTCAATATTTTCTGACACATCTTAGCTTTTTAAATCATACATGTTATTGTAAAATTACATCATGTGTCTTTAAGTGGCCTCAAATGAGCAGTAATCGGTTATTTCAGATTTTGTACGTAATGTTCCTTTAATAGTTGTGGTCGTTAATTTGTTGAGTAATTTGGATTTCATAAAATTAATATCTGAGAAAAATCTTTCCGCGGGGGCGCTGCTATGTGGTAGGCACAAATGTTTCTTTACCAATGAGAAAAATGTTTGCTATCTAGTGTAATTGCGTTTTATTACATAATTTGTATAGTGTAATAGGTGCCGCTAAATGTTAATTGAAAAACAGTAAAAATTAAGCATGAAACAGAAAACAGGGACTTAAATGTGAAAACAGCAAATCTACTGTTAAAACAGTAGGGTTGGTAACACTGCGTTGCACTGCGACGCGAGCCACAGCGCAACGCTGGTTATGGATGTTCCTGAAATAGTAAATTTAAAATTGCATGGTCTGATTTTTATTTCAAAAATATAGCGTGTGGGATCTCTACACACTATGTTTTATTAAATTGCGCTTTCGCGCCAATATTGACGTTGTTCAGTCAGAAATCACGCACTATGACGCAATTCATACAAAAGGTAATTTAAACTATATTTGTTACTAGAAGGAAATACCAGTATAAAAACCACTCTCAATTGTACCCTCGATTGTAGAGTAGGCCCGTGCCCTGCAGTGGGACGTATATGGGCTGATACAGTACAGTACAGAAGGAAATACCGTATTATGAAACTAACATTCCTAGGATTGAGATGTGGAATTAATCTACTGTTCATGTCGTAATTTTAAATTTTCATTTTGTTATTATTTAGTGATGCGCCTACTTTGATTTCTCTGCACCACCCAAGGTTGAGTGGAAGAGAATGCCTCAGGCATTAAGTCCGCCTTTATACGTTATAAATAAAGCATTAATAAATAAATATATTGTTTTAAATCTGATTAAATACATTTGTTTGTTGTTACCATTGAAGGATAATTCGAATTGCCCACAACGATTGTCAAACCACATACCAATATAAATTTAAATAATATTAGCAGAGGGAAAAACCAATATATTGTTATTGTAACAACATAGATATATAAATGGGGCTCATAGACCACCATAACATCAGTCGTACGTCTGCAAGAGTTCGCATCTGTCGCCATGCTGCCCGCCACCAAGCTGTGTCTGCTGCTGCTGCTCTGCGCATCGCTGGCTTCTGTAGAGAGCTGCGATTTAATACGTCGTATTTTCAAAATGGTTGCAAGAGATCCGCATGAAGACGATTATAGAGTCCGTCAAGACGCCAGAGATCACGGCCAGAATTACATGGTTGGTAGAGATCTGTATTATATGCCTGTATATTATGATCAATCCGAACAACGCTTAATCCAGATGAACCAGCCAATTGACTCAACAACTTTGCTGAAGAGATTAACACCATACTACGAGTCTATGCGTCAGAGATATTATACGCAGCACAAGTAACAAACACTACTACTGGTGGTAGGTCTCTCATACACTATGGTGCAAAACTGAACCAATCTTTTGATAATGGTAATAAATTCTATTTCCTGTTATTTTTAATTCTATAGCGACGTGTTTACTTACTATACACAGTACGAAGCGTCGTTTAGTATCATTCAATCTGAGTAGTAACATGTTTAAACTTGTTTATTCCGCTACGTGTGTGACTCAGTTTTGCACCGAAACTTATAGGAGCAATACAATTATTGTTTGTCGACGATTAAAGAAATCAATAACACGCAATTCATATCACAACTCTACGTCTTTTCAATATATTTATGTATATGTGTAAAATAAATAAGAGTTTTAATCGATTTTTAACATGAAGCGATTTTCACGTTCACTGTATAATAGAATAAAAGAGATGTTACTGGAGGGAAATAGTACGCGTCGAACGGCTAAAATATTAAAAGTGAGTCAAAGTTCTGTTCAGAGAGTTAGAAAGACGTGCAAAAGTTTAAAAAAAAATCTTGGCGGTCGGCCGAAGAAATTAAGTACAAGGGACAGTCATCGTATAATTCAATATATGATTACTGGAGAAGCTTTGTCGACGTCTCACGCAGCTAAACTTCTTCAGTGTGATACTGGAAAGTCGATTAGTAAGTGGACAGTACAACGCGAACTACATAGAAATAAATTTCGTGCAATCGAGAAAAAAAAGAAGCCATTATTAAGTGAAAAAAATCGAAAAGCAAGGTTGGACTTTGTAAAAAAATACGAAAGCTGGTCAGAAGAGGATTGGAAGAAGGTTATTTTTTCAGATGAAACAAAAATTAGTCGATTTACAACTGACGGTCGTCAATGGAAATGGAAGAGGAAAGGTGAGCCAGTAAGTCGCACAGATTTTATTCAGACTGTCAAACATGGGGGAGGTAATATTATGCTTTGGGGGTGTATAACAGCTTACGGATTGGGACCTATTCACAGAATTGTTGGGAAAATGGATAAAGAAATGTATCTAGATATTTTAAGACACAAGTTAACTGAAACAGGCGAGAATATGCCTTATCCAATCAATGAAATAATCTTCCAGCATGACAATGATCCCAAACATACCGCGAAATTAGTGAAGAACTGGCTCGCTTCTCAAGACTTCCAGCTATTGCAGTGGCCGGCACAAAGTCCAGATTTAAATCCAATTGAAAATCTGTGGTCTCAATTGAAACATAATATTCTTAATGCATATGATTTACCTCCATCCTCTTTAAATGAATTATGGAACCGAGTTCAAGAACAATGGGAGAAAATTTCACCAGATTACTGTGAAAAATTAGTAAAAAGTATGAAAAAAAGATTGGAAGAAGTTAAGAAAGCTAAAGGCTTATGGTCAAAACATTAGAAAGTGTGAGTGTGAGTTTGTTTATATTGGTGCAAAAGTGATTCAGTGTTTTGTCGTATTATATTGTCATTTATTTTATAATATTATAATCTAATACCTGATAATAAATACACTACAGTAATTACTTCTTAATATGACTTTCATTTCAAGAAACATGCATTCCTTCCCTGAGAAACAAAACATTACTATGAATTGGTTCAGTTTTGCACCATAGTGTATGTGAGAGGACGCCTGGATACCAGCGCAATGTCTACTTCTCCCGACAAACAGCAGTATAAATCACTGTTGTGTTTCGATTTGAAGGATATTGTAGCCAGAGTTACTACTGGACATTAACATCTTATGTCTCAGGGTGGCGAGCGTAGTGCAATGCCAAGCATTGTCTTGTAATTCAAGGTGTTTTTTTGGTTTTTCTACTGTTCAGGAGCAGTCCTAATGTTTACTATCAGGCGAACGGCAAACTCGTCTCTCCATTCAAGGCAATAAAAAAAGTAAAAAATAATAAAAAATAACCTTTGTCGCATTTTTCCTCAATGGGTTGTATGTATGTGCATATTATTGTGATCATCTTGTGAATTTTTATGTGTTGTATTTTAAATGTCACATATATTTAAAAATACAATTCCTGTAGATTGAATAATGTATAAAAATAAAGTTATTGACAAAATTGATTATTTTTTTTCACACCATAGAAACCAAGTTTTGGATATATTCCATGATTGAGTTAAAATGTATATTACTAAAACCTTGGTATCAGAGTCCTTTGGGATCACTGGATGCACTTGGCTCCAAAGCTGATACTGAGGCGAAAGCCTGAACAAGGTCAATATTGGCGCGAAAGCGCAATTTAATAAAAATAATGTGTGGAGATCCCAAACGCTATATTTTTGTGTACAACATCCTGTTACATAGCTACCAAAATACATGGAATTCAGTAGTGCTTATTTTCAAATTTTGTTTACCAAATGCTCCTCGCTTCCAGTGCTATTTGTAAGGAAAAAAGAAATTAATAATTAATTAGTAGGCACTTCGTACACGTACTCGTAAAACAACTGTATTAATGTAAACCACAATGTTACAAGACGGAGATACTGATGTCATCGGGTCAGCGTACACACTAGAAATATAAGAGGCACTCGCTTTGTCCTGCATCGTCATATCAGTACTATTTCTGCAAGTGTTCGCATCTGTCGCCATGCTGGCCGCCACCAAGCTGTGTCTACTACTGCTCTGCGCATCGCTGGCTTCTGTGAAAGGCTGCGGAAAAATCGGCAAGTTTCTGGGCTTGTGTGAGACTTCAGTTACATATCAATCTGCCAGTGATCGTGGTATGAATAACAACGTCAAGGGAAACATGCATTACCAGGCGAACGATCGGCGATTCCGCCGGAGCCCTGGCTCCCACCAAATACTAATTACAGTGACCGAATGCGAGGGATTATTGAAGTTTTTGGACTTATGTGATGAAGAAATTACCTACCAAAGCGCCGGTGGAATTGGGGTGAACAATAATATTAAAGGAGATTTTTACTACGCACCCAATGTTCGCAGGGGCAATGAGAATCAGCAAGTGGATTCAAGAAGGGTCTGGTAATGATATTATACTTATGAAACGATCAAAATCACGATAATATATTATTATAAGGAAAATAACGAATATTTTTATTATATTGTAACTTTATTTGTAACTATTTTTAACACACGTATTATGTTATAAGCTTTTAGATGATATTTTTTTTAATATGTATGTAGCTAATAAATAAAAAAACATCAGTTTTTTCGTTACACATATATTTAAAAAAATTATATAATAATATGACGATTGTTAAATAAAAATCTGTAGAGTTATAGAAAGAATTACATTATTATTGAAAAAATAACAATTACTAAATTGATTGATGCCACACAACACCCACACACATAGTCTTAAAACAGTATTTGTTAACGCGCCTGCTTAGAAATGATAGTACTTTTTCATTTCTCAAAACTTTGCATTAATTGTGAACTAATGAAATTTGTAAAATATTATTTTTTTATGTCCACCACCCGCAACTAACGTCACATACTTTTGCTACACTTACCGGGATGGTCATTTTTCACCTTTTTTTTGTTTGTTTGTTATATTTTGAAGTCTTTATTAAAGCTGATTCGGAAGAATCCAAGGTCTTCTTATTTCTACAAATGCGAGACCTTCATTTCGTTCATCTGAGACGAAACATTGGCGACCGTGACAGGACGTGTTTCTAAAGTTACTGGATACGAAGATATCAATGTAAAATAGAGGCCAAAGGACGCAACGTGTATCGGACGACTAAGCCAGCCAGGTCGGTCAGCAGTGAAGGCGCCGTCCCAGCCTTAGCACCTACGTCGAGATACACCGCCATTTGGGTCTACATTTCAACTAGGATTTTACGAAATTAAAACCTCAAGTAACAACATACAACCGAAGTCGACTTCAAAGGGAACAAAAGGCAGCATCACCAGGCATCCTCATCGCATACCAGATAAGTGCCATTCCTAATCCGTTACCAATCGTTTCCCGAGCAAATAAATTTTATCCCGCTAAACTACGGCACCATCTCTGTTTGTGCAAAAAATTCATACCAATACGTTTGGTTCAGTCAACATCATTATAGATCGCATTCATAATTACTACCAAATAACATTACTTACATTTACATTACAAATAAATCAGTGAAACATTGATTACCATTATTAATAATTGAATTTTAAGATAAAATTACAAAGCAAGTGTTTTTTTATTACCATCAACATCTTTAAATATTCATGTTTTTAAGTTCGCTGTCTATTTTAACTACTGAAAACATATATTCACTAGTATTTTGAATCATAATTATAATCACGCTATTTTAAGAGGTGTAGGCAGAAATACAGTTGAATAGTCAAAATCACAATTATGCGCTACTTATGAAATTGTTGCAAAACATGTTGATGATCGCTTGGCCGACTATTTCAGTGTGATACGACGCTGCTTACTCCTGCGTCGAGATACTACGGAGACAAGAAGTTTGATCGCGTTAGTCACCTGCGCCGTGCGCGCACCACATGCTCACCCGTACCGGAGCCTCGCCGATAAGGAGTGACAGCTAAGACAATTATTGAATTATTGTTTTATTTAATTTTATACCGTCGTTTTGCATCAAGTCGCATACCGGTTTCTTATCAGTGTTCAAAACGCATTTAATATAGCCATAGCCACCTTATTACACTCAAATTAATTTCATGTAATATTTATATACTTTGATGATGTCTACTAACGAAGATATTAACGTGAAAAAAATTTAAGGACTTATATGTCAAACGAAGTTCAATTAAAGGTCGTTTAACTAAGTATAGAAAATATTTGGATATTATTTGTCCATTAAAATTATCAAGCGTGCAAATCAGAGAATTAAACATTAATACCCAGAAAATTCGTGATATGTCAATTAAATTTGACGATCTTCAAGGTCAAATTGTGGTCTTAAATTCCGAAAACTTGGACAGAGAGGTCAATGAGATATATTGAACAGACTTTTACATCTCATCTAGCGTATGCTCAGGACATACTAAGCAAACACAGCACTGATAGTAACGACACTCTCCATAATGCATCTCATCATCTGGACTGTTCATTAAGCTACCATGGCTCGGAATTTAAGTTGCCAGAAATACAAATAGCTAAATTCGATGGCAACTAACGTGGCGACGAGGCATGTTTATCATTAATGTATTTGGTGACATTGTAATAAGCTTTTTGTATTGACTGTATTTTGATTTCTAGTTTGAATTTTTCTATTGGTAATTCTTGCAAGTGTAGAGGTATCTTATTAAAGAAGCGAATACCTAACCCCACAAAAGAAGAATGTACTTTTTGCAAACGATGGAATTGCGAGCACAGTTAATTTTTAGTTCTAGTATTGAGAGAATGTATCTCACTTTTTTTTTAAATAAATGAATATTATGCCTGATATGCATTATATTGTCATAAATATATTGCCTAGCTACGGTCAAGACATTTATATTCTTGAAAACATCTCTGAGTGAGGCCCTACTATCCAACTGATATATTGAGCGAATCGCTCGTTTTTGCAAAATAAAAATACTCTCGATATCAGCAGCCCTGCCCCACAACAAAATACCGTAAGACATAAGACTGTGAAAGTTACTATAGTAAACTAAACGTGCAGTATCCACATTTGTTAGCTGTGTAACCTTCCTGATAGCATACACGGCTGAACTAAGTTTTCCAGCAAGACAAGCTATGTGTGCACCCCATTGAAGTTTCCTGTCTAACGTAATACCTAAAAATATTGTAGAATCAATGGTGTACAAAATCTCATTGTTTATAATGATGTTTGGTCCTAAGTTTGTAACATTCGGGGTGGTAAATTTTACGCATTTTGTTTTTTTTGGCAATAAGGACAAGATTATTTGCCGAAAACCGTTGCGTTACTTCTGAAAGTGTAAAATTAATTTCGTCAAAATTGTCTCTATTCCTATCCACCTTAAAAAGGAGGGAAGTGTCATCAGCAAATAGTACAACATTACACATATCTTTTAAATAAAAAGGTAAATCGTTAATATAAACTAAAAACAAGAATGGACCCAAAATAGATCCTTGGGGTACACCCAGTTTTACAGGAAGATCCTTGGATTTCATTCCACCTACCTCCACGCAATGAACTGGCTCACTGAGATAAGAAGAAACAACATCAAGGGCAGTGTCACGTATACCATAATGACGTAGCTTACGCAAGAGCGTAGCATGATGCACACAGTCAAATGCCTTTGAGAGGTCACAAAACACCCCGATAGCATTTTGAGAACTCTCCCAGGCTTCGAATATGTATTTAATTAGTGCAACACCGGCGTCGATTGTTGAACGTCCCTTTGTAAAGCCAAACTGATTATTATGCAGGAGCTTGTTTGTATTAAAATGGTTAGTTAATTGTTTTAAAATAAGTTTCCCAAAAATCTTGCTAAATACTGGTAGGATTGAGATTGGTCGAAAGTTACAAAGTTCATCTTTAGCTCCTGATTTAAATAAGGGTATAATTTTACTAAGCTTCATTAAGTCTGGAAAAATACCAACATCAATACACTTATTAAAAACATTGCAAAAATATGGGGCTACAATATCTATGATGTTTTGTATAATATGAATTTTGTAGAAATGCCCCAAAAGTCACCCGTTTTCTTTTTGTTTAATTCTTTAACAATCTTAACTATTTCAGACGATGTAGTATGCTCAAACTGAAATAAGGTCTTGCATTCTGATACGCTCCGCCTAAGTAAAGATTCGGAAAGTTCAGGTGAGGAGTTTAAGGAACTGGTAGTAATTACAGGAATGTTAGCAAAAAAAATATTATATTCCTGAGCAGCTTCGACTTTATCATGTATGATTTTGTTGTTAACTTTTATTTCAAACTGTTTATCTCTTATTTGGATCTTTCCGGTTTCTTTATTAATAATGTTCCAGGTGATTTTAGTTTTGTTTTGCGAGTTTTTAATTTTATTACTAATAAAGTTTGATTTTACCGTATGGCAAGCTTGATCGGGTCACCCCTCACTAGGGTCGGAACGCGGCGTCGCTTGAGGCATAGCTGCACAGCGTAATCCTCTGAATACCTGCCCTAACGGGATTTGGGAACGGTCTGGAACACGGCCGATTGAGTTTTTGAGCGGTGGCAATTGTTATAAAATGCGTTTATTTTTTTATCGTTTATTTGTTTAAGCTTGTATCTAAGTTTTTGGTACTTTGTAGAGTATTTTAAAAGAAGAGAGTTGAATGTAGAATAAGCGATAACAAGCATATTAAAAATGTAGGGGGTCGCCAGATGTAGACGCATTTCCATAGATTTATGTGGAGATTCTTGAGGAGCTATCTGTGGATGGAATTTATGATGATGATGATTAATTTATGAAGGTAAATAAATCAACCAATTTATACATTTCACGAAAAAAGAATAATTATTTAAAAATGTAATTAGCTGACCATTGGATGTCATGATATTATTTACCCTTTGATTATATACTTGTCTAGATTGTGCAATGCCAACAAACGACGCGGTAAAACTTAACTTGTGTGATTATTTGTGAGTACCGGTCGTGTACTTATTGTAAACAAACTGTTAGGTGTGTGTGTTTAGGAATGCCTACTTTATCCAAATTATAAACTCCCCATTCTCCATTATTTGATAATATAAAGACAAACAAAATAGGTTAAATAAAGTAATTATTTTTATTTAAAATAATATGAGTATACTATTAATTATATCGATAACGCATTTTAGTAAAAACAATAAATACAAAGAAAAAAGTAATTTTTGGATCAAAAACCATCTCCTTGTATTTGTTTTCGGAAAGAAGGTTTCGAATAGACTGAACTCTTTGGATTTATTGCCTGGGCTATGTTATCTGATTTCTGTATTTATGTTATATATATTTGTATATAACTACATGCTTCTATGCATTCTTCTATGCTTATTTCTTCGTCGAATTCGCAATTAAATAGTGGGAGTTTATGTAACTGTATTATTGATCCCTCTAAATTTTTAAAGGAGCGATAAGATTGGAGGTAAAGGGGAATTTCTTTATGGATCCAAAAAGTTGTTTCATTGCAAATTCGATCTAATTTTGTAATTTTTTCATACAGAGGGTGAGAAACATTTACACAAATTCTACTCCAAAAGCGGGTGGCAAGACATTGTCTTCTCAAGGATAACGGCGGATCTGAACATTCAACTTGTAATGCATTAATTGGAGAGGACTTCATGCAGCCAGATATAATTCGAAGGCATTTAGCTTGCAGCTGATCCCGGCTAGATAGCGCTCCCTTGTTGCATGGAATTATGAGGAACGTACCATAATCCATGATGCTTCGTACTAGAGCATTATAAACCACTTTCATTGTGAAGGGGTGTGCACCCCACCAAACACCAGCTACCTTCAGCATAGGAATAACCACATTTTCTAACTAAATGGTTGATATGGCTTACGCCAGCCAGTTTGGAGTCCAAGTACACTCCCAAAAATTTGGCCTTAGAGACAATTGGTACAGCATGTCCGTCTAATTCTATTTGTATCGACGGGAGTTGCCTTTTCCGAGAGAATATGACCACAGAACTTTTTAAAGGTGATAGGCTCAGGCCATGTCTCAAAACCCAACGATTCAGGGATTGAAGGGAGAGGCAAAGGGATGACGCTGCATCATGGATTGAATTGTTTGTCACGTACAAAGCCAGATCGTCAGCGTATTGGAGGATGTGGCAATCGTAATTTAGGCATGTCCCAATATCCGCAGTATAAAGGTTATACAAAATTGGGCTCAGCACGGACCCTTGAGGTAAACCTTTCCATGTTAATCTTTGACCAAATCAAGTTCTGCCATTGTAAATGGATTGTCATGTGGGTCTTCGGATGTAAAAACGGGGAGAATATTAGCTTCTTATAACCTAGGTACATAAGGGGGAGCTATTTTATCAAAAAACAGATTGGCAATCTCCGGGGAAATAGTAGAGGAAAGTGAAGGAGGACATCCAGATCTGAATCTATTTATTATTTTCCAAACTACAGTATAAGATATTGAAGGTGACAAAGTGTTGCAGAAATTTGCCCAACCAGTGCGTTTCTTTCTGCGTAACAGTCTTTTAGATTTTGCGTATACCTGCTTATAGTACAACAAATGTTGGGCGCTCATATCACAGTTGTATTTCCTCTCTGCATTGTTGCGTTCTTTGATAACTGAAGTGCATTCCCGATCCCACCAGGGTGGGGATGGGATTTTGGGCCTGTCACTATTTTTAGTTGCAAAACAGGAGTCAGCGCAGGAATTTAGGGCTTGTATGAATTGCTCACAACAAGTATTTATTCACATAAGAGTTATTAATGTTACCAAAATTTGAGTCATTTATTTTAGGCAATGCAGTAATTCTATGCTTTAAAAGTGATGTGAATTTGGACCAGTCTGGATCAGATAAATTATACTTTAATAACGGAGGGCATGTATTTTCTAAGTAAGTTCGATGAGCAAAGGAGATGATTATGAGGTAATGATCACTACGATGTGTCAGGTCTGTGCATTGCCAACAGGTAGATGCAGCAATATCCGGGGAACAAATAGAGAGGTCGACGCAACTTTTTCGTTGGCCGGGTAAGACTCGGCAAGTCGAACAGCCATTGTTAAGGATGCAAAGATTTAGGCCATCTAAAATTTCAACTAAACCTGTACCGAAGGAGTCGCAGTGTTCGGAACCCCATTTATAATGATGGCAGTTAAAATCACCCATAATCAATAAAGGTCAACTTAAATTTTCGAAGGTTGTTTTAATTATGGGCTAAAAGTTGCGGTCCGGGTGAGCGATATAAATTGAGACAACGGTAATGCCGTCTACTTTTCCTGCTACCATATTTATATCACCTACTAAAGGTGCAATAGGAGACATTAAAAAAGGGATTCGGCTATTTACTAGAAGGGCGGAACCTCCATAGCCATCAGGTCTGTCGCATCTGAAACTATTGTACTGTGGTACATGGAAGCTAAGGCTTGGGAGTAGCCAAGTCTCAGCCATAGCACAAGCCAATGGCTTGAATTTGTTAAGTAGGAAAATGAGGTCATGCTTCTTATGTAGCACGCTCTTCACATTCCACTGGAGAAATATTAGTGGGGAAGCCATTTTTTATGTTGATTAAAGTTGATAATAGTAAAGTTAGTAAAGTTGACAATGGTAATTTTAATGGCTCTCTATCTGCCGTATTCCGGGCATACTTTGCTATCTGCAAAGTGCTGACCGGAGCACAGCACACAAAAAGCATCTCTCTCCAAAATATCGCAACCACTTCCAGGGTGGTCTTGTCCACATTTATTGCAGCAAGGTCTGGACTTGCACATACATTCTACATGATCGAACCTGCAGCATTTTCTACATTGAATAGTAGGATATATATGTTATGGGCCAAGTGATTAATTGCGCATTATTCATAATGCCCAATAAGAGCAGGCAATGTGATAATAAACATTAAATTTATCACATTGCCCGGGCATTATGAATAATGCTCAGTGCCTATTGGGCACAGAGATGTAAAGCGAATCGAAATCAAAAAATTGAGCCGAAGTGGCATCGTGCGGCTATTGCAAAGTACACACACACACCTCCCCTGGTACCACTCCCATGACAAGGTAACGCACCGTTACTGAGAAATATCAATTATAGTAACTTAACCTCAAAACACTTGTTTTCAATACAAATTTGCTTCTGCAACGTCTCCGGCGCTACGGGAAGTTCAGCCCCTTCGCCCTTACGTAACAAAAGATAGGCACCCATGCTCACCACCGCAGCTTCGGCTTTTTATATACACTCTAGGATCGGTAGCCAAAAGACTACGGGAAGTCGGGGTGTCCCGAGTAGGTTTTGGGGCAAAGTCGACCTAACTGATCTATAAATTAATGTACCCAACATTAATTTCCTTCTGAAGATAATGTTTCGGACTTTAAAAAACAACTAAACATAAGCAGATCAATTCAACCTTTCTAATTTATGGGTCTATCGCAGATGCGACAATGCGGCAGCGCACCACGTAAAAATTTACCTATTAATCACATTGCCCGATCATCATGTAGCCATATTCATAATGGCCGGGCAATGTGATAAATAATTGGCCCGATATGGCTGGGCATTATTCATTCTGCCCGGGCATTATGAATACTGCCTGCATTAATCACTTGGACCATAACATATATACCGTTCAACCGGAAGGGATGTGTAACAACAATATACTCTTTTAGGAAGGACTTGCCCATCAAAAGTAAGAACGCAGGTCTCAGTGTGTTCCACTCTGAAACCCCGTCTCTGGTAACTTTCCTACTGATACGTCTAATTTTGAGGATATGACCGCATCCAGGTGGGACGGTTATATATGGGTAATATTAGAAAAAATGTACAATCACCAAAAAGAAACAAATATGATTTTTGTAACAAAAATGAGAAGAGTTACAAAAGTGAAACAAAATGGAATTAATAGGGTTATTTCACAATGTAGGTAAATAAAACAATAGGTAGATTCAGTTTTTTTATTAATTAATGAACTAATAAATCACTACTTGTTAGTAACTTCGCTTATTCTAATAATATTCTTAAGTGACACTATTAAACTCTTGAAAAAAATATTAATATAATTATCATCAACAATCATCTTTCAAATATGGCAATAAACAGTTAATATCTATTATCAGTCTCATGATTATTTTATTTGCACATTATAAATTTTCTAAAGCTATACTCATAGAGTTCTAAACAGAAGCTGTAATTGTTTTGATTTTTTTTTGTAAGTATGTGAAATTACAAAATTTTTCAAAATACGTTACCACTTTATCTTGGTTATTGCCGCTGTGGCTCAGGCCAAGTCGCAGCCCGTCCACTCATCGTAGGCTGAAGGGGAGGCTATGAAGATCGCCCAATAATGGATGTCTAGATCTTTTCGGCGAATATCAAACACTATGCTACCGGACAATAGATACATGCTCTTGCAGAGCATGACGCAGTGGTTGATGAATGTGGCTGTCAACGCCGACCCGCACTGAATCCCACCCAATAACGCTTGAGCAGGGGATCTGGACGGCTTTGTAGCTGTCGTAACCCAGGGGTCCGTCCGCTCGCCATTCTTCGAATAAGTAGCTTTTAAGGATCGGAGATACGTGGTGGCTCTGTTGGGAGATTTGTGGTATGGGTGAGTTTATTTTTCTCCCAACTGACCTCTAGCCAACTTCTAGGCATTCCTCATACGGCTGGGGGCCCTGATAATGCAATGCCAAAATCGCCTCGTGATTTTACCTGGTGACTTTAACACCAAGTCCATGATCTGTGGTTTGCCGGCAACCGACGCGCGTGGCGAGGTCCTAGAGGGATGTTTGATCTCATCCAGCCTCACCGTTCTTAATCGGTGAATACGTGCGTGAGGAGGATCATCGCTAAATCAGGATCGACGTCTCCGCGTCCTCGGCTCGTTTACCCGACAGGAGCACCGGTTCTCCGTTTGGTGAAAGCCCGCGGTGCACAATAAAACGGCTTAATGTTTAGGCCCTAGAGCTGGCAGCTCGCGTCCAGGCGTGGCTTCTCGCAACGGAACCTGTGGTGCGGGTAGACGAGGAGGCGGAGTGGTTCGGGTACTAAATATTATTGTTACAAAATAGAATAACAAAAATGAAAATTCGCGTGGACGCCGATTAAATGTAATCTAAATTAACCAATTGTTTATTTTTTGTTAAAAACCTAGGAGTTCTAGATAGTTTTAGTAAAACTGAACCTAATTTTAAATTAAATGTAGATCGTAAGAAACTAGTCAGAAAATAATTATTTGTTTTGTAACGCGCACGTTTTCAAGGACAGGTCTTTTTCTATGGGAGAAATACGGTACCTCGAAACTAAAACGTGAATTTAGAAAACTACAAGTATATTCTAGGATATATAGTCATTAAATAGCCCAAACTACAATTAAAACTTAAGGTAGACACTAATAACAAAGAAAAATTCAATATTGACAGAAATTAGCACGGACATTTCACCACGTCGAAATGTACATATTTTTTTTTAATATTACCCATATTTCTTCGCTGTTTCTTCATCCATATCAATCGGTACTCCAGAAACAACACCCATTCTAGTAACATTAAAGGTCGGTATAGAGGCGTTAAATTTATGTTTGACTAGAATTGAATTTGTCAGGAATGAGTTCGCATCTTGAGGAGAAGTAAACTCAACAGAAACACGATTTCTTCCTATTCTTTTTACGCCATCTCTTACAATATTGTGTATGTTCAGGTTATAAAGAAAAAGGCTAAAAGTTACTGGATGAAGAAAGGTGCCACAATTGGGTTGGGATTCGATACGGGACACATGGACCAGAAAAGGGGCTCTATCCTCAGCATTATACTTGGTTCGTCCGATATTGCTTTTGGACTGCTTCGAAGGGCGGATTACTGTCGGTCTGTCATCATCAGCCGGTCGTTTGTTTGCATGAAAAGCAGAATTGTCATTTTCTAGAATACTAGTCGCAACTACCGCAATTTGCGAAAGCGGAATCAAATTACTGGAATAAGAAGAAGAGATTAATGAGGTCGGGCATAGCGGCATAGTAATGTCGGGAGGGTCAGGAGGTTTATTCCGATCATGATTCATAATGAACTTACCAACTTGTTGAAAATTTATTACAATAAACACTAAAATAACAACAAACACACAAAAGTTATTTATAAATACCGTAAAGAATAATATATAAAACAACACAAATAACTAAAATCAGTTTAAAGTCATATCAGATTTGAAAAATAAAAAATTATCAATTTAAGATAAGGAGAAAAGACACACTGTGGCGAGAATCAGGTAAGGTATTATTTCATCAAATACATCTTTGACATTTTAAAAATAATAATGTTCTTCTGGTCGAAACATCATATAATGATATTTGTATTTTATCTCCCATAGTTTCACCAAATCTCCCTATTAATAACACCGGCTAATGAAACTCACCTTCAAAATAACGAATAAAAAGTTCGTGTTTTCTTGAAATAGTAGTGGTTTAACAAAGCTTACCGATGAAAAATTATATTTGTGTTATTACACAGTTTTCCCATATAATTGCGATAAAAATTGGTAGCAGAAACCGGCATAATTAATTATTTTTCGGGAGCACATTATTCATATGCAATTCAAATGACACTGACGTACGTGAGTGGCGAGTCTACCAAAGGAGAAGGGGCAAACATGTATGGACTCCAGCCTATCGACCAATAACGACAAGCGATATGTCAATGGAAAGGTCTTTTCAGATGCTACAACTTCTTCTATGGCAACAAAACCCAAATCGCTGTATTTTAAGAAATACAGCTACTTGAAGACTGTACGAAAATCAGGTAATCGGGCCTCGGCATGGTGAGCAATAACAACAAGCGATACGTCATTGGAAAGGTCTTCTGAAATGCTAAAACTTCTTTTAAGGCGGCAAGTATCAAATCTGTGCGCGGAAAAAAATATCGCTGCGTAAAGGTAGCGCAAGGATGATAATATGTATATGGACTCATAGCCTGTTGACCAATAACGACGAACGATATATCATTCGAAAGCTCTCTTCATTTTCTACAACTTCTTCTTTGCTAAGAAATCCCGATTCGCTGTATGAAAAGAAGTATATCGACATAAAGATATCGCGAGGCTCATATGTATGGACTCAAGCCTATCGACCAATAACGACGAGCGATATGTCATTAAAAAGGTCCTTTTTGGGCTACAAATTCTTCTATGGCAGCAAAACCCAAATCACTGTATTTTAAGAAATACAGCTACTTAAAGACTGCACGAAAATCTGGCGATAGGGCCTCGGCATAGTGAGCAATAACAACAAGCGATACGTCATTGGAAAGGTCTTCTGAAATGCTAAAACTTCTTTTAAGGCGGCAAGTATCAAATCTGTGCGTGGAAAAAATATCGCTGCGTAAAGGTAGCGCAAGGATGAAAATATGTATATGGACTTATAGCCTGTTAACCAATAACGACGAACGATATATCATTCGATAGCTCTCTTCATTTTCTACAACTTCTTCTTTGCTAACAAATCCCGATTCGCTGTATGAAAAGAAGTATATCGATATAAAGATATCGCGAAGCTCATATGTATGGACTCAAGCCTATCGACCAATAACGACGAGCGATATGTCATTGAAAAGGTCTTTTCTGGTGCTACAACTTCTTCTTTGACAATACAAATTACTGTAGTTTATAAAATACAGCTACTTAAAGACTGCACGAAAATCATGCGAAAGGCTTCGGTATAGTGAGCAATAACAACAAGCGATGCGTTATTGGAAAGGTCTTCTACGGTATGATTGCAAAGTGGAGGTCTCTAGGTCAAATCCCGAGTGGAGTCCAAGTGATATTAGATTTTTCTATTCGTTATCAGTCCGGAGTAAGGAATTTGTGCCCGATATGGTGTTAGACTCCCCCCCTCAGTCACATTGTGGGGCGAAACTCAAGGCGAAACGTGGGTGTTCTGGTATCACCTCGGCTTAACCCTTGTGAGAAAAAGGCACGAGCTTATGTATTTATGAACACTGGTATGTTGCAGGTTTCCTTATTTCTAAGCTAATATTGTAAATAATATTTATATTCCTAGTTTGAGTAAGAACCATGTTAATGTATTTTATTTTGTAAGGAATATACTTTAAATGCAATATATTTAATACACAATTTAAAAGCATTAATTTTTTGTCTATATTCTTTTTACACCGCAGTAATTTTAGATTTCTTGTTAAAGGAGAAGTTGTAGCTTTTCAAGACCTTTTAAATGACATATCGCTCATTGTTATTGGTCAATAGGCTTGAGTCCATGCATATGAGCCTCGCAATTTCTTTATCGGGATTTCGTCGATATACTTATTTTCATACAGCGAATCGGAATTTCTTGGCAAAGAAGAAGTTGTAGAAAATGAAGAGAGCTTTCGAATGATATATCGCTCGTCGTTATTGATCAACAGGCTATAAGTCCATATAGATATTTTCATCCTTGCACTACCTTTACGCAGTGATATTTTTTCCACGCACAGATTTGATACTTGCCGCCTTAAAAGAAGTTTTAGCATTTCAGAAAGCCTTTCCAATGACGTATCGCTTGTTGTTATTGCTCACTATGCCGAGGCCCTATCGCCTGATTTTCGTGCAGTCTTTAAGTAGCTGTATTTCTTAAAATACAGCGATTTGGGTTTTGCTGCCATAGAAGAATTTGTAGCCCAAAAAGGACCTTTTTAATGACATATCGCTCGTCGTTATTGGTCGATAGGCTTGAGTCCATACATATGAGCCTCGCGATATCTTTATGTCGATATACTTCTTTTCATACAGCGAATTGGGATTTCTTAGCAAAGAAGAATTTGTAGAAAATAAAGAGAGCTTTTGAATGACATATCACTCGTCGTTATTGGTCAACAGGCTATAAGTCCATATACATATTTTCATCCTTGCACTACCTTTACGCAGTGATATTTTTTTCCACGCACAGATTTGATACTTGCCGCCTTAGAAGAAGTTTTAGCATTTCAGAAGACCTTTCCAATGACGTACCGCTTGTTGTTATTGCTCACTACGCCGAGGCCCTATCGCCTGATTTTCTTGAATTCTTTAAGTAGCTGTGTTTCTTAAAATACAGCGATTTGGGTTTTGTTGCCATAGAAAAAGTTGTAGCATCTGAAAAGACCTTTTCAATGATATATCGCTCGTTGTTGTTGACCGGTAGGCTGGGATGCCCCTTCTCCTTTAGTAGACTTTATTTGGGCCGTGCGGTGCGCGTAAATGTGGCATCTAGACAAGTATATAATCAAAGTAAGTACCATTGATATTATGTTTCTATGTGTGGCTTACTACGTTCACTAAACTGACTATTAACAAAATACAATGTCAAAAAAATGTTATTTACAAAAATATGAAGCAGGCACTTTTTTGGACTGGACCCCTGGCACTGTAAAGGTCCATGGGCAGCGGTAACCGTTTCTATCAGGCGGGCCGCTGCACTGGTTCGTCTTCCTATAATGGCAGTAAAAACAATGTAAAAACTTAGTCACCAAACAGCGTCATAAATGCTTTTCACTGATAAAGCCTACTGCTACCAAACAAAATATTATAGTCTATCATAAAAAGGCTCTGTGGTGCAAATGGGTAGACGCCGGCTGTAAATAAGAGGTCGCGGGTTAGATCCCCGCATCGCCACAATTTTTTGTGTTAACTACAATTTGGTTCGCGTCTAGGTGTTGTGCGACCGAAAAGTCTCTGGCAGTTTCTGATACCCACGTCTCCAGACTTGCAGATACAAGTCTAGATTTACTAAGATTTAGTGTGAGATCACTGCGACTGTTGGGTGCATTTATAAAATACATGCATGCATACCAAATACCGCAGCGTTGTGCGTTTCGATTAACATACCAAAACATACGAAATAGTACGCAAAGACTAACCAAACTAAAGAACTATTGAATACCCATAAATATACTTATATCTACTACTCAGGCAACATAAACTGACTCGTATATTAACCTCTTATAGACATTATCACACATTATTACAATAAATGATTGTACGATTTATCGAAATGTTTTCCTTTAAATAATCGTAAAATAAATTAATGGGTAAATTCATTACATGATGTCATTTTGTTTGTAACGCAAACGTTGAAGGTAAATTAAAGCTGGGAATTTACGTGGGTTATGGGTTATCCATAATCAGTCTTATATTAATGAAGCGGTTTATTAAACACATTATCTATAATATAAAAATAAGTCGGGTTTTCCTACCTGACGCTATAACTCCAGAACGCACGAACCGATTTGGCTGATTTTGGTCTTGAAATATTTGTGAAAGTCCTGGAAAGGTTTAAGGAGTGAGAAAAATTGGAAAAGGAGATCAGTCGATTTGGTCCAACTACGGACAAGAAATTAAGTATGACTAAAAAATCAGGCGTATCTTTTTAGATTCATTTCTCTATTTAGTTTTATCCTACACCGTCGGGATCAGATTTTGTAAAAAAAAAGGATATCATAAAATATTCTACCACTTTTTGCAATGTTTGCAATGTTATCAGAATTGACATCTGTCTTATAATTAGTATTTGTCAAATTCTATTCTTTGTTTCTTGGTCGCGAAAGGAATATGTTTTTGTGGTGTTGGTTATTTTGAATTTATTATTTACGACAACTCTTGGATACTCTAAAAAAGATTATAATTATTATATTCCCAAAAATAGCAGAGGTTGCTTAGTGCATGTACGCAATACCTCATGGGCTTTTATGAGGGAAAGGCTCTATAATATTAATAATATTTACAAGACATGTTTAAAATTATAAAGAATTGTAAAACATCAATCGATATTAATGACATAAAACTAAGATGTTTATAAAGCCCACTTAGTGCGTTATTGGTTAGGACGTACTAAAGATCAATATACATAATCTTATACATAATAATATATTATCCATGGTTCCTAGACTGGCCCAAATGCTTAAAGGACCTACGGCTTTGACAGCATATTTAATAAAAATTGCCACAGGAAACTCTTAGATAAGATTTGGATCCCTAATGCAAACGCATTTCTAAAACCCCTATCCAGTATTAAACGTCTCCAGGATCAAAATAATTATACAACAGTCGCTTTTCTCTAAACTCATGTCTTACAATGTCACCATCGGATTGCGTTGCGTGGCGTTCATTGGATAAGGGCCTAGCACGCAATAATCGTTCTTCGTGAGAAGAATCGCATATCAATCGAAACATATCCGACATAGCTCCCGCCCATTTAACATAACTAGTCTGATTGTTATACCAATAGCTTAGCAAACAGATAACATCACTGCCAATTGAGTTATTATTTTAAACAGATAAAAGAAAAATAACTTAGTAACAATTCCGTATAACTCGATATCAGCATATGCTGGAGGAAAATAAACCTTGCTTTTGTACGCGCCAATGAGGTTAATACTCGACCCATCGGATCATTCGAGACAATAAAATGTAAGTATAAAAGGCAGTCGCTTGAATCTACACCGTCACATCACTTCTACCTCTGCAAGTGTTCGCATCTGTCGCCATGCTGCCCGCCACCAAGCTGTGCCTGCTGCTGCTGCTCTGCGCATCGCTTGCTTCCACGGAGGGCTGCACAGTTTTAGCTGAGTTATGGGGTTTGTGTAGTAGAAGTTCCTCTACCAGCCAAACTGCCAGTGGCCATGGTATGAATAACAACGTTGGCAGAGATTTCGATTTCAAACCTACATATGTAAACCCAGGCGGTAACCAAGGTTCCAACAATCCGCAGCAGCAAACATATTGGTAAATTAATTAACCAAGAGATCGGCTAACACCTAATGTAATTTACCATAGTTGTAATTATTATCACCATATCATATCCATGTATGTATATGTAACTGTGGTCATAAATTATGTTACTGGAATATCTCTGTATCGAAAAAATAAAAAATATAACAAAACGACTGTTTATTTTCTACTAAACTACAATTCCTAAATAACATGCATTTGATTTATAAAAACAAAAAATATTAAGCGCTTATATCGGTATTAACTGACTGAACAGCTTGTAATGAAATTATCAAGCAGCAACTAACCTGGCGACTTAATAAAGTTTCATACATGGGATCAATACTTTTTCACCGAACATCGCATTCATAGTATCCCATTTCCATTCGGTATTAATTGTGTTGTCCCGATGTACTCCTGAATGTTAGTTTTATTTTACAATAAGTTCTATCTTCTTCGTTCGAGTCAATGGCTCAATCACAGAACAGATGAATATGGTTAGAAGGGAAACACAAGCATTTGACGCATCGCAAGGTGGTGCATAGAAAGCATCACTGCCGCGGAACGGATGATTTATCAAATCAGTCTATCTAGTTTCTAGTTTGTCTAGTTGTGCTATTTTATCGTGCAGTTCCAATATTAAAGCATCGAATATCAATAGAGAAGGAATTTCATACCAATATTAAACCCGATTTTATTGATTTTCACCTTTATTTCCAAAGCTTGCGGTTATTAATTACGACATTTGGAAGAATTCGATAGGATGATAGTTGAAAAATCAAAAATATACATTGCGGATTACGCGGACATACAATACATGCGAATGCCAAGTTCCTACGCAATGCATACGACTCATTTTTGTTATGTCAATGGCGAAAGTTGTCACATGTCACGTAATTTTGTAGTCTTGTACATAGTAACTATATCGATGTAGTTATAGATTTCGTATATTCGTAAATCATTTTTCATAGTCTTTAAACGAAGAAAACTTATCTAATATGATTTGTTCTGAGTATTTATTTCCTGCAACAGAAGACTAACTTTTTATTTTTTATTTTTCATGTTATCGAGGGCAATCGAGCAAGCGGTTCACCTGATGGTAAGTGATCACCGCCGCCCATGAGCACCTGCAACACCGTAGGGCATGCAGATGCGTTGCTGGCCTTTAATTTGGGAATACGCTAATTTTTTGAAGGTCGCTAGGTCGTACGTTATGTTTATGCTATATTTAAGTTATTTTGGAAGTACTGTATTTGTCACAAAGCGATCGTGTTGTAGGTAGTTTAGTGTCGTCTGCTACTGCCACATTGGTTAAGGCCTGATAGAAAAGTTTAGTAAGGCGAGATTAGACCCCGATATAGAAAATGACACGAACAATTCGTGGAGAGCAATTTAATTTAATAAAATGTACAAATTATAACTTAATGCCGTTGACATAACATTTATTATTCACAGCTTATACAGGTGTCCTACGGCGATGCCGTTGTTTACTGAAAGATTACATAATTTTATTTATTTATTTATTTATTTATTTATTTATTTATTTATTTATTTTTTACACTTTATTGCGCACAAAAGGAAAACAAATACAAACAGAAATCACAAAAATAAAAAGTACAATTGGCGGTCTTATCGCCGAAAGGCAATGTCTTTTTAATTTTGAAAAAAAAAAAAACTGCATTCAATGTTTTTTGAATAATCGCATGATTGAAACGGGAATCGAACCGCAAGGAAGACCAAGAAAATGATAAAATTCGTTGTTACAATCACAGTAAAATCTGAGAAAAGTATAGAAAGAAAGAAAACTCATTTATTAGTCACATAAGACAACGCACACACTAATTTAACATACATTTACTTATGTACCTACAAGAAAAAAAATAAAAGTAAAGTTTGTAAGTCGCATAGATGTGACACGTAGGTTACCACTCAGCTTAACGTTGCACTGCGACGCGAGCCACAGCGCAACGCTGGTGCTGGTGGATGTTATGGATATCCTGAAATAGTAAATTAAAAATTGCATGGTCTACTTTTCATTTGAAAAATATAGCTTGTAGGATTTCCACACACTATGTTTTATTAAATTGCGCTTTCGCGCCAATATTGACGTTGTTCAGTCAGAAATCACGCACTATGACGCAATTCATACAAAAGGTAATTTAGACATTAATTATTACTGTTAATATCGTATTATGAAACTAACATGTCTAGGATTAAGATGTGGAATTAATCTACTGTTCATGTCGTAATTTTAAATTTTCATTTTATTATTATTTAGTGATGCGCCTACTTTGACTTCTCTGCACCACCCAAGGTTGAGTGGAAGAGATGGCCTCAGGCATTAAATCCGCCTTTATACGTTATAAATAAAGCATTAATAAATAAATATATTTGTTTTAAATCTGATTAAATACATTTGTTTGTTGTTAACATTGAAATATAATTCGAATTGCCCACAACAATTGTCAAACCACATACCATTATAAATTTAAATAATATTAGCAGAGGGAAAAACCAATATATTATTATTGTAACAAAATAGATATATAAATGGGGCTCATAGACCACCATAACATCAGTCGTACGTCTGCAAGAGCTCGCATCTGTCGCCATGCTGCCCGCCACCAAGCTGTGTCTGCTGCTGCTGCTCTGCGCATCGCTGGCTTCTGTAGAGAGCTGCGATTTAATACGTCGTATTTTCAAAATGGTTACAAGAGATCCGCATGAAGACGATTATAGAGTCCGTCAAGACGCCAGAGATCACGGCCAGAATTACATGGTTGGTAGAGATCTTTATTATATGCCTGTATATTATGATCAATCCGAACAACGTTTAATCCAGATGAACCAGCCAATTGACTCAACAACTTTGCTGAAGAGATTAACACCATACTACGAGTCTATGCGTCAGAGATATTATACGCAGCACGAGTAACAAACACTACTACTGGTGGTAGGTCTCTCATATGTGAGAGGACGCCTGGATACCAGCGCAATGTCTACTTCTCCCGACAAACAGCAGTGTAAATCACTGTTGTGTTTCGATTTGAAGGATATTGTAGCCAGAGTTACTACTGGACATTAACGTCTTATGTCTCAGGGTGGCGAGCGTGCAATGCCAAGCATTGTCTTGTAATTCAAGGTGTTTTTTTGGTTTTTCTACTGTTCATGAGCAGTCCTAATGTTTACTATCAGGCGAACGGCAAACTCGTCTCTCCATTCAAGGCAATAAAAAAAGTAAAAAATAAAAAAAAATAACCTTTGTCGCATTTTTCCTCAATGGGTTGTATCCAATGTGCATATTATTGTGATCATCTTGTGAATGTTTATATGTGTTGTATTTCATATGTCACATATATTTAAAAATACAATTCCTGTAGATTGAATATTGTGAAAAATAAAGTTATTGACAAAATTGTTTATTTTTTTTCACACCATAGAAACCAAGTCTTGGGTATATTTCATGATTGAGTTAAAATGTATATTACTAAAACCTTGGTATCAGAGTCCTTTGGGATCATTGGATGCACTTGGCTCCAAAGCTGATACTGAGGCGAAAGCCTGAACAAGGTCAATATTGGCGCGAAAGCGCAATTTAATAAAAATAATGTGTGGAGATCCCAAACGCTATATTTTTGTGTACAGCATCCTGTTACATAGCTACCAAAATACATGGAATTCAGTAGTGTTTATTTTCAAATTTTGTTTACCAAATGCTCCTCGCTTCCAGTGTTATTCGTAAGGACAAAAGAAATTAATAATTAATTAGTAGGCACTTCGTACACGTACTCGTAAAAACAACTATATTAATGTAAACCACAATGTTACAATACGGAGATACTGATGTCATCGGGTCAGTGTACACACTAGAAATATAAAAGGCACTCGCTTTGTTCTGCATCGTCATATCAGTATTATCTCTGCAAGTGTTCGCATCTGTGGCCATGTTGGCCGCCACCAAGCTGTGTCTACTACTGCTCTGCGCATCGCTGGCTGCTGTGAAAGGCTGCGAAAAAATCGGCAAGTTTCTGGGCTTGTGTGAGACTTCAGTTACATATCAAGCTGCCAGTGATCATGGTATGAATAACAATGTTAAGGGAGACATGCATTACCAGGTGAACGAACGGCGATACCGCCGGAGCCCTGGCTCCCACCAAATACTAATTACAGTGACCGAATGCAAGGGATTATTGAAGTCTTTGGACTTATGTGATAAAGAAATTACCTACCAAATCGCCGGTGGAAATGGGATGAATAATAATATTAATGGAAATTTTTACTACGCACCCAATGTTCGCAGGGGCAATGAGAATCAGCAAGTGGATTCAAGAAGGGTCTGGTAATGATATTATACTTATGAAACGATCAAAATCACGATAATATATCATTAAAAGGAAAATAACGAATATTTTATTTTATTTTATTTTTATTGTTTAAGGACAAACAGTGGTAATTACATTATATTACAATAATTAAATTAAAAAAAATCCAACAATAAACTAAATGGATTACCTTTAGTTGCCACTGCATGCATTGACATTTAGGAAAATATTGCAAAAAAGTAAACATAACATTAAATTTAAAGAAAAACATAGAAATATTTACGGCTTGAACTACTAGCCATAAGTAGGGATACATATAAATTTATCACTGTAAAAGCTTGAACTAAAATGAACTTATTAGATAGAACAATAATGCAAAAGTTTGCAACTGTAAGAATTTAAATATTACTTTTCAAAGCTTTTAAGACTTCAGTTTCGAAGCATTTTAGGGAACTGCCAAAAATATCGGCGGACTGTCCTAGAGAGTTGTGTGTGCGTGAAAGCCTCGGTAGTGCGGAGTTAAATCCAAGTTTAGTTCTTGCCCCCCGTGGATACAACAGATCCAGAGGCCGCCGAGGCAAACGGCTAGGGACGCGCAGAGTTACCAACTCTAGTAGTGGTGGGCAGTCAACATGGCTTCTTAGAGTTTTATATAAAAATTTCATGTCAAGAAGTTTCCTCCTGTCATTTAAGCTTATCATATTGAAGTAGTTGAGCCTCTCTGTATAAGACATGGTATTTTTTTTAACTCTACTGTGATAGGCAAGATGTCTCGTAAATCTTTTTTGGATGCGTTCAATTCGTAGCTGATGTACATTATAATGTGGAGACCAGACAACACTGCAATATTCTAATATAGATCGGACATCATATTTTTATTGTATTGTAACCTGATTTGTAACTATTTTTAACACACGTATTATGTTATGAGCTTTTAAATGATATTTTTTATAATGGATATGTATGTAGCCTATAAATAAAACAAAACTGTTTTTTATCAGACTGCGAATCCTAAAAGTCAAATATATATTCGTAATAATTACTAAATTGGTTGATTCCACACAACACCCACACACATAGTCTTACAACAGTATTAAAATAATACTCTTGAAGTAATCGTAGGTACTAGTATTAATTAATAGTAGAATTAATTTGTTTTTGTTGGTGGTATAACAGTTACTGTAAGCTTATGAACGTTTGCAACACGAGAGGAATCGCGTCTTAAGCAGTCCTAAGCTGTCTACATTTAATTATCAAACGTAGACGAGCCAAATAAAATGAATTAAATAAAGTAAAAATTATAATGATACACAACCTTGTCTAACACCGCGTTTGATACTGAACCATTACGTGTAGGCCCTATTTAATTTAACACAAGTACTTAAATCCCTACGTAAAGGCTTGAGTGCTCGTATCAAACTACTAAAAAGAAAAAAGAAATTATTTTATGTGCTCTTAAAGAGCATATAAAATAATACGCGTAATAGGGTCGATCCTTGTTCTATGGTAAAGTATTAAAATTCTGTGTAACTCTCTGACACTACGCTGAGCCATCAGCTTTATTGGTATCATACAATGACTTCCGAATGTTTTCCTAAAATTTGACTGTGACTGTAACCCATTACAGTAGTAAATAGGAGGTTATATTATGTTAAAAATCTGACAGCTGCCGCCGCACAATTTATTGAGAGCCAGCTCTGTAATGAGAGGCCACAATATGTTCGAGACCCACGTAAGGTCCATTTTATTTAGCCCTCAAATATTTGTTTCGGGCATGGATGTTGTGATTTTCATATATTTTTTTTTATTGCATAGGTTCGGCAAACAGGTCATCTAATGTACATATTCCTGACCCCACATTGAGATCAATTAAGTCTTGTACTGTGGGAATCAGAAACTATGAGAGACTATTCCGTCTCACAAAAACCCAGACCCGAGACAATTTTTTGTGGGGCTCACCAACATTTGTCTCGGTACGGGGATCGAACCCGCGGCCTCTCGTCTCACAGCCAGCATTTAAGCAATTGCGCCACGGAGGCTGTCTGATCCATTTCATCATGTATGTTTGCTAGCCCGTCAAATCGGGACGAGACCGGGAAGAATGAAGGATAGGAAGAGAGAGTAAGGGGGTTTTTTTGTTGCAATGAATGGCGAGACGAGCATGCCGTTTGCTCGAGAGTAAGCATTGCGACTGCTCATGAACAGTAGCAAAACTAAAAAACACCTTGAATTACAAAGCAATGCTTGGCATTACACTGCGCTCGCAAACCCTGACACATAAGATGTTAAGTGTTAAGAATATGTTAATGTCCAGTAGTTACTCTGGCTACAGTGTCTTTTGTACCGAAACACAACAGTGCATTTACACTGCTGTTTGGCGTGAGAAATAGATATTGCGGTACCTACCCAGGCTACCCCTCTCATATATGAGAGAATTACCACCAGTAAAATTATTATTGGTATTGGGCATCCGGCACTGGCAGTCACCGAACTTAACGCGAGAGCCTTGCTGTCGCTTTACGTCGGTCTCCTCTGAAACAGTGGTACCATCCTGGACGAGACTGCCCATTAATCCTGAGTCATGACTGACAACAGCATGGCTCTACCCCTTTTAAAAACTGAAGAGGAGTGAGAAAAAATATATCTCTTAGTTTCTGACACCCGCGATGCAAGACTGTGAGTGTGACTTTTGGGTTGTGTAGATAGGTGCAAGAAATGAAAAAAAATATATTTCAAATTTTATACATTTATAATACTCATAGTATTACAAGATGACAATATGAGAACAGTAGAAATAATTATGTGTTAAATGTAGAATAAAGGTAGTTATTACTTCTAAATTATTTCGTAGGATACTCCGCTGGTAGAATGAGCCGATTTTTTCACTGCACCAAGACTCCGCGACGATAACGTGGTTGGCCCACTGGCTGGTAATGAAAGTCTCTACCAACGTTGTTATTCATACCATAATCGCTGGCAGTTTGACTGGTAGTGGGGGCTCTTTTACACAAACCCCATAACTCAGCTAATACTGTGCAGCCCTCCACGGAAGCCAGCGATGCGCAGAGCAGCAGCAGCAGACACAGCCTAGTGGTGGGCAGCATGGCGAGAGATGCAAACACTTGCAGAGGTAGAACTGATGTGACGGTGTAGCGTTAGGCAACCGCTTTATATACGCCTATCTGAAAGCTATTCACCTCAAACCTTGGAAATTACCACTTGGATTTTCCTTAAAATATCAGGGTCTCTTTGTGTACGTTATTTATTAAAAGCTTTTATCTATGTTATGCTTTACGGGAATACCAATGATGAGCACACAATGTGTGTGTGCACACAGTGACATAAACAGTGTAATTATAATTTGATAAATGGGTAATTATTTGTTATGCAAAGGTCCGTCGTTCTGATGCAACGTTACTACATGTATGGAACATAATGAAGAACTATTATGGATTTTCTTTTGGCAATGTATGCTTTCATCGTAGATTGAATTATTTATGTCCTTATTGCATGTATGTTCCTTATTGCTATTGTATTTTTTTGCTCATAATGTGAGCACATTTTTATTGCTCCTTATAGTTATTCCTATCATATTCGTTTACATATTATTAGTAACCCAGCAATAATTAGACATTAATATTATCAGAATGTTTGTGGTCTTAAGAAAAAAACGAACACTGCTCTTGTAAAGGTACCTAATGAATGTTGATTAACAGATTTAAGTAGAGGAGCCCCTGCTCTGTAGTGCGGCGTATATTTGCTGATAAAGATACTCAATTGATGAATAACAAATAGGCAAAATTACATAAAGTAACGTCTGAAGATAAAATTATTCTTGCGAGTTTGAGAACTTTTTAATATGTCTCTGGCGCTTTAAAAGTCTGGGAAAAGAGGGCACGGGTGTCAATGACCACATTTAGAAAAATGCCTTCGCACTTCGTTGTTGTTAAGTTTGTGTACAGTAAAAATTTAAATAAATAAATATTTTTGAGAGGAGTCAGAATTGTGTGTGACTGTTAGATGTAGGTATTCATTATAATGTATTCATGGCATTTATAATAGAAGGAAAATCATATCATGTTCTATTTTGATAAAAATAACACACACACACACACACTAGAAAAATAAACTTATACATAATTTAGGTGTTTTGAACTTTTTTTTAACAAAACGGCTCTTACGGGGTTGTTAACCGACTCCAAAACAGGAGGCCATACTCAATTCGTCGAAATATTTTAACATGTAACAGCTATTATACATGAGGTAAAACCAGATCATGAGGTCATTTCGCACGATTATATATAAAAGGCAATCGCTTCGAATTGTAATTCACATTAGTTCTACCTCTGCAAGAGTTCGCATCTGTCGCCATGCTGCCCACCACCAAGCTGTGCCTGCTGCTGCTGCTCTGCGCATCGCTGGCTTCCGTGGAGAGCTGCACACTTATAGCTGAGTTATGGGGTTTGTGTACTAGGATCACTACCGTCCAAACTGCCAGTGGCCATGGTATGAATAACAACGTTGGTAGAGACTTTCATTACCAGCCGACATATGGATCAAGGAATCGCCGCAGCGTCGGGACATACCAACTGTTGATTACTGGCGATAAATGTAAGGGCGTTTTCAAATCTTTAGACTTATGTGATACCAAACTTACGTATCAAGAATCCGACGTGAATGGTGTTAACAATGTCATTAACGGGGACTTTGTTTACGTACCCAATCATGACTGATATTGATTAAACCAACAGATTAAACACGATCTATTGAAGACTACTGATTGTCATGAGACTTAGTTTATTCGTTTATTCACTGCCGTCGTATTTTTAATAATAGGTTGTGTTTAATTATGTGTTTTTAATTAATACATATTTGTTAAGTGAATATGTATGGAAAAATGTGTGTTTATTAATAAAAACATATTTTAATAAAGCTGTTTATTGTTTTTTAACTCTCGTATGATAATTCGATGATATTAATCATACCTATGTTCTTGGCTCCGTATAATAGTGCTATGAACATGTCACCTGAAAAGGTAGTAATAGGTATACCAGAAATATGAATGTCTGAGTGAAGTCACAGGTCAGTGTCGGAAGAATTAGTATTTGTTTCATAGTAATTCATACAAATTATATTCTTTTTGCCGAAAAGATAAATGAATATGATATAATTTAAGTTCTCAAACATTTAAAATAAAGGCTTGTATATTTTTTTGCAAAAGTACCAGTCAAATGTTGGAATATTTTACGAATGAAATAAGTAAAAAATATTTACAACTCAAAGGTTTTTTAAATAATAGTAATGATGTACATTTAATGAAAGTCAAAAATAATTGAGCAACAGTTTATTTAAATGTTGCTAACTAGTCTTATTGCTACGTATGATTTAAAAAACTGCGGTTGCAATTTGAAATTGTAAATTAGATATTTGTGTTCGGTTGGGAGTACATTATTTGTCAATGTAAATACTGAATACGCGTGAGTGAGTATGGACATTCCCGTTTGTTTCTAATCTACGGCAAATGGTTCATATATACAAAAAATGTTGGTAGGTCTTTCATATGTTAGAGGCCATCTGGGTGGGTACACAAACAGCAGAGTAAACGCACTGTTGTGTTTCGGGTTGAAGGGCATCGTAGCCAGAGTAACTACTGGACATATTGAGACTTAACATCTTATGTCTCAGGATGGCGAGCGCAGTGGAATGCCAAGCATTGCTTTGTAATTCAAGGTGTTTGGTTTTGTTACTGTTCATGAGCGGTCGTATCACTTACCATCAGGCGAACTGCATGCTCGTCTCGCCATTCATAGCAATAAAAAGAAAAAAAAATGGCATTGTAAGTTTCGATCTGAACAGCACACATACTTATGTTTTAATAAATAGTCGACGGAATTTCGCCACTTAATCGCCCCCACGGCTGTCTAACACGGCGGCCGAACAAAAGCACCAACTATTGTTCAAGTTTTAATTTAGATTCACTTTGGTACAGTGCAGATGTTTGGCAGTAAGTCATGTCACTTTGTCCGTGCGGTTCACTATTTTACGAAATTATATAATATTTTTTTTCCGTTTTGGAGTATATTAAGGTGGTATTTTTATTGCAATGAATGGCAAGACGAGCATGCTATTCGCTTGATGGTAAGCGATACGACCGCTCATGGACAGTAGCAACACCAAACCACGCCATGAATTACAAAGTAATGCTTGGCATTCTACTGTGCTTGAAGAGTCATATTGAAGCTATGAGTATAATATGATCTGGATCGCCAGAATCGGACCACTATCTCACACAATACCGACGTGAAGCAATGCTATTATGATTAGCTTTATGATTGATTTTTGTCTGAATCTTAATTTACTGTGGTAGAATGTCTGTATCTGCCTGGATTACGACACTATAAAGGATGCAAAAGTTATATTGAGATAAAATTTGTCTGAAAATAGATCAATGTTATATTTATACTTTTTAAATAATATATTGAAAACTCCACTTTATCTTGTAAAACTCAAAATCAATTGGCATCATCCGTAATTAACTATCTGTTGTTCCGAATACCTGTTTGATATTCTATTCTGGGATCAGAAGTATACATATGTGCGACTTTTAAGTATATTTATTTATGTGCATATTTTTTTATTAATGTGCATTGCATTATTGACCTACTGATTCGGAACACACCCTTCATTATAAAATAGACTCTGCCAATAAAATGTTAAAAAAAGCGGGTGGCCCGGGGCGCAACGGTCATCGGGGTACGTTTAATATTTATTTTATTTGTTTGAATTAAACAAGCAATAAAGGTGGGCCCAGCTGAGCGCGTGCCTTATGAATGACCCCTGTTTTAATAGCAAATCTTGCCCGCAAGCTATCATGTTTGTGATGGATGCATCTCTTCGTACAAACAGATTGTGTATACCTGCCAATGCTCGCTTTAACATATGTATATACATAAACTCACGCCTATCCCCAAAAGGAGTAGACAGAAGTGCTACCACGACACCCACGTTTCGTTCTGTGCGTTCTGTCCTACGTTTGTGATAGGGGGACGAGTCATATCGGACACAAATACCTGACTCCAATTTGGTGATGAATAGAAAAAATCCAATATAATTTAGCCCGGCCCGGTACTCGATCCGAGACCTCAGCGTTGTAATAGTTCTGTAGTACAATTGCGCTGGATATGTCCATTGTACTCGTATTAAACAAAACCTGAAAAAAATTACTGGTGGTAGGTCTCTCATATGTGAGAGGCCATCTGGGTGGGTACCACCGCAGTGTCTATTTCTCCCGTCAAACAGCAGTGTAAACGCACTGTTGTGTTTCGGGTTGAAGGGCATTGTAGCCAGGGTAACTACTGGACATATTGAGACTTAACATCTTATGTCTTAATAAAAAATAAAAAAAACCGCTTCCCACTACCCCTTTGAAATCTTGGATACATTTAACAACGCAACGGATTTAAAATTTCAACTTGCTCTCCATTCCTTACCAGAACCACGCGTGCTGGCTTGCGAAGCCATAGCTTGTCGGTCCTAACCATCCCGGCGCGAACCAAACGGTTCTCTAATTCTTTTTTGTGCCGCACCGTCAGCCTGTGGAATTGTTTGGCATGGGACTGCCGTCCGGTGCCAATGGATACTCTGCCTGGGCGGCATTTGCACTTACCATCAGGTGCAATGTCGCCACTATGCAGGGCCAGAGTAAAAAAAAAAAAAAAAAACAAAATGCAGCTATCAATATATATTATGTACTATAGGCGTAAATACTTTTAATTTATATGAAATTGTATATGAATGTTCGGATTTGGAAAACACTGGAAGCAAATTAATTGGAGAGCGCAACGAGTGTTGTTAGTTCAATCGGTAGACACTTGCTTTCACACATTCCAGTATATATTTAGAACGCATAAAACAATTAAAAAACCCTTGTTAATTTGATTTTGTTCTAAAAAATATATATAGTATAATTTAGTACGGTTTTGTAATAAATTAAGTCTGCAAGTCGCCGCTACTCGCCGCTCGCAGCGCTGGCATCGCCGCCCACGTCCCGCCACGATGAATGAAAGCTCGCGGATTGGCCCACGTCCTAACACGTTACGTCGTAGATATCTTCAGCTTTCCGAGAAATTAATAGTTTTATGATGCAAATTTATGAGCACGTGCAACTTGCAGGAGTTTAATGCATCGACGCACATTTAGTGAAGTGCGTTTTGTGAGGTCGTCTTTCATCGAAATATTGCAAAGTATTTCGTCTAGAAGTCTCCAGATTGGTACATTGGCTCTTATTAGTTGTGAATCGCTTGGATTCAACTTCCAGATCGGCTGCTTCATTTTGTGCAAGTGTTTATCTCTAATTAACCCTTCGTAGGTGTAATGCAGAAAACGGAATTTTACAAACAAGTACTTAACTAAGCATTTCTAAAATTTTCACAATCAGATTGCGATATTCCGAGATGTTTGTTAGGCCATCGGTATTTTCATTTTAATTAACTGATAATTGTATCATTCTGTATCAGCCCATATACGTCCCACTGCAGGGCACGGGCCTACTCTACAATCGAGAGTACGATTGAGAGTGGTTAGGCCATATAGTCCACCACGCTGGCCTAGTGCGGGTTGGCGGACTTACATACCATAGAAATTCTTATACATCGCTATGGTATGTAGGTTTCCTCACGATGTTTTCCTTCACCGTTTTTAGTGCGTGGTGATTGACTATCAATACACACATGACTCCGAAAAGTCAGAGATGTGCCCTGGGATTTGAACCCGCGACCACCGTGAACATGTTGGCAGCCGCGTCTGGTCCGTTTACCAACAGGCCACTACGTACTGATAATTGATTACATTAATATCTTACAGATATCTAATACTTATAAGCTTATTATCTATTTCGTTTCATACAGTCTAGTGCTAGGGTATAGGCTAAGATCTAGAAGGCCTAGGTCTCGATCCACAATTCTCTAGCGCTAGTTGACGGACTTCAAATTTTCTCACAATGTTTTTCCTGACTGTTCATATATAAATAAACTATAAAGTATAATTGTTTTGGACACGCACGGTGAGTACAGTGCGTTGTTTGGTTTGAAGTAGAAAATGACATCAAGCCATTAGCGGCGCTCCAGTCAGCGGCCCCTTCCGCCTACACGCGCACTGTTTGTCTAGCCAAACCATTTACACGACACGACTTTTGTACATTTTAATTTTTTAAATTATTTTTATGTACTTTTACTGGTGGTAGGATATTCATATTTGCCCGGATACCACCGTCCAAATTAATTAATGTCCCCTCGTATAGGCCTACGTAAAAATGTTGCGTTTTGAGTTCATTCTGTGATATCAAGATACAATCAGGCAGGCATAATTGTATTGACAAAACATCTCAAGCCGATTGATTATTATTAATTTATTCGGACTAATCCTCAATCTTGTATAAGAGTTATGGGTGGCCTACCCTCGGTACTCGGCAAAGTATGAACAAGTGAGGCATATAAAAAGGACATTAGGTTAAATCACGGGTGATATCCGTTGACAACTAAAATTCATACGCCGCATCTTCACTACCGACAAATTAGGAGTAATTCTCGTTGACTCCACGACATCACGATATTATCGTATCATCTAAAAACTCCAAGACATTGTCCCACGCGCATCCAGGTTGCTTCGCTTAATCAACCCTCAAGTAATGAGGGGTATCTTGTAAGGGTGCGGAATCAATTAATGAATATTTTAGTCCTCGCCGGGATCTTAATAAACGTTTCTTGTCCGGGATTTTTGGGGATCGCGCGGGATTTGAGCGGCGTGATTTATTGGAGCCGACTCGAGTGATTGATTTGTCTTGATTTCATTATAATTTAATTATTCACGCGTTCTGGAAGGGGTAGATCTCAATTACGATTTGTTATTTATCATTATATGACTGTAAGATATAATCTAAAGTTTGAGCGTAATACAAATCGCAATGTGGGATGTACTCATACAAGGTGGGTAGATGACAAAATAAAAGTTGCTTTTCAGCTTTCGTTGTTGCAATGAATGGCGTGACGAGCATTTCTCAACATTTCAGCACCATTCCCCTGATGGTAAGCGATACGATCGCTCATAGACTGTAGCAAAACCACCATGTAATTGTGGACTTAATTTTTTTGTTTATCACGCCTTCGTTATGTAGATGTAATAATATGAGTCTTTTCACTTTGGTAGCTGGGGTTTTGACATGTAGCTACGTTTTGGTCTATAACACGTGGCTAGATCGGTAGATCAGTCTAGAATCTGATTTTAAGTCACTCTGTATGTTTGGTGGGGATTCAATGGTACCATTGCTGAAATATACGGCATAGATCAGTACAAATTAACATTAACGGATTTTTATTTTAAAATTCGAAACATTTTGCATAGATTTAATGAAAGTTTAAATATACGATATACTTAAACGTAATTATTATGTTCAAATAGTAATGTATGTATTTTACAACAACGTCATCTGTTGATAGCAAAAACTAACATGGGAAATTGGATTCTATCACCTCACAATAAAGATGAAAATCGCTTTTCCACACACCATTAGAATATTTTTGTCCCACACACGACACGAGGTTAGTAGTTATAAATTAAAATGTCACGAATCACCTGCTCTTTTATATTTTATGTGTCTTTTTAAAAATGCGAAACATGTTTACTTTGACGCCATAGTTTACAATACTGTCAAAATACTTTAAGTGAATGTTGAATTTTAATAATTTCATTATTAATGTATGTAGTTCTATTTTTTACTGCAATTTTTAAATTAGCTTTCATGTGTTATTTTTGACACAACTTTACGCATATTGGAACAATACTATTACAACAATGGTACCAGAATGGCGGGACTGATTTGTGGAATTAGACTTGGAATAGGGAACTCAGCCATATAGGGGATTCGTAACCAGAAATGACGTGTAGATATCTGTTTACAATATGTCTACATACGTACTTAATTATCACACCTGTATCCCATAGAGATAGGCAGGCTACCCACTTTGCTCTATACTGACATATTACTTTCACTTCATCCACTTTCATTAACCACTTCAGAGTATCGACGATTTTGATGGTTTTAATAATATATCCAAACTTATAGTATACTTTCTCTTCAAATAAAGATTCTATGCAAGATATTAATACTTTTATCACGTAAAGTTTATGGATTTCTCGATTTGATCTCGATTTTGTATTTAAAAAAAGAGCTTTGATAATAATCATAAAGTGTATCTTCTATATTATTATAATTTATACTCATAGAGAAATTATAAAAAAATAAACATAAAAATCTGATGGAAAATAAAACGTTCATTAAATCTCACAGATCATCGGATTAACTTTTAAATGCACATAATTTAGGAAAGGAGGTCGCTTCCCAACTTCTAGTTAGCGAAGAATTAAAGCACGGCTTAGCGTGAGTTATTGGAGTCGCGGTCGGCGCATTACTCGCGACAAACGCTTTTACACTTTCTCTTTCATTTTTTAACAATTTATTATAGGTAAATCGATGCGGGTCTTTAATTAAATTGACTACATTTTTTGTAGTATACACATTGTGTAAAGATATCCATAGGGGAGCGAAATGGTCTGACATAGCTAACTCGATTAGGACGTGGATAACTCATATAAATCGGAAAATTTATAGACGATAAATGCGAAAGTTTTTTTTTTATTTTTTTTATTGCCATGTAGGCAGGCGAAATAGCGGCCCGCTTGATGGTAAGCGGCTACCGCTGCTCATGGACCTCCGTAGTGTCAGGGGACCAGCACAACAAAGTCGCTGCCTACCTCGAGGAAAGTACTCTCTTTAAACCTCGTTTGAAGAAGGACAAGTCATAGCGCTGAGGAAACACCGATGCAGGGAGTTCATTCCAGAGCTTGCACGTGGTAGAAAAAAACGCTGGAAACGTACCGTTCGGGAGCGGTACTCCTCCAGGTGGTGGGAATGAACTCTACTGCGAAGACGTGTGGTGCGATGGTATATAGGCGACGGTGGTACCATCTCAAACAACTCTTCGGAGCACTCCCCATGGAACAAACGATCGAACACACAGAGAGATCCGAAGTCTCTCCGCAGTCCTAACGGTTCCAATTTGTCCGTGAGATCGGGACCATTGACTATTCGACAAGCTCGTCGCTGCAAGGAGTCAAGTGGGTCAAGCTGGTATTTTGGGGCACCTGTCCAGAGGTGAGAGCAGTACTCCACGTGGGGCCGGATTTGCGCTTTGTAAAGCGTCAATCTATGACCCGACGTATAGTACTTCCTGAACAGAGCCAAGCGCTGTTCAGAATTCCCAACTTCTTGCTCGCCAGTTTGGCTTTGTCCTCCAAATGACTCCTAAGCTCGACCTTACTTGATATTTCGATGCCAAGGATTCCAATACTCTCGGATCCTTGGAGAGTAACTCCTTGGAATTGCGGCGCCATGACAAAGGGGTCTTTCTTCGCAGTGAACACGCAAACTTGTGTCTTCGAAGGGCTAAATTGAACTAGGTTTTAATTCACCCCATTTGGAGGCCCGCCCCAGAGAGCTCTCGACTTCAGACACAAGTTGATACCGTCTTTCCATAATGGAATCCCGAGAGTTGCTCCGTTGGCCAATGTACCGCGCGTCACTCGTACTATCATCTGCATAACAATGCATGCTATCAATAGACAGCATGTCATTGATATGCAGGATAAAGAGTGTCGGCGATAGCACCGAGCCTTGTAGAACACCAGCATTAATGGTCTTGGTCTCGGAGTAACAGCCGTCCACTACGACTTTTATACTCCGACCATCCAAAAAGCTGGCGATCCATTTGCAGAGCCCCTCAGGAATTCCATACGCAGGTAGCTTCGCCAGAAGGGCCCGATGCCACACTCGGTCGAACGCCTTCGCAATGTCAAGGCCGACCGCAATCACCATTCTCCAAAGCCTCCGCCCAACGGTGCGTGAGGTACACAAGATCACCAGCCGAACGACCGTGGCGAAAACCGTACTGGCGGTCACTAATCAGCTGGCGACCCTGAAGATACCTCAGGAGCTGAGTGTTTATTACTCGCTCCAAGACCTTGGAGAGTAGGGAAGTGACAGCAATCGGCCTGTAACTCAAAGGGTCCGAAGCCGGAACCCGGTTGGCTTTATAGGAAAGACGGTAAAGGCGCGTGAGCACGGGTGTCAACTCAGGGGCGCTCGTTTTAAGAACCACTGCGGAGATAACGTCTGGCCCACTCGACTTATGGACGTCAAGAAGCCTGAGCTCCCGTCTGACAGCACGCTGGGTAATTTTTATGTCAGATAGGAGGCTCTCACAACGCGGGATGTTCGGCAGTGTGGCGCCCCCGTCATCGAAAGTCGAGTTCGAGGCAAAGAATTGGGCCAAGAGATCGGCCTTCTCCTTTGCACTGTGGGCCAAACTGTTATCGGGCTTACGCAGTGGTGGGAGACTGGACAGGCAGAAATTACCCTCCACAGCCTTAGCGAGCGACCAAAAAGCACGACTCCCGAAGGGATAGCTCTGGAGTCGCTCGCCAATTCTGCGGATGTGCTCCGCCTTGGCCTTATTAAGGCTCTCTTGTTGGATCTAGAGGCGGCGTTGAATTTCCGTTTCTCCTCCTTTGAATTTGGATCCCGACGCCTCCTTGCGTCTTGCCACGCCGCGAATGCGGACTGCTTTAGGCGCGCAGCAACAGCACAGGCACTATTGTACCAAGGCCGGCTGCGACGCCCTGCGGGTATTTTTGAGCTGGGTATGAAAGTTTCCATACCCAAGCTAATCGTATCCGCGACAGGCGTCAGGATCATCGGAGAAGAAACAAAGCCGCCCGCAAAGGTAGGACGCAAAGAATTCTCGCAGTCCATCCCAATCTGCTGACATGTACCGCCAAACTATGCGAGTTCCAGTCGTCGAAGAGCGGCTGGGACCACACAGCTGGGGATATACATAAAATATTTTATTGACATAACAAAATAGGTAAAACTAAATTCTTAAGATACGGAATGTTTGTTTATATTATACGATTTGCGATTAATTGTTATCATTGTTTTTTATTTGGTATTTTAAATAAATTTGCAATTAACTGAACTAACCTCTAGAAGGATAGTTGATAGCGCCTATGCAATCGGCGTGACTTCATTGCCAATTCCGGGATGAAGTAGGTCCAATACTATATCAGAATTTACAGGTATAATATAATTCGGGAGGTAAGATGACCTCCTACACAAACTGTGAGAATTCTGGTACTAGCATGGCCACATGCTCACTTCCTATTAAATATAGGTCAGAAATATACCGTGTGAAATATAATTATCAAAAACAGAATAATAAATAAATAAAGAAAACCTGCTTGTAAGAATTTAATTCCGCCAGCATAAAATAATCAGCCAGCACTTGATGGTGTGAGAGACGAATAATGACGGAAAGTCTGATTATTATGTTTTCATCCATTTTTATGTTTTTGATATACTTGGTGATATTGTAATGAAAAATAGGGGTTATGTTATGTACTGGCATGTACTAGTTTCGACTATTTTGTTTTTCCTTCGATGTCACTTTTAGTTATTTGGTAAACCTTGAGATATACTCGTAATTATGTTTATAATTTAAGACAACTCAGGGGTCAAAGAAACAAGTCAGTACAAAAACACAATATATTTATGGCACATAATACATTGAAGCAATACATTAAAAATAATATAATACCGTATGATATTATTTACATATTATTATTTACACTTAGACTAATAAATAAATCCTTCTTTCAAAATAGACTTGATTAATTTGTATAAATTAATAAGTACGTCGAAGAGCGGCTGGGACCCGCTCCAGGAGCCCATGAACGGACCAGGCAGTGGTCAGATGATCCCAGGGGAGCATCAACCACTATCCTGTATCCGTCAGGGTGGGTAGTCAGCAGAAGATCCAACAAAGAGGGCTCATGGCTCTCAACGTCTGGAACACGGGTGGGCTGTGTTAACAGCTGCGAGAGACCATAAGCCAAGGCCATCTCATAGACAGCCCGACCGGGGCGATCAGTGGTCCTGGATCCCAACCACTCTTTGTGATGAGCGTTGAAATCACCCAGGACCACCACCTCCGCTGAAGGGAACTGCTCGAGAATCTGGTCAGTCCCCACTTGGACGCTCTCAAATAATTGAGTAGATCCCGTGTCACTGGCGTGGGACCTGTATAGGCATGCGTAGGCTCGGGTCCTACCCCTGAGTTCTACCCGTAGCCACAATAAGGACAGGTCCCGCTCGAGCTCGACGCTCGAGGCCCCGAAGGCGGTGACAACAGATATCACCCCTGACGAAGACGCACACCCCGGCTTTACGTAGTAATCGATCTTCCTATACGTAACCGGGTTAATTTAAGTACGATACATCGTTAGGGGTGGATATTTGCGTCTCCGTTAAAAAGAGCAGGGCAGGCCGCGCCGTCTCAAGATGGTGGTGGACGGCGTCGAGGTTGCTATGTATTCCCCTGACATTACAGAAGTCCACAGAAAATGTGGATAAATTTCCCGTCGTGGAGAGCCTGCTTATTTTGTGCCTTCGCATGCATTTTAAAAAGAGAGTGGGATAGGGTAATGACAAGCGTGGTTGAACCAAGATGATATTCGGGAAGGGAGGATATAGTGCGAAGCGGGCACATGGCATTAGGAGGAGCCAGCGTGAAGCACGGAAGGGCCCCCGATGCCCCCCTGCCTGCAGTCGCCGGGATGCACTCCAGTCTCCTACTCTGGCACGATGACTGCACAACGGGATTTTCGCCGGTTAGCGGGACAGCTTCCCGGGGAGGGAGTTAGACAGTTGAGTATCCCCGGATTCAGGTCCTCTACTAACCGGCAGGCGGCCGGCGGTGACCGTTCCCACCAGGTCTCCCTGTACTCCACACCAGCATCCCCCAACCGAGCGCCCACTCTGACACCCAACCACATCAACGAGCATCGCTTGCACCAACCGACACCTATTATCGAAGAGGAAGGAACGGATGAGGGAACGGCTATGCAGCCCTTCTACTGGAACGCATTTCTACTTAGCGGTAAAAATAGACCAGAAGGTGGTACCAACCCGCTCGGATTCAGCGTTGAGTGAAAAATATGACTCAACACAAAAATCCTGCCACCAGTAGTGGGGAGGGAGGGGGACGCCAAAGTCGCGGATTGGGAAATGACAATGGTGACTCCCGGCCCCTCGAGTCACCATTGTCGCACTCCATTTTTAGTAAATGTTGTTGTGAGCAGCGTTGGACGTCTATCCACAATATGTATAGAGGATCTTATGAAGCCTGTGGGAATCTAATTGATGCAGGTCACTTTAAACTATCCGATACTATTGTAGGAACCGTTTTTTTTTCATATCCATAATAAGCCAGTATAATATTCCTTGTACAACCGTGGCAACGCTAGTTAATATCCGCAATATCCCTGGTTTATTATTTGTATTTAAAAGTAAAAATAATAATAAAGTCACCTTAATAGAAAAGCACTTATGGTAAATCGACAGAGGGTAGGTCGGCACCCCTGGGGCGCGCTGAGGGTGGTTTGGCGGACGCCCAGCTGGGCACACTAGCGCCAGTGGTCACCCGCGGTACTAATGACCGAAGCTTTGTCCAAGACAAAGGTTGATGGGTTTTATGCCAATTAATGTGAAATTAGATTTGAAATGAGATTTGCATATTGAAAATATTTTTTACATCTGTCGAATTGTAGTAATAAATATGTTTTAGCAGTGGTAAAATCAGGGTGTAGGTATTGTAACACCGTGAATGGCTCGGGTCAATGAAATGAAGGATCATAACATACATTAAAAAGGCAAAGGAAAATGTCGAGGGGAAACCCGCAAGCTACAGATAATTTTCGAGAATTTCTATGGTATGTGAAGTCTGCCACGCTCTAGGCAAGTGCGGTGACCTAACCTTTCTGAATAGAACTCTTGATTGTAGAGGAGGTCCGAGCCCTACTGTGGGATGTTTATGGGTTGGACTATTACTATATTTACTAATATTATAATCCCTTAAACGATTCCTTCTACATTTCGTGTTCTCATTCATTCTCCTAGTATTGATAGCCGCAGATCATACGATGTAAAACAATACTTATAAATTACGTAGAAATAACGTCTGGATATGATATAATCAAGACCTTTACTACAAATAATAACTCCACCATTACAGAAACTATATTTTTTGAAAGACATAATAGATTATTACCTCAGGTTTTTAAAACCTGCTCATAAAAAGTGATTTAATAGTTAGAAAATGACCGAATTCCATTGCAATACGTGGATATCCATAAAAAATTATCTTAGCATTATGAAATATTATAAAACATCATACACTAATGAAGTTTTTAGGATACCGCGTGTTAAAGTTTTCCGTTGAAAATTTTGTTATTGCTGAATTTTAGTCGAGAAATCTGCATTATATTTTCAAATCATCTATTAATTATTCATTATTTGGTATCAGTATCAGTAAAATGTTATTAAATTTATTTAGGTATTTATGAGATCCAATGTAATTATAAACAAAGAAAATAAGTAAAGACTGCCTTTGTTGCGTAGTTGTACTACGGTACGGTTACAAAGCTAAGGTCTCGAATTTGAATCCCGAGTCGGGCAAAGTGATATTGGATTATTTTTTTCATTATAAGCCCGGGTAGGCTCGCCTCCTATCACATCGTGAGTCGGAACATACACGACGAAATGTGAGTGTCCTGGTTGCACCTCTGCCTAACTCTTTTCGGAAAAAGGCGTGAGTTTATGTACGTATGTCTGGAAATAAGTATGACTTATACACAGTACCGGTATACCAACCATGGGCGTAGCCAGGGTGAGGCAGAGTGGGGCACTTGCCCCACCCTGGCTCTGAACTGCAAAGTACATAACCAAACCTACAAAAATTTAATTATCTAGATAAAGTACTATCTATAAGTAGATATACACCTCCATTGACTGATTAACAAACTGGCATACGCCTAGAGCCCAAACGGAGTAAGACCGCGGCTATAGTTTGCTAGTTGCATATTATTGTAGACTGCTGCCCCACCCTGAGCCCATGGCTGGCTACAGCCATGATACCAACCTATAACATCTATACAGGGAATATCAAGACTGCTACCGAAAACGAAACCGGGTGGTAGTTTAAGCGACTTCAGACACAATGCAACAGAAAATGTTGGAAAAAAAAAGCAATTTTTTTTTATTATTTTTTGGTCGTATTTGGGTGGTAAATACATTTTTTCGTAAAACTAATAGTGTATACCCTTTTATTTATAAAGACTCTAAGGTATATGACAGTTTAAATTATTATTTTAGCAAAAAATATGGATTTGCCACCCCAAAATTACGATATTAAAAAAATGATAAAAAAAATTTGTCGTGTTTCTTAACAAAATTTTTAGTTGCATTGTGTTTGTAGTCACTAAAACTACCACCCGGTTTCGTTTTCGGTAGCAGTTTTAAGATACATTACATCAAATATATCCAGGTTGAATGGGAAATGGGGCAAACCAGCATGGATATTATGACGCGTTCTCCACCATCGGCAATCGCTAACTTCAAAACTACACTCGAAAATAAGCCACAAGTCCTCCACGTCTAAACAGCATAATAAAATTGATATACTGAACACTAAAACAACAACAAAGTTCACCGCATCACTTTTTATTTTCAGTGTTTGGCACTAATTCATAAAACACGTTAGGCCGAAACGCTTTGATATTTTATTGTGGGGCGATACTCCGCTTTTCATGTTGTGATTGAGTTATTACGAGTATACGCTGCCCGCTTCCTTTTATCGTTGACTTACGTAGGTAAGGAGCAGGTGTTGTTACAATCACAGTAATCTACAACGTACTAGAGTATTTTAGATATGTTTTGATTGCGCGTAAATTATTATGATGTTTTTGAGTTGATTTTTTCATCTTTTTCTATGATCCGATACGATGTTCGAATGTGCCTAGGTCCTCCACAAAATGTCGGACGATCGAACATTTGAATTTCATTTTGGAACGTACAGTAAGCCTCCCAGATCGAGTATCTAAAAGAGGGATATGTCTCAGTGATCAACACAATTATAACAGTTTATTGTAAGAGCACGGGTCACTATGACTAATTGTGAACCAAATTGTTGCTTAAGATCCTTATGTATTGGCTAATATTATATACTTTGGTAGAGAAAATAAAAACATTTTGAGGAAACCTGCTTACCGGTGTGGTTTGCAAGACTTTCGACGCTAGGTGAAATCTACCCTATGTTCGAAAGGATTGATAACAGGCAGCCTAGCTGTTTGTGGTAATAAATAATAAAAGTTGAAATATTTTTATTTGTAAAACATAATACTTTGCATCGATCGTAATAGATATAATAAGGAATTTTATTCGATGAAAAACTGACTCAGTTCGGAGCGAGAATATAACAACTGAATCATAATCTGGTTCACCTTGAAAGATATTCTCATTACACCAGAACCGTACGTTTTTAAATGATGGTAATAGCATATTTAAAATGTGGAAAGAAAGTTTTATGGAATGTCAATCACGCGTCATGAGAATTTTATGACGCCGGATATGCGCGTAACGTGACCGCGCAAAGGCGGCTCGTCTACAATGGCGCAAAATTATTTCTAAACTGAAGACTCATAGTAGGTACAATCTAGAATACATATTATTTTATTACTATGAATGGCGAAACGAGCATGCTATTCGCTTGATGGTAAGCGACACGCCTGACCTTGGACGGTAGCATAACCATCAGGCGAACGGCATGCTCGTCTCATCATTCATTGCAAAAGATACTTACATGTTTTTAACATATTTTAACAATTATATTATGTGTATACGCTAACACAGTTGCGTGTGGCCATGTCATAGGCTTACTACGATCGTATCCCATAGCCATGTGCCTAAATCTTTTCGTCTAATTTCTATAGAGACAGTATATTTACATCAAATATAATGTAATCAATATAGAACGGACATATTCATAAAAATAGTTTGTTTATACTGCTGATTCGCACGACACGCAGGTTTCCCGCGGACAAAGTAAATGCATCTTTTATACGTATATTTTTTAGTTCCACGTGTACGCTTGATAAGGATACTTGGCTATATTAAATATTTTATTTTTATATCATCAATTCCAAACTATATCCAGTATCGTCTGTACACTAGTAGCTAATAAAGACTTCCACGTGTATTGTAACTGTTAAACCAATGAATCTGACAGTTTATATTGCTGAGAGATCTACTTGCGCTGTTTCTTACATAGGACGTTTTTTTTTTATTGCTTTAATGGCGAGACGAGCATGCCGTTCGCCTGATGGTAAGTAATACGACCGCTCATGAACAGTAGCAAAACCAAACAACACCTTGAATTACAAAGCAATGCTTGGCATTCCACTGCGCTCGCCATCCTGAGACATAAGATGTTAAGTCTCAATATATCCAGTAGTTACTCTGGCTACAATGTCCTTCAACCCGAAACACAACAGTGCATTTACACTGCTGTTTGACGGGAGAAATAGACATTGCGGTGGTACCCACCCAGATGGCCTCTCACATATGAGAGACCTACCACCAGTGGACGTGATAGGAATAAGTTGTATAATTTTTCGTTTTAATTTAAAGTTTTATATCAACATTCATTCAGCAAGAATTCTAACTATATTCCATATTCGTAAAGTCTATAGAATAGCACAGAACAAACAAACATGCATGTGGATCAAATCGTTACCAGTAACCACCGCGGTTTAACATACTACACCCGATTTTCTTGAGTACCTAAGTATTGTATAAAGGGATGAGGATAGCGAAGGAACAGATGATTGTTGGAAATCAGGAGCACAAAGGTGCAGAACGATCAACGGGGATGGTACTGGATATTTCTCTTTTGACTGCACTGTCGATACACCTGGTCAATTTAATGATTTTCGTAGAAAAATAAGGACTATTTTTGCCGTATATGTGCTAGATTATGAAATGTGACGCAGTCCTTAAAAAAAAAGTACATCTGCTTTCGACCCTACACATGAAAACACAAACAAGTCAAAGTGGATTTTTATTTCGACATTACGGCGAGCGCGGGCGAAGTGAAAAAATAACAAATAGCCAACGTAGTGTATTACATTTGATCATCACTCGAAATACAAGGCGAGTGTATTACACGTGAGATGTGCCGAGATACTAATGGCAATTATTATTTATTACATATCGATGTTCTTTATGTCTGTTGTTCTAGAGTTTAAAATATTTAAGCATGGCTGATGTGAAATAGAATTGGGGTGACCTCAGTTTGTTCAATAAGTATTTTGAACGAATCTTCCTTTGTATTAAACGAGTAAAGCTATTATTTTTATGTAAATTATTATTAATTAATAATATTAATGCATAAATCAGATCGGATTCTGTGGCGTTCTTAAGAGAGATCTTTGTCCAGCAGTGGACTGCAACGGGCTGATGATGTTGATAATTATATATATTATATAAATTATTGGAATGTATTGTACTTATTTACTTGTTTTAACTGTAATGTATTAGTTTTCCAGCAGGCAAGATTTTGTGCAGATTTATTTATTTATTTATTTGAGGACATCCAATGGTAATTACAATGTTGATGTCATCTATAGTTCGCTCATGACTCTACATTCTAAAAATGGAGATATTTACACACGTTAATTATAATGTTAGGACGAAAAATGAACATATAAAACCGTCTAATGATATAAGGCTATTAAATTTAAAACCCCGATTTAGGAAGCAACACTTTTGAATTAATTAGAAATGTATAGTGAATATGAGAACACTGCACGAACGGTTTATGAAAACAAAATGATGTTATTACAAAGTGCACACAAATAAAAAAATCCATTTAACATTACAATACTAGGAACTAAAAAGAGCAACAGCGAGTCACTACAATCCGTCCATCACCTACGGGACGACGGAAATTGGTTAAAACATGACATTCCTGTGACTTCACATCTGGCCGAAAGAATTTCAAATCAAATTTCCGCCGTGGCCGATCTCATTAAAAACTCGGCCAGTACACCGGACATGCACGCTAATAGTTTTTCAGCGGTACACGAAAATAAGCATGTTCTGATAGATGGCGATTTAAGTGCTTCTCTTTGAGATCTTACGACATTGTTATGTCTTGGAGCGTGAGGCGCCAGCGGTGCACACTGCAGGGTTGGCCCACTACTACTGGCTTACAGTATTTTTCATCGACTTCAAAATATAGAATTATCCTCAATTATTTTTTTTTTGGTAAATTTTGGTATTTTAGATTTGCTAAATGATTAGGTTATTTTTGTTTTGAATCGGTATTTTTTTATTTATAGTCACTAACTATGCAGCTAACGATATATGTAAAATATATATTATGACAGTTTTTGGAGAATAGATTGTTATTATGGAAGATATTAGTTCTTAGTTCATCACCTTGGTTGAAGAGACAGAGAGTGTGAGAGAAAAATATAAAATTAGAAATTTTACAGCGTGTGGGTGAACGAATAATAAAATAATTATTTATATTTAAACATCACTGCTTTGTTTACCCAGATTGCGCAATATGTAGGACAATTTGAATAAATATAATTATCAAACCAAGTTCTGTAGCTAATTATAACTGTACTGTATTATGTGAATACAATATATATAATGTTATCTTTTTTCAGTAAATAATAGTGGTTAAATTATATTGGATTTAATTATTTCAATCAAAATGAAATAGTATGTTTTGAACAAGAATTAGTTAAATGGGGCGACAGTTCGACCTATCGTTTCTTATTTATTTATACTGGCTCAACAAAAGTACGTGTTGGCCTATTAGTAAACGAGCCAGGTGCAGCTACTAACATGTTCACGGTGATCGCGGGTTCGAATCCTCAATTTTCAATCATCACGCACTATAGCGGTGAAGGAAAACATCGTGAGGAAACCAACATACCATAGCGATTCGTATGTTAAGTCCGCCAACTGGCACTAGACCAGCATGGTAGATTATAATAACCAATCTCAATTGTACTCTCGATTATAGAGGAGGCCCGTGCCCTGCAGTTGGAAGAATGTGGCCCAACAAAGTGCGTACGGCGAATTAACTAAATCTCTCGTATTTCGACAATAGTCCTATTGTATCCATATATGCACAGGGTTGCGAAACTCCACATAGTACATCATAAGTCGGGTTATCTTGTCTTATCGTTCTCAGTCCGAGCAGACAAAAATATCGTAGGTATTAGTAATCTAAGAAATTATTCAAGATATTAACTCGCTACCAGTGAAGTCACGCGTACAACTCGGTGTATCGAGATCAGTTAGTAGCATTCTATCCGCGCATCTACGGCAAGCGACGATTGAAACCTCAGCATCCTTTGATGTTACTCTGTTTACGCCACGATCTGTTTATGATTGTTTTATTGAGTGGATTAATTGTTGATCGTCTTGTTTTGATGTATTTTTTGTATCGTATTTTAAAAGCTTTCCGACATCCTCGGTTGTTTATTAAATACATTCGGGACGGTATATACATAAACTCACGCCTTTTTCCCAGAAGGGGTAGGCAGAGGTGCCAAGACACCCACATTTCGCCTTGTATGTTCCGTCCCACGATGTGATAGGTGGCGAGCCTGCCGCCATATCGGGCACAAATTCCTAACTCTGGGCTGATAATGAATAGAAAAATCCAATATCACTTCGCCCAACCCGGGATTCGAACCCGAGACCTCAGCTTTGTAACCGTACCCTGGTACAACTAGGCCACCGAGGCAGTCGGGACGGTAAATATTTTTAATTGGCGTTAAAGGCTTGTTTCCGTTGAAGTTAACTCATCGAATGACGTCAGGCAAATATCTTGAAGGAAAATCATTATTGGTGAATTGCGTAAAATCAAAACATATAAATTGACAGGAAAATGATATGAACAATGATGGCAAGCAGAGATGTACAATATAGTTTTAAAAAAGCATTTAAATACAAAATGCAAAATACTTTTCAGATTTCCTATTTCAAATGCAAAATACCAAATAGTTTTACGTTTTGTATTTCAAATGCTAAATAGGTATATTCAATATACTTTTTCAAAATAAAATACCTTTTGACCAAATTGAATGATATTTTTATTTATTTTAGGTATTTATCATGAGAAATGGAATAGAGATACAATGCCGAGCCAAATAGCACTTTTTGCGTGTCATTTTGGTCAGATTTATCAGTATGCGTATCAATAAATTCTGTTGTTAATAATAATAATAATACTCACTTGAAATAATGTAAAAACTAGAGTAACGAAAAGAAAAGGAAAGACTAAACAGTCTAAACATCAATTTTCTTTATTTAATACGCTTTTTAAAAATACCAGTTGTTCGAATTGATCATCACTAATTTTTCTTTTGTCTGGTAATCTATACATATAAATAAAATTGAAGTGTCTGTTTGTAAAGTGAAAATAAAAAAATGTCCAACTACATATCGTGATATATACGATACCTATAACGAAAATGACCTTAGAATTTTTTTGTCTGTCTGTCTGTTTGTTCCGGGTAATTTCTGAAATGGCTGGACCGATTTTGACGAGACTTTCACTGAAAGATAGCTATTTTTTGCGGGAGTAACATAGGCTACTTTAATTTTGAAAAACAAATTAGGGTTCCGCAGAAAAAAATAAACCCTCGAATTTTGAGGTTGTTTTTTAAATATGGTATTAACGTGTCAACGTATTAGCGTGCCAACGCGGGCGGATGAGCTCATTATGTTTCTTTAATTTATTTTGCTCTAAAAATATTCTAAAAATGTCAATATAATAAGAAGTAACTTTGGCTACATTTATTTTAGATAAATTATTTTATTTTAGAAAAAATATTTTTTTTGTTATATTCCACGCGGACGAAGTCGCGGGTACAGCTAGTATTGACTAAACTTAGTCCCAAAGTATTTTGCATTTTGAAATGAATTTTAAAAATGCAAGATACATCTCGAAAGGTATTTCAAATAAAATAAAAAATGTTTATTACTAAAAGGCATTTAAATGCCAAATACAAAATAGGTATTATGCATTTTTCATTTTGTAATTGCATTTTAAATGGAAGTATTTCAAATAAATCGCATCTCTGATGGCAAGGCATGACGCCTTAGTGCAGACAGGAAAATAAATAACTTCGGCGTTTATTAATCATAAACAAATAGCGATGATTAAGCATGTTCATGTAATTTTACAAATTGAATCTAAAATATTTATATTATAATATTTTGGCAAGGAAACCCATTGAATTTATGCATATTATATTGTTTTTTATTCTAATTTCCGTTTAAGAACGTGTATTTTAATTTATTCAGCTCATACATTTTTTATTATACGGAATTTATTGGTTAATATTCTTAAGTACAGAAATTTTGCTCACGTTAACTCATTACCGTTATAAGCGTTACATATTATAATAGTTTTTACATACGTTATGATAGGGAGCGAGCCTGTCGTCATATCGGGCACAAATTCCTGACTCCAGGCTGATAACGAATTGAAAAGTCCACTATAACTTCGCCCGACCCGGGATTCGAACCCTAGACCTCAGCTTTGTAACCATACCGTAGACAACTACGCCACCGACGCAGTCTGAAAGTACTGAAATCTTTCTCATGCTAAAGTTGAACTCATTATCGTTATAAGTATAAATATTATACCAGTATTTTGCTTTAAATATACACATGTAAACATGCATAAAGGTGTGCCATAACCATCATCAACGTAAAATAAATACGAACTAACCATATGTTACGAAGCACCTCGCGCCGAACTAAAAATTTCGTGAAAAACAAACGCAAATCTATTTATTTACATACACGTAATTAGTACGGCGATCAAAACGTCGTTTCGACGCTGTGAAAACATTTCGCAGTGGTTAATGCCGCCGCCAGGTGTTACGAAGGTGTAGCAAAACACATAAATGAAACGATAAATATCATTTTAGAATCGGTGTCCAATAAATGCACGAATCGCTTTGATGAATTTAATCGGGATTACATCAGCAGTTTAAACTTTGTGATGCAAATCTGTGTATGATTTGTTTACCATGTTATTACTTTATTTTTATTGCGATGCGTGGCGAGACGAGCATGCCATTCGCCTGATGGTAAGCGATACGACCGCACATGGAAATTAGCAAAACTAAACAACACCATGAATCACAAAAGAATACTTGACATTCCACTGCGCTCGCTATCCTGAGGCATAAAGCTATTAAGCTGTTAATCCTGAGGCATAAGTCGATTATGCCCAGTACTCTGCCTACAATGCCCCTCAAACAGGAACAGAACAGTACATTTATACTGTTGTTTTGTGGGAGTAATAGTAATTGCGGTGATACCTATCCAAGCGGCCTCTCCCATGTGAGAGAACTACCAATAGTTCTCTTGAACTTGATATTTTTGCTATTATTTGACGCCACTTTTTTATTAAGAATGGCGAGACGAGCAAATCGATTGATGGTGAGCATGTATGTGAATTTATTGTTATTAACAATAATAGTACATTTAATTTAGATAGAATATCCATAAAATAACAGAGCAACCAGTAATCTATGAGAAACTTATGACTTATGAGGCCAATTTTACTTGAGAAGGATACTAATAAGTTAACACTTAGATATATTTTTATTATAAAGAGAAAGATTTGATTGTTTGCATAGAATAGGCTCTGCAACTAGTGAACCAATTTGAAAAATTATTTCACCATGACAATCCAACATTATCCCTGATGAACATTAAGCATATTAGTCATCGCACGACTCTGATGACCATTGGAATAAACAGCTGATAATTTAAGGAAAGTCAAAGAAAAATAACAGGTCATGGAATAGGTCATAATATAAATTGTACATACTAAAACTTAATAAAACCACAATGATGATAGTGGCTTTGCTGGTTAGTTAATTAGGTATCATAAAGCTAATTCTGCAGGATAATTCAATTATAATGGCTTCAATTTCATTTTATTTGATGATGATTTTACCAATCGGTTTTACCCGAAGCATGTACTCGTATTATGCAAGTAACTAGCTTTTGCCCACAACTTTGTCTGCGAGATTAACTGTATTTCCAATATGCTTTATATCTTAAAAATCGATACATACTCCCCTAAATAAGATATTACGTCCTCATTTCTTCCCTAAAAATGAGAAAATCCTAAAACTCCGAATTACGGCACTATTTATTTGTGTGTTGCAAAGAATTTTAAAGGATTGTTTTTTTTTTTGTATTAGAGAAGTTTTTGTGCCCTCGGATCCCTAAATATTGTTTACAGCAAAATAAATCCAAGAAACATAATGAACCCGCGTGTCATTATACCATATTTAAAAAAAAAACTCAAAATTTAAGGGATTTTATTTTTTTGTGCAGAACCGTAAAATATTTTTCAAAATTAAAGTAGCCTAAGTTAACCTAAGTTAGCCTAAGTTGCTCCCACAAAAATTAGCTATAATTCAGTGAAAGTCTCATCAAAATCGGTCCAGCCGTTCTCGAGATTAGCGACTACAAACAGAACGACAGACAGACAGACAGACTGACAAAAAAAATCTGATCATTTTCGGTATAGGTACCGTGTAAATTACAATGTGTAGTTGGTTTTTTTTTATTTTCACTTTACAAACAGACACTTTAATTTATTTTATATGTATAGAGTATAGATGTATAGATTTAGGCCTATGTGTAAAACTTGACAATAATAATATTTTAGGGGTCGTTATTTCTTATTTAGGGGAGTATATATAGTTTTTTAAGATATAAATATACAATATGTTATTGTAAATACAGTTAATCACGCAGACAACGTTGCGGACAAAAGCTAGTCAGTAAATAATGACTAAACATGGCATTAGGTCGGGCATGGAAGAAGGTAAGCTGACAGTCCTGGCATTGCACATTTGAGAGACCTACCACCAGTTATATCTCATGCGATAAGACCGCGAAGAGTACAATTATGTAGCTTTAGTTATACCGTGTAATTAAATTCCCAAATTCGTAAAAAAAAAAAAAATACTATTCCGCAACTCAAATCACATACATATTCTAGTATAATCGGAATTAGAAGCATCATTTATAAGGTGCATTTCTTATATCCATATGCACCGATTAGGAGCGGGTTGCAGCGTTCCACGAATAGTCAGGTACGGAGTTTTGTTCACATGCCATGCTAAATATAATCTTTCTCCATGCCCGTGGGCTAAATAAAAATCTAAATAGGTGGCACACGGACGAATGGTTTCTTTGTTTGCCGGCCACAATGTTCACTTTATTTATACTTAGTTTTATACCAAAATAAACTTTCACCTTAGTTTTATTTGGCATTTACAAGAGCGGTGCTTTACAGTTTAAGTTATTTGAGAGAAACGAAATACTATAATAAGTTTAGCTTTTAGTTTAATTTAGCTTTAATCAATAAGTTTAGCGATGACAATTTTTTTCTGATTAATATAATTCGATAGCTATTAAATTTTCAGTGTTCGCCTTAATAGTTTGAAAACAGCGAGTCTGTGCTGGTGGTCAGTCTCTCATATGTGAGAGGTCGCCTGGATAGGTACCACCGCAATATCTATTTCTCCCACCAAATAGCAGTGTAAATACACTGTTGTGTTTCCCTTAAAAGGACATTGTAGCCGGAGTAACTACTGGACATATTAAGACATCTTATGCCTCAGGATGGCGTATTGAAGACGAATGTTAATCAGACACTGCACTGTATGTTAGTTCTTCCATTTTAAATATCTCCTTTGTGCTGCCAGGGACTGAAACATAACATACCCACCGTGATAGGCCTATTAATAAGCATATCTTTAAAGTGAATGCTAACTTCTTGGGATTGTCACTAGCTAGACACATTGTTGGTGACACCTGTTGCATATCTGATTACAGATGAAAGCTTAAGGCTCAGTTGCACCAAGTAACTTTGCCAATACCTTTGCCTATGAAAATGTCATCGCCATACATTTGAGATGTATTTGACCTTGCGAATGTATGGAATTGACAGTTTCAAGGGCAAAGGTATTGGCAAAGTTAGTTTGTGCAATTGAGCCTAAGTGTGTATGTACTATGTACCCTTATATTCCTGTCTTCAGAAATTTAACCATTGTGTTTTCCTAAGTGTTCTTTCTTGTTTTACATTATTATTCGAACTATTTCCAAGAAATGTGAATGTACAAAAAATCAACTGCATTAATGATTTCCAACGCAAGAGCAATGTGCTAAAATCTATACTAATATTATAAATCTGCAGAGTTTGTTGTTTGTTTGTTTGTTTGAACGCGCTAATCGCCGGAAACTACTGGTCCGATTTGAATGATTCTTTCAGTGTTGGGTAGTCCATTTATCGAGGAAGGCTATAGGCTATATATCATCACGCTATGACCTATAGGAGGAAAGCAGTAGTGATATTTCTAGCAAATACGAGGATATTGTTCGTTTTTCGTGGTCCGATTGGTCGATATTCTAAACTGATAGAATGAAAAATTTTGACCGCCATTTCAAAACGTGTATGCACCCGGGCGGAGCCGGGCCCGACCGCTAGTAACTTATAAATTGAGGAATGTAAAAATTTATTGACGCATTAACCTTGTCATAACGTGACGAATGTTCGCACAAATGTCATATTAAATTACCTCGTGGTAGAGTCAGCTGTTAAACAATAAGCAAGCTTTTTTTATTCCGATTATCCTTTTCGATAAATATATATTACTGTTGAATACATTTCCCAGTATTGGTAAAATAAAGTTTTTTTACCAATACGGAGAAAGGAAGGAAACACTTAATATGTCCAGTAGTTACTCTGGCTACAATGCCCTTCAACCCGAAACACAACAGTGCGTTTACACTGCTGTTTGACGAGAGAAATAGACACTGCGGTGGTACCCACCCAGATGGCCTCTCACATATGAGAGACCTACCACCAGTAAATAAATGAAATTATAAAGTAATGGTTTAACTACAATCTTGAACCAAGTTTAAGATATTAGGTCAGCTTCTGCAAATTTTTGCAATTGCAAGGATCCGGCAAAGGAGCATACATGACACTAGACGATAAGTCACCACTGCCGCCCATGAACATCTAAACCGCTTTGATCATAGATGTGTTGCTGATCCATCAATTTGGGAGGAGAGCGGGATGGCAGAAGGGTAAGAAGAGGAAATGGGTTATTAGGCATCCTGCAATCTCACTCAGCGAAAGACACGCGACAGCAAAGCTTAAATGCTTCCCAAAAATAAAGTAAAATGTCACAATATTCAAGATACATCCCTGGCGTTCCCATAACCTAATCTACAATTTTTGATTAGTAATAATAAAATAATATAAGTGCGTGGTGGCCTGTTGGTAAACGAACCAGACGCGGCTGCCAACATGTTCACGGTGGTCGCGGGTTCAAATCCCATGGCACACCTCTGACTTTTCGGAGTCATGTGTGTATTGATAGTCAATCATTCGCACTAAAACAGTGAAGGAAAACATCGTGAGGAAACCTGCATACCATAGCGGCTTATAAGGATTTGTATGGTATTTAAGTGCGCCAACCCGCACTAGGCCAGCGTGGTGGACTATATGGCCTAACCACTCTCAATCGTACTGTCGATTGTAGAGTAGGCCCGTGCCCTGCAGTGGAGCGTATATGGGCTGATACAGATACAGATACAGAATAATAAAATACAACCAACAATCACTAACATAATCCTGACCGCACATTAAGATCAAACAAGTCTTGTGTCGTCGATATCAGAAACAAATACTTCTGGAGCTCACAAATGTTTGTCTCGGTGCTGGGATTGAACCCATTATTATTGAAAAGAAACTAAGAATTAATTTGCTTCGTCTAGCAAAACATTTTCCGGGCCGGTGAATACGCATCTATTTTAGTTGCAGCCGTGCCACTGTGTTAACGGAAATGAACGCCTTGTGAAACCGGTACCGCGTGACGTTTATTAACACGTTAAGTGCGAAGCGAGGCCTAAATCACCCCTGATGCAACTTCCCTGTGGTGCGGCAAGCAAAAAAGTGAATTTCTCTGTCGTGCGAATGGCATAGCTTTGGTTTGGTCCAGTGTAGGAAAGAGATAAATATATATTTGAGATCACTAATGGTTCCGGACTCGGTGGTGTACCTACCTTGGTACGGGATGTCTTAGGCCTCGTGCCGCACTGAATTAATATAATTTTAATGCAGTGCGGAACGAGGCTAAAACGTCCCATATCCCCCCTGACCTCGTACCGCACTCAACGCGAGCTTCCCGCGACCAGTGTTGTGCATCACGTCGATTGGAGAGCACGTCCTTTTACAGCGCCGAACATGTCTAAACGAGACAGAATAAATAGGACAGTTTCTTTTCTACTTCTGGTTGCCTTTTTTTTCTATTCTGTGAACCGCATTAAGATTTTCATATACAAATAGAAAGATAAACCTTATGCATAAACCGTAATCCATTATTTTCCAATAATAAGTCTGTAATAGGTGCCTCTTAATGGTATAGAATGGAACGCTTCGTGCGCGAGTCCGACTCGCACTTGGCCGGTTTTTTTTTCTTTATGGCGCCTTCAAGCACAATTTAGATTATTTAAAAAAAAATGTATCCTTTGATAGCTTTGTGTTGTTTTGCCAGGTTTTGCCCTTAAAACGATCTAATGAGATATAATTGATCAAAATCGGTCAAGTCGTTGCGTAGTTAAGACAGTTTAAAAACGTCGATATTATTTTTCCCATCACTAATCGCAGCGAAAATTTGCCCTATTTCAGTGCGTTACGAGGTGTATAAGATCCCATATTTTGTTTTGCTAATAATTCCTAAACTAGCCATCAGATCCCGGGGCGACGGTGGATTAGGGTTCATCAATTCACTGTCTATATCAATAAGGACCAAAATTCTCATTTATCTTTGATTTCGCGCCAGAAAATGGATTTTAGTCTGTAAAAGGAGGTGGGGTCTAATAGACCGCGTGTCGCCTTAACGTCTGGTCACGGTACGGGCCGATTATACCTCGTGCCGCAGGAACGGAAAGTATGCAAAAATTGGTGCCGCAGCTAACGTGTTAATTCACCGTTTATACGCTTATTATCAACTGGTTTGCTCTACTTGGCTGTCCTTTCATAGCAAATTATTTTATTTGTCTCATTAGATTGCCTGTTTTCATTGAAATAAATTAATTTTTACAAATCTTATCACGGATTTTTGGTTTTCCGATGTTTCGATTACTCTACAGCTTTCGTGGTCACGGGGCGAACTCGCTTGCGTATTTTGTATATATTATTTTATCACGTGGAAGACTCACAGGCATAGAACACGTATCTTCACTTTGCTGGATCTTTATGTGACGCTTTCAATTTATAAGTTCATTGTTTACAAATCACCATATTTTTTATTCTCTTCGGGCGTTGACGTGGTATCGTCATCTTTAAGTATTTTTTCTAGTCTGAGGGATATACTAGCTACAATTACCTCGTCATTTTCTATCTATCGGATACTTTGACTGGATAATAAGCTCATCAGGCAGATACCGGTAGATGGCGTTACTAGTAAATCTCGTTCACAGTATAGCATCTTGATAATTGTGAATATTATTTATTTAATTTTTTCATCACCAAAATAAATCATAAAGTTATTTCAGAAGCATCCATTTAAAAATGGAACTTTGCTGACGCGCAAAATATTTAAGTTCCAATAAGCATTTCCCGGTATATAGACATTCTAGGGAAGTCATAATTTTAAAGGAATTCCCGATAATTCATCAAGTCAGCTTATCGCTATTATCTCTACTACATAAGAAACCCTCAGAAAGTTTTTACTCATTCACAACGCCCACGCCGTTTCGATGTATCCCTAATCTTTTGGCTCCGAGTCAAATATCGCACCCATCGATTTACAATGTACGACATTTTAAATGTATATTACGACTATTTTATTTTATTTGCAATGATTATAATTTAAAGTAAATGTTTTGGTGCTAACTACACATTTTGATATTGGTTCGACAAAGTGATTTCAAAGCACCTGATGGTGCAGTGCTCTCCAAATAAAGTAATATAGGCGAGAAATAGTGATATCTTATCAGTTGCTATAAGCAAGACTCCCTTCTGCAGTCTAACCTTTCAAAAACAAATTTCCAAATCTGAATAGTCAATAAAATCTAGAAAAAATGTTTCAGCATAACAAAACAGAATCTAGGTGGAGACTGTGCTGTTTTCACACCCACTTCTGTAACTTATGTAAGCCAGAATCAACAGCTCGCATTTTAATGGCAGAGACCAGCTCAGCAAGTCTCCGGCATGTCTAACCTGTCGTAACAAATTGTCTTTATATGACTAACCTCTTTTTATATCGAATTTCGGCTACAGTATATATTGAGAAAGCTGCCGTAACGACCCCGATATATCGTATCGTCATCGTTCCGCGTGTTTTAAAGGAAGCCAAATCAACGCACCAAAGAATTTTCATAGGTTTGTTGTACGTGTTTTTTTATTATTATTTTTTATTAACGATATGGTGCTAGCTTTACGGGATAAAGGAATTGGGCCAATTTCACCGTAGATAAATGGTGATCGGCGTTTATTTATGGCATCGCAAATAATGCCCACGCGTGCCTTGGCTCATATTGTTAATTATATTTATTATTCACGGTTTGACTTGCCGTCTTGATAAGCTTGAATAATTGATAAGTTCGCGAAATTTCTTCATTCTTCTAATCTTTAATTAGATCGTTGGTGGCTATTATTTTACGTTTACTGGCAGGTTATTTCATGAGATTTAATTACATTGTATGCTGTCGTCATGAGTTAGTAATGATAGTAAATGGATTGGGTTTGAATATGTTACAGAAAACGAATTTGATATTAATCCTTCTCATATTTCGATTTTTGGGTATATTCTATGTACTGCAGTGGTGATGTTGTAACTATTGGACGATCATGATAAACGGCTTCTGCTAGTGTTAACAGAATATACATATCTATATCTATTTCTCTCGAACATTAGGATGTCGTATTGTGGTCAGTAACGATTGCGTTAAGAGAAATATTATTTCTTAGAAATGATCTGAAGTGGGACATGCACTGTTTGTATTATGATTAATAGGATCTCGAAGAGGCATTAGCTATCTATCTATATGGTTTTTGGCTAGGATAATTGCTAACAATATATGTATATAAAAGACATATTAAATTAAGACATAAAAAACGCACACGGAGAAATTTGCAACAAAGCGACAATGAACAGTGAAAGAATTTCTACGATAAAAATTACCTCACTGCCCAATTAATTTAGATCAACAACATAAATCGCTGTTTCTAAACATCTGATGGCTAAGTGGTTTAACGAAGCGGGTTCTATTCCCGGGTTAGCACCTGTCGCGGAGAAAGGAATGTGGATTAATAACACCTTCTAGAAAATCGCCTGAGGTATTCGGCGTTAATGGCTTCTTGTTATTTATACGCCGGGCTAATCTATTAGAAATGTGGTTGAGGATTACTTTAAATACCGTGGACCAAGGATCTTGGCCCTTTACGGTATATGGGAAAGTCCGTGTTTAGTTCTGATATAGGTGTTTTTTTTATTGCGATGAATGGTCATTCGATTGCTATCGCAAGCGATACAACCGCGCATGGACAGTACCAAAGCCAATACAATGTTCAGCATTCCACTGCGCCCGCCATCCTGAGACATAAGATATTATTATTGAGTCTTATTGTGTCCAGTAGTGGAGTGAATTAAACAGGATGAAGTTATATCATCAAAGGTCAGATCAAAGATCTTGTATAATAATTGTGAAAACTTAAATTGTCTAGTTGCTTACTTAATTAATTAACACGTTAGTTGACTTTTTCGACTTTGCCTAAATCTTATTTGACTCGTTTGCTATACGAATAGAGTTTAAACACTAATACAAATTTAATTCAGCAGTCTTAAATGAAGTAAAATCTTATCTCGTTAGTATGAGAATTATAATATAGAGTTTAATGAATGGCGATTTACACCGATGATAATTTAAAAAATTGGTGATGATGATGAATTTAAGAGCCATTTTGTATACAACGCAACCAATATTAAAGCTATGTCCGAAGGTAAATACAAATTTAGATTAAGACATTAATTACGATCATAATATCCGAACATAATCTCAATCACACCTCATTTAAAGTTAACATCATGAAGGTACAAGAAATACGAGAGCGCAATGCGACTGAAACGGCCGCAATTACGCGTGCAGTTAGCAATTGTCCGTAAATTACAATGAGCGTAGCACGGCGGCGCGGTGCACGTGTGCCGGCATATTGATTCCGAATTATAAGCAAATAGCTACCGTCTGGCGCCCGGCCAGCTAACGTGCCAAGGTGTGGGGTGAACACAAACTAAGGGTTTTTGGAATCTAGATTATAAAAAAAAAAAAACGGAAGATGGCTTCAAACGAAAAAGCTCCAAATATGGGCGTCGAAATGTGAGTATCTAATTACGTACTAGATCAAGAATTACGTTAATAACTTTATTAAAAATATTGACTCCACCATAGAAAAGTCGAACCAAACATACAATAAAAAAGGACGTAAAGTAAAATGTATCAACACAATCATTTAGTACGGAAATCAAATTTAAAAAAAAAAACGTTTTTTTCTCTTTATTATTTCGTTTAAAATTCGTTTATTTTATTATTGACTCAATAACGCCTATACAAAATTAATCAATTCCATTGCAATGATATTATTGCAAATGTATGATAGGTAGGCGTTAAAGCATGCTAAATTTCCTTTGTTTTCCTATCGTACATATTATTTTCCCTTCTTCGCCACTAATTAACGAATATAAAAATACAATCGGTCTCGGTGATAAAGCACGGGTTAAAAAGTTAATTCCATACTTATGACTATTCCATCTTTGCATTAACTATGATGTTTGACTTAAATATAATATGTTATGATACAGGCATACCGATGCAACTAGCATTTTTTCGCGATATACCAACTTTTCAATTATCTTAAAGAATAATTGTCGTTTTTTTTTTGTATAAATAAAGATAGCCTACAGTCTAGACAATGTCGTGACCTCACATTCAGATACAAACTTCATGGAATTCAGAAGTTAAAAGTACCATTACTTTTTGGTACTGATGGGAATATTTGTGTTCGTTTACAAACAATTATCACAGCCTGCTGTTAATTAAAAAAATCTCATAAAAATCCATAAAATTCCAAAATGATGGAGTCCGCGCAAGAAAGCAGGCCGTCGGTGGCACCGCGCGTCGTAATTCACAGGTAAACTGTGTTTGTAAATTGTGCCGCGTGTTAAACTCAGCTACAATGTTTGCTAACAAAATATAGTTTTATAACGCCCAACCGCTCGGCTTGATGGATACCGCTGTTTGAATTATGGATGCTGAATAAATACCGCCAGCCTATATTCTGGCCGGAAGAGATGGTACTGTGTTGTTCGCACGTACGGTATTGAGCTGATTAGTAAATGTTGTGATGGCGAATATGGTTTGGGTCTAGTAAAATGTTGTGTTAAATTTTGGTGTTAAAAATCTCGTAATGCTATTTTTAACTCTTTTATTTTATTGCAATGAATGGCGAGACGAGCATGCCGTTCGCCTGATGGTAAGCGATACAACCGCTCATGAACAGTAGCAAAACCTAACAACACCTTGAATTACAAAGCAATGCTTGGCATTCCACTGCGCTCGCCATCCTGAGACATAAGATGTAAAGTCTCGATATATCCAGTAGTTACTCTGGCTACAATATCCTTCAATCCGAAACACAACAGTGCATTTAAACTGCTGTTTGGCGGGAGAAATAGATATTGCGGTGATACCCACCCAGGCGGCCTCTCACATATGAGAGACCTACCACCAGTAACTGGCACGGTTGTAGAGTTATTGAATTATCATACGTTGAGAGGAATATTAGTTCAACTGTGAAGTACTAGTAGACCTCTGTCTACTTCAGGAAATGAAAGCTTGAACTTATGAATTTTTGTCCGTGGCTGCATGTTATTGTTATACAGGTTTTTGAGGCTGAAAAAAAAAACGGTCCTAGACCACAGTTAATTTCATATATCTGTGCTTATAAGCCCAATAGTCAAATAAATTATTATACATATTATATTAGTATTTAATTTACAAACGCTAAGGAAGTTCCGATGTTACTGAATAAGATATTTCAATAATGCAAAACAACAGACTGTCCTCGTTTCCGTTGCGCACACCAAGTAAAAGAGTTTATTTTGCTAAATATCTAATTTATATGCTGTCATAGGTTCGGAATACTGGCAAATAAATTAAAAAAACCGTGAATTTTGAAGCAAATATTGTTGTTAACGATACAAATTTATAGTTTAAAAGTAATCATATTAATCGAAAACAAGCAAACCATCAAATATGACAATCAATACTTCAGGTTTGACACATTACAATTGGCACTATACGAAACCTGTAAATGCTTTTTTTGTATGCCTTTTTTAATTGTATATTTCTCTAACTGCGTTGTTATACGGATAATTATAACTCTTAGGCCAATATTTTGTATATTTTATTTTTCTAAGTTTGCATAAGACTTGGCGAGCTTTTGCTTGAAACCGTATATTTTGGATGACCAAGGTTCCGTGGTGGGTGTGTCGTAAAGTAAAATATGAATAAAAAATAGACAATTCGGAAATTGACTCTGAATGTTCCAAGTATGGCAGCGACATCGGCACACGGGCCTTATTGGAAGCTCCCGCTGGCGTTTCCTCCGCCCTGGCTTATTGAAAAAATACCGAACGTGCACTGAATTGAGAGAAAATTTTATTTTAATAACAGGTCAACGGAGTTTACATTTTTACATGATTAAATTATAAATATACTAAGGATTATTTATCAATGTTAAATCTGTTACGGTGTTAATGTGCTGAAAACTTGTTGACTTTATAAAGTGGTAGTTTTAGTGTTTCGTTAATTTCGACTACAGTAGAAATGCACAGGCTTATTCAAGCTGGTACAACTGCATCAGAAAACCAACTGAAAATGAGGACATTACAGTCAAGTTTCTTTGGATCGGTCAGATTGTTGGAAGCATTCGGGCTTCCGATTTCTTTTCTTCAGCGGTACTTTTTTCTTCTCTCTATCAATCAAAAAATCAATGTCGTGTAAACGTTCATGAACGGAGACATCACTAACTATCAGGTGAATTGTTAGCTAGTTTACAAATAATCAACACTTTATAATCCCGAGCATGTATAGCATATACTAAAAACCTCATAAATGATCTTAAATGAAAATAATCTCATGAATTGTATTGTACTGAGGAATAAACCTTAACAAGACCAATATAATTCCCGAACCAGTTTACTTGGCAGATATTATCTATGAGTTTCAGATCACGCGTATATTCGCTTATAAACAAGTAATAAAGTGCGTGGGTGGTCCGATTAAAGACGTGTTTAAGCGGCGCGGGCGCATGTGAGTGCCCCTTCTCCTAGCGAGTGTTACGACCGATTGTTGTTTACATCTGACTACAATAAACCCGTTGTTTCCGCACATCTGCCGCGACACTCTCTGTGAACTGATCGGCTCCGTCTGGGTAACGAATAGCAGTAGCTACCAACCTTTATACTGATGAATAAATAGATAATAAATGAATACACCTAACAGTCACATACATAGTCCTGACCGCAAACTAAAGCCGAGTCTTGTCTAGTGTGTTAGAAACATCGAAAGACTTTTCGGTCTTTCAAGCACCCAGACTTAAAACAAATACCCGGGGTTCACATAAATATTTGTTTCGGTGCGGGGACCGAACCAGTGGCATCTTGTTTCACAGTCGGCGTCTAATCATCTGCGCCACCGAGGTTGTGAAGGTAGAGGATGAAAAAATCAATCTTAATGCTGGTATCATTGTAATAAATAGAAAAAATAAGAAGACCGGGTTGCTGATGCAGATTCAGTTCATAATTCTGAAGTTGTAGATAATAAAGTATACATATACTCAATTGTTAGCGATTAGCACTCCCCATAGTGTGCGTGGTGGCCTGTTGGTAAACGGATCAGACGCGGCTGCCAACATGTTCACGGTGGTCGCGGGTTCAAATCCCAGAGCACACCTCTGACTTTTCGGAGTCATGTGTGTATTGATAGTCAATCACCACGCACTAAAACGGTGAAGGAAAACATCGTGAGGAAATCTACCATATACCATAGCGGTTTAAAAGAATTTCTATGGTATGTAAGTCCGCCAACCCGCACTAGGCCAGCGTGGTGGACTATATGGCCTAACCACTCTCAATCGTACTGTCGATTGTAGAGTAGGCCCGTGCCCTGTAGTGGGACGTATATGTGCTGATACAGCATGTCCCATATACATCTACTAGGTGTGGAAGTCGCAAGCACGTAACCGTCTTTGAAAATGTGGAAGTTGAGGAAATTTAATGAAAATGCCACATTTTCCGGACGTCGTTATGCAACATTCAACGCTTGTGTTATAATCTGAGAAATCCGAGCATTAACATTATTCACAGAAGTGGTACAAGTGAGTGCCCCTTACGTTACATAGTACCAGCGGTCATTTTGATTACATTCCAAAGAACTATTACCCAAACTATAACGTAGTGGCGGAAGACTGTAAATTATGAGTATTTACACTACAGGCCCGGTGCGCTGACAGGATGTCGGGGACGAGAATCGTGGAAGGGAGCCAAGATTTTAATTCTCAAGATTTAAGAATAGTCTGTAGGCTATTTTCAAAGGCGTTATTTTTTACGAGTGACGTAGGCGTTGGCTTTCTAGGAATTTAAGAAAGAAAATAGAATTCAGAAATAAAATTCATTGAAAATAATTTAATAGGTGATTAAGGATGCCTGGATTTGCTCTAAAGAGATTTAGTAAATCTAGTTCAATTGGTACGTAATGGCGTAAATAAATAAGGAAATTTGTATCGCTGGTTTTATGTCATACATTAAATCTTCTTTATCTCTTATCTTTTATTATAAATGTTGTTATTTCAAAATGTTAATGCTGCTAACATTTTATCAAGCCACATTTTTAGGACTCTCACCTTCATGGTTAAAATCCCGGATGTCAACATGATTGGCACCAAGAATCAGAGTCTCCTAGAGAAATTGGCTAGGTTTCATAAAGGACTGCCATGACAATGATGGTATTAACATTGAAAAATAATGTCAAGCTATTGAATTGTCTCGTCAAACAGCAGGCGGGATGGGACAGCGACGGAACGCTACCAGGACATGATCAGTTATTACTTGTCAGATATGGTCGAAGAATAAGTGTGACGGGCTCTATAAGACGGTTGCTTGTCTTTCATCAGCGGTCCTCCTATGATATATTATATTAAATTAGTGACTTTTTCATTGTTGCATAAAGCGGTCCGTATCTAGTTAGTAGCTAACGTCCAGAACACGAGCTCGATTCAGATGCAGTTCGCTGATTTACGAGTGTCCACATGCGACTGACCTTGCGCGCTTTACGTAACCGCAACTCTATTAATGTACAACTAACTTTGTGTTCGAAGCTTTATAAAAAAAAAATGGTGTTATGGTTTAATTATTTGGATGTTGTTGGGTTTTGTTTTTCCGGGGTATTACGCTGTGTTCTACGTCTTAATGTATCTGTTCCATTGTATAATGGTTAAGGTGAATAGTATTTGAGCTGGGCACGATATAGAGGTTAAACAATTTAGAACGTGTGATTTCAGTTTGATAAAATATTTGCTCTGCGCAAAATACTCTCTAACATTATATACCAAATCATTCTTCTACAATACGTGTAGCATAATCAATGTGAATCATAAGTTGCCGGCTTTTGATATAAACTTTTATAAAAAGAGAGTAACAAACTTCGTCATGACATGCAGTTAGCATGTAAAATAAAATAAAAATATTTTATCGCTTTTTTCAATCATCATTAAACAAATACAAATATTGAAGGCAAGATGATGGGCTCAGCTTGTGCTGATTAAGATGCATCATGCAGGTATCAAACACGGCTGGTTTTCAGCCTCTTCCAACTTCGTAATAAGTTGAAAGGAAGACCCTTAGCGCCGGCGTAATAACCGACATAACGTTTATTTAAAACGAAATCATAAACTAATTCTTTTTTTTTCATTTTAATACAGTTAGTAAGGACTAAAATACAATAAAAAATATTTCTGAACCTACAAAGAATGAAACAATACAAATGTTGCCATTACTGCATTAGTTATAACTGCGTCGATATTAGATCCTCCGTATACCATTAGCTTTCCCTAGGTTCCTTAAAACATGATAATAATTAAACGGTTTGTTAACTTAGGTACAATGTCCTTTGTTCCAACGAAATACAAAACATTACTGGACAGCCAAAAAGAAAAACTGATTTCTGAAAATATCCGCAGTCACCCTAACAAGAAATCCTCGGTACCTCGTCAGGAATCCTTTGTGTATATTTGTGGAGGCAGGTGGTACCGGTGCGGCTAACAAATGGATGCTGATTCACGATGTATTTTTACCTTCGGTTGTTGAGCAAGTATTTCCTTTGTTCCAATGTCAACGTACGTGAAGGGCTTTGTTGGTTTAAATAGCTGTTAGATATTTTGAATTTTATATGTTTTTTGCGTCAACAGTCTTTAGTTATTGACAACCATGTTAATGTTCAAGGAAACATTGTAAGAAAATCTGCATATACTTAGTAGAATTTTTTTTTTTTGCTGTGCATGTGAATTTCGCCGGCCCCAAGTTTAGCAGCGTAGTGGACAATAGCCTAAGAGTTAAGGCCTCTCATTCGACCAATCAATTGTAGAACAGTCACTTGCTTAGCAGTGGTCGAAACAGTTTGGACAGTCGACACAACTACGTTAGCCATTTTGAAATAAATGAATACGATTATTTTAGTTGCCCTAACATTACAATATTTAAGCCACCCACGAATATCAAATTTGATACAGCTAACACGTACTTTTCATCGAATCCATTCACCTTTGCCAAACTTCAAATAATAATCAAATCTACCGCTATATATCTTTCATACAACCACTTCTACACATCGTCAAATAACCAGCCAATTACAATAAATAAAAATCATAGATTAAAAAAAAAACACTTTAATTAAAACAGAACGGCCAGTCGTCTGCGTCGCTAGTATTCGTGACATCAAAGGCGGTTCGGTGCGAGGCTAATTACGTCCCGGTCATGGCGTGTTCTATCCGGCTGTTTCACGTATTATTTTTAGTATACAGGTAACAAGAATGCCCCTTTGAAATGCAACACTTCCGCTCGTAACCTCGATCGCTTGGGCTGTCATAGATTTTACTACCGATATTTTAGTGCTTTTGTGCCTACGCGTTTGTGCCCTCGGAGAGGGAGATGAAAGAATGCAACATCATGCTCATTTTACAAAACACTTTTTTATTGAGTACAATAAAGCGGATAAATGTTAAGTGACATAAAAAAAATACTATAAATAAAATTGTTTTTTTTTTGTAACTACAAAAATAGCAACCTACTAAGAGCATCGATCGTCTCATCATAATTTGTAGATGATATCATAGGATTACTATTTTTATTAACGTATCAAGGAAAGTAAGATCTCTAATACTTTCCAACAAAGAGAAAATTACAATTATTTTAACAGACAGGCTCGCAATAGTAGTTACTAAAAATATTTCTGCCTTGTTGTACTGGTACACGTAACATCAGAGCACTGGCAGATCTGTTAGTGCAAACATCACTAATTTAGCATCCGAAAATAACGCGTGGGCCGCGTCAATATTTTATATTATTTTACACTAATGCCGATCGCCATTCACCACCCTTTCGTTTTGTACGTGCACAGTGCTTTTATACGTAGTCGTGGAGCCAGTAGGATTTTTAATAACCTGATTACATGAATATATATTTTTAGTTTAGCGATGAGTTTAAATAGCTGCGAATCCATTGGTACAAACGATGAACACCTGACTTAGTCGGACCGCTTCGTTTTGTACCACTTATCAGCAAGATATTTTAAAAAAAGTCCTGAAAATCTCCTTAAAATGCATCTCACTGTAAGTGCAATCACAATGAAGTATCAATCAACAGTGTATTATATTACGCCTGTCTATTAAAACAAATTTACATGGAGTGAACTTGAAGACCCTTATTTTTTGTTAACTTGGTAAATTCTCAGGAAGCCTATTATTTTAAACGTTTTTTTATTTTTATACCAAACATCCCGTTGGATACATAATGTCTAGCTCCAGTCCCTATCGTTTGGTCTCGATTTCACACGTGTCAGGAGCCGTCACGTCTCAGCAACGACAGGAGTATAAACCAGGTAATATATAGCACGAAACTTTTATAAGAAAATTCGCTTTATGCACGATGTGGTTTTGGTTATTAATAAGTTTATTGGAGCGTAGGTCGCGTTCGGAACGACGCGATTGAATATAAACAAAATATTCCGGTGTTTTAATTTTTAAATTGGGAAACTAGTCGCCAATTAAATGAACTAGTTCGCAATTTCTTTCTCTGTATCCGTAGTTATTTATTAACTGATTGATATGCATAATATTGTAGTACCTAATTATTAATATACTTCAGCAGAATATGGTATTAAGCTATGAAACAAGAAGCCAAAAGCTCGAGCCTCTTTTTGTAACACATGTATACATTCTACGAGTATTTGTTTCGGGTCTAGATGCTGTGACATTAAATTCTCTCGTGGGTTCTGATAAATAAGACACAAAATTTGTATTCCATTTCTATTGAATATGTCCTCGCTGTAAATTACAAAATTTGAATTGTCACGATTCCTTAAAAAATTCTGAAAAACAAACGTGTCAAGTTACCTGAATATTCTCAGATCCTGAATGCCTATGTGAAAATTTTCCGTCTTCCTCAATGAATCTATTAAAGGCAGCATAGCTTTTCATCTATTAAAATATCTAATAAAGATACACAAACGTACACAAAGTTGGTCGGGCCGGGCGATCGTAAATTGTTTTATATGGAGCCACCTTCCGCGTTGCGTTTCAGGAAAGCACTCGCGGAAGGTACGGCCCACCCACTGCATTGTCGGGCTATGAATGAAGTTTTGAAGAGTATTTTGACCTATATGTTGAAATTGTATCATTTTTTAACGTGTAATATATCTATGTTTTTAATACAATAAATATTTTTTTAATAAAAAATAATTATTCAAATTCCGAATTTATTTCATCTATTACGAGTATATTAGACGGTGTGTTGGGATGGATGAATTAGAGCTTCGAAATCATACTTTATTTTTCTTATGGAACAACAGTCCTAATAATAATAACAAATCATTGGAACATGACTGGCTTGTGCGTTTCAAAAAGCAATTCCCAGTAAGTTTATCAAGATTACACATAAAAGCGTAGCCTTCATAATACTACTGAACAAAGTTTATATTAGTCTATCATATAGTATAAGACAAGCATCTCATCCGCAACTCCCGGTGTCTGAGTGAACGTAATCCAAAAATTATCACGCGCACGATCTATGAAATGTGGAAACCGGAAATTGGGTCAGAGCGGCCCACTTATCCGCCGGAAGTGGACGCCCAGGGGCACCGTATTTCCGGCCTGACATCAACACACCTAACGCCACCCACACTTAGTGTTTTGGGAAGGACTTGCAACGTTGGACATTGTGGACTAGTTTTGTTATGTTTGTCGTATGAGTTAATTAATATGCCTTTATGGTTCCCACATCAAAAGAACGATACAAAATAACTGACTTATAAATAATTATTTTTATTTACGATTTATATTTAGGATAGGATTTTAATAAACAATCCTTACAACCTTTTTTTTATTGCTATGAATAGCGTGACGAGCTTGCCATTTGCTTGATGGTACCCGCATTAGGCCAGCGTGGTGGACTATATGGCCTAACCACTCTCAATCATATTCTCGATTGTAGAGTAGGCCCGTGCCCTGCAGTGGGACGTATATGGGCTGATACAGAAAGCGATATGACCGCTCATGGACAGTAGCAATGCTTGGCATTCTCACTGCGCTCGCTATCCTGAGACATAGGATATTAGGTCTCAATATATCCAGTAATCACACTGGCTACAATATCCTTCAAACCGGAACACAACAGTGCATTTACACAGGTATTTTGCGGGAGAAATATACATTGCACTGGTAACTTACACAGCCTCCGCGGCGAATTTGGTTAGACGCCGGCTGTGAAACGAGAGGCCGCGGATTCGATCCCCGCACCGAAACAAATATTTGTGTGAACCAAAGGTATTTGTTTCGGGTCTGGGAATTTGTGAGACCGAAAAGTCTCTCGTAGTTCCTGATACTCACGACACAAGACTCGATCTTGGTGTGGGGTTAGGACATTACAGGTATTTATTTATTTATCTTACATATGAGAGAACTACCACCAGTTATTTAAATCAAATTACTCGGAGTTTTACAAGTCAGTACTAAGATCTCATCCAAGGAATATATTGCACGGTTTCCTACAGCGACGTGAAGTGTGGAGGCGAGCGATGCATTAAGGTTGGCTATTATAACAAATAAACTGTAGAATGACACCGATGCCGACACTCTCGTCTGTCTTGTACAACTTGAGGTGAGCAGATGAGACACTAGGCTGTTGAGACCGACGATCCAATTAAATTTTAAAAGCGTGGGTTAAAAAGGTCCACAGTTTTATAAACCCATGAACTTTTATACGATTTTCATTAATTACATTTGCAATGTAAGTACCAAAGAAGGATTTTTGAAAAAGCTTTCAACAAAATAGAAGATGCAAGTTGGTATGGAAGTTCGTAATTTTTTTAATTCGCATTTGTGTTTTTCTATGGATATTGCAGTTGCACAATCGTAGTGTAAAACGGAATACTATTGGTGATTTTATGTCTTTCATGAATCTGTATAATTACGGACATGTATCCCATAGCCAAGCACGGGTATCATCTAAGATTGAGAGAAATTAGCCTCTGTGGCGCAATTGGTTGGACGCCGGCTGTAAAACGTGAGGCCACGGGTTCGATCCCCACACGAAGATTAATATTTGTGTGATCCATAGGTATTTATTAATTGTGTCGAGTATGGGTGTTTGTGAGCCGAAAAGTCTCTTGTAATTTCTGATATCCATGACACAAGACTCGATCTTAGTGTGGGGTCAGGACTATGTATGTGACTGATGGGTCTATTTATTATAATTATAATTAGGCCCCCACTAATATCGTCTAGTGTGTGTATAGTCATTTTAACATCTTAAAATAAACTCTGTCTAATAGTTTCTTAGATTTACATGAATGTTACACATTGAAATAAAACTATTATTTACGGATTTGGCTTAATCCGCGATAAAATCCGTAAATAATACTTTTAGTTGAATGTGAACTCTGTCTGTTTTAATCTATATTAAGTCGGCGACACGACATCCACCGAACTGTCAACCTTGAAATTACAAGTGCCAATTACTTGAGATATTTTATAGGTTCGTTTGATATGGCGCTTTTACGTCTCAATGGTATCTGGTAATGGTCCTACCTCGCGCAGATCATAAAATTTTATTAGATGCACACATCATGCCGGTTCTGTAGTGCCGCTAAGGAGTTTAAGGTTTTAGTTTTATTTGATGTTATTGTTGGATTTCATTAGGGTAACCGATAATAGCGGGATATAGCACTTATCGCTTGTTTTTATTGCAATTAATGGCGAGAAGAGCATGCCGTTCACCTGATGGTAAGCGATATGAACGCTCATGAACATTGGCAAAACCAAACAACACCTTTACAATTACAAAGCAATGCTTGGCATTGCTCGGCGCTCGCCATCCTGACACTTAATATGTTCAGTAGTTACTCTGGCTACAATGTCCTGTACACCGAAACACAACAGAGCATTTATACTGCTGTTTGTGGGAGAAATAGACATTGCGGTAGTACCTAAACACTAGACTCGATAATATTATTAAGATGACTGGTAAGATTTCAATGTTGAGAACCTCAATTATCTGTTTTATTTTTTTTACCAACATACATGATTTGTCTGGATTGGAATTAATGCTTAGGATTACACTAAGGAAGCAAAAGTTGATGGAACTGCATGTTGATAAAAAATTTATCTATTTTAGAGTATCTTTTGATGACTAATGATAAGATCTACGACTCTCGTACTATGCAGAATCTATTATTATCGGCAAAATTATATAAGTCAGTAAAAATTTCTCTCTTGCTACTTCTTTTTACGAATGAAGTTGTTAATACGAAGAGTCCGTCTTTTCGTCTTAAGCCCAGAATCTACTCAGCGACAACGACAAATTAGTCGATATTAAATATCGTATTTGACTTAATTACCGAGCGACAACCAGAACCTTTATTATAACCAGCGATATTGACTATGACGTAGCGATGAAAAGAAGGGACATGGTATGATTTTAGATTCATTTTGCGTAAGACAACTTATTAAAACTTCTAAGTTATTTTGTGATTGATTGTTATTGGGTTGCCTTTGTATTACTTGTAGAGATCACAAATATATAGGTGTTATATTTGAATTAGTAATTTGAACAAAACATAGGTAATTATAGCTTGTATAGTCCAGCTGATTAGAATAGGAATGCGAAATAAAAGCATTTGTTTTGGATCTCAGTGTTTGAAACCTCGAAACATTTCTTATATTTTCTGATACCAACGTAACAAGATTTGTATCTTAATGTATGGACAGGATTATGATTACTGTTGGTTGTGTTACATATTTATACATCACGGCCACAAGGAAGACCAGCGCTGGTAGCACCAGCACATGCTGGGTGTGGTCCGTTTTTGTAACGAGCACTATGTGTATCTTTGTTGATAATATTTTGATTATGCTATTGCTAGTTGTTATTTTCGTTCTGTCGTTCTTAAGTTCTTTCTATAATATGAAGGAGACTGTTCAATAGAAAGCAAGGTCCGTGTACAATACCTGTCGTCCGCGACGACTGTTGCAGTCTGTTATAACTCATCAAGATCGGTGTAATTAACGGTCTGCCTCGCGCGCTGTTCACACTAGGTGGCCAATAGGAACGAATCTAAATATGTTTATTGCTTATCAACCTTCGTGAAAGGCAAGGTAATTTTTGAAATGAGATACGGTGGATCAAACCCTTATTAACATTATTAACAAGAAGTTGCGGTTCGAGCCCTTATAAACATTATTTGATCACTTTTTTACATGGCTGGTTTGATTGCATTAATGGCAAATAGAATAGCCTCTGTGGTAAATGAAAATGTAAATGTAAATGAAATTCTTGTGTGGTAATTGAATTCATAGCCCCACGTCATACAGCCAAAGTCTTAACCAACTGTGCTATTGTGACACTTAATAGCTTCTGGCAGATTTTGTTAATAGAATGATATTGCTCTCATAATAATAGAAATATCTTCATTTTAACCCGCGTAATTCTTTGCTTCAAATACTTAAAATTAAAACTGAAATAAAGAGTATCTCAATATGAACAGTCCCCCGAAAAGGGCTTAATAATGAGTACAAAACCAGTTAATTGCAAGCGCGCCGCAGAGCCTGCCCGTCCCCAAATTAATAGCGTGATGATGAACTGGCGCGATACCCCTGAGTTATTTGCTTTGCGTGACAAACTAAACAAATTTATAACATCTATATATAGTACCTAGATCTCTATAGAGAAAAAAATATATTTCGATTTTTCAACATTCGACCAAACCGAAGTAAACAGGAAGCCACAGAAAAATTAATTGAATATACATAATATAGAGAACGGATTTAATTAGTATGAAAACAAAGGAAATATTTGTAAGTTGATGCCATCATGGGACAATGCGAGGAAATTATTAATACTATATCACTTACTCATAAAATCGAAATAGAACGTGGTAGAGTCACACTTTATTAACCTTAGAATGCTTTAGATGTTTACCATCAAGCTGTTGTGAAGCATGGGGGTAGCAATCAGTTCTATCAGGTGAACCGGTTTGTCAATCGTCGTATGTTTTATTATCATTTAACTGACAGTATTAATTATGGAAATTTTACCCTTACTCACATATGCCCTCGGATAGTTCGTACTCCTCGCATTGATGATCATAATATGATGGAGGAATTTTATGAATAGGTACTGTCCTCCTACCCTCCCCCATATAACTTCAAGGGGTCTGAGGTTAAGATGGTGGTACCTCCACAGACGAGTCCGGAGACTCTACCACCTAGTATTAATTTAAAATAAAGAGATTTAAATTTCTTGTTATTTTGGCATGGCAGAATATCTGAAAGGCATTTAATATATATTAATTACAATGCAATCCCATTAGAATATCCACCAGCACAGTTAGTCTAGCCTAAAATGAGCACAGAGAGATACTAGTAGCATCTTCGTGAATAAAACTCGGACGCTATACGTATACTACGTCATACGATTTACATTACATTTTAAATTTAAGAAAATACATGTTGTATTTTCTCAAAGTTTGCGGAAAGTATTAGTACTTTGTAGTCTTAGTAAGTATTATATGGCCTAACCACTCTCAATCGTACCCTCGATTGTAGAGTAGACCCATGCCCTGCAAGTGGGACGTATATGGGCTGCTACAGATACAGATTAGTACTTTAAACTTAATATAATATAGAATGGTGACTGGTGGTAGGTCTCTTATATGTTGTGGTGCCGACCCAGGCGACTTCTCACATATGAGAGGCCTACCACCAGTAATTAAACGTTAAAAATGTTTTCATGACTTAAAATTTAATTATTGTTGTTGAAGGTGACTCTGTTGGTTGTTGTAGATGCTATGTCAACTGGACGTAAGTATTACTTCTTAAGAAACACATTTATTTTTATAATGAAACAATAGATATAAGCTATAATAATTTCCTATACAAAAAACTGTGTTTATTCTAATTAAAACATATTTTGCTTTGAGCTTTGAACGTGCTCAAGCACGTTAACAAAATACTTGTCGTATATATAAAATGGGCTCCTAATAGTACTCTCGATTGTATGGCAGGCCCGTGCCCTGCAGTGGGATGTATATGTACTAATATATTATAATACAGTACAGTGTATATTGGTCAATTACTCTATCGATGAACGCCCAATACGATTTATATATTATAATGTTTAGACGTATTGCAGCTTCCCGAAGAATGCGAGAACGAAACAGTATGCACTCCAAAGCCCGCCTTCTATGACGACATTCAACAAGAAATGGAAACGGCGTTCGCACCTATCCGAAAGGTATGTTATGTTTTAGTAACGAAGTGATTTTAAAGGGTTAATACGAGTATTATTACGTAACAAGTCAGTAGTTAATTATAAATCAAATCATTTTGTAGCAGAACTTGATCAAATCTAGATATAGGGTAAGGGAAGACAGAAGGTGAACTAAGTGTTTTAAATGGAGTACATAATATAATAAAGAAATGTCTAAAAAGACTGCCTCGGTGGCGTAGTTGTACTACGGTACGGTCACAAAGCTGAGGTCTCGGGTTCAAATCCCGGGTTGGGCAAAGTGATATTGGATTTTTCTACTCATTATCAGCCCAGAGTCAGGAATTTGTGTCCGATATGGCGATAGGCTCACCATATATCACATTGTGGGACGGAACATTCAAGGCGAAATGTGGGTGTCCTGGCACCTCTGTCTACCCCTTCTGGGAAAAAGGCGTGAGTTTATGTATGTTTAAAAAGTCTTAGTTTTATAATTTAGTGGAAAAGTGTGTCTCTCAAATTTGAAAGATAATATTCTGAATATATTATAAATAATTACAAGAGTTAAATTATTTCTGGCGATCACGCTGATGGAATGTTTGCTTTACAGAAGTTTAATTTGAAAAATATCGTGAATGGAGAGGAGGAACAAGAAGAATCGGTGTACTCCGAAGATAGTTCATACACAACAAAGGTCAGTGGGTTTCTTAATTGCATAGGATAACCAAACGAATGAACAGGTCATCTGATTTTAAGTAATCCCTGTCGCTTATTAATATCTATTACTATACAATACAATCCGGCAATCTCGCTCAACGAACGAAACGCGACAGTGAAGTTGTTGCTTCACGTCCATTGCCTGTGAGACGGTAATACCGCTCCTGATGAGCCTGCCCGTTCATGCTGAGTCATTTCTGATAACAGTGTGACTCTATCACTTTAAAATAATATGTACTGTTTAATTCCATTATTGCTTGCTGTTGAGTAAAGGCACAGAATACTAACAGAAGTCAAGCTTGTGTATGTACTTCACTTTTGTTGCCACACTCACACTACGCTCGGCGTTTGCGCCAGGGCTGTTAACTCTGGCTTATGCGAAAAAAAGTATCGTCGTAATAGCACTCTTATCGTTTGATTGATTGTTAAAATACAATATAAAAAACAATAACAAAATGAATAAATTGTAATTTTATTTATATCGTCGTTGAGAATGTGTATGTCATAATCAAAGATTATTTATTTATCGTTTTTGTATAATATTGCGTATTTTATTAAAGAAATTTATATTCAATTATTATAATCTGAAGTTTTATATACAAGTGTAATAACTTTTATTCATTCGCTCCATCTTTGCACAAAAAATATCATTAGATGCGTGTCCGAAGCGAGTGACACTCGCGCTCGCAGTGGTTTGGACTGGTCTCAAATATCGTGTCGGTGAACGCTGTGTATGTGTGCGTTGGTTTCGCGCACTTTGTATGGAGCTTGACTTCTGTGTGTATTCTGTGGTAAAGGAGTCCTTTCCAACCTAGAATACGATTGAGAAAGGCCAAAGCATAATCTAACACAAATAGGGATGCTTCTATGATGAAGTGGGAACACTAGCTTTTAATTTCGCACCCACGTGCAACATAGCTTCATTGTGGGTTTTCTGTGAGACAGTGGTACCATCCCGGTCGATTCAACCCATTTGTACTGAGTCTAGGCTGCAGCGTGCCTCTACCACTTGCAAACTTATCTTTATAAACCTGAACTACGGTGTTGTATATCTCATCCTGTAAGCCTGTATCGTCCATAATTGTATTAAATCAGTTGACGCAAATCCTACCTATTAGAAAATATATTCAGGATTTTTTGCAGGTGGTTACCCCATACACACTGAAAATGAATAACAATAAAACTGTGGCTGTCGTGCAGTCAAGTCATTACAAGCAACATTTCAGAATTACGATGTGCGAGTAAGTATTACAATCTATACTCTATGCAGCATCTCATGACAATTTTATGAATGTATCAGGTAAGAAATAATTACTATTTAACACTACCCACCAATCCGATAACCACTGGAACAAACGTGTTCCTGAGTGGAGAGACCGCGTCTTGACAAGCATAGTGAAAGACGTCCTCCAGCAAATGAAATGAAGATTCGTGAAAGGTCGCTGGCAGTTGTTATATGCAATAGTTTTCTCTGATTGTGATTACCGCCATCCATGAACATCTTCAAAATCTGCACCGTAGATGTCTTGCCAGCCTTGTCTGCTTGTACGAGAAAGGGAAGCAAATAGACATGACCGGGAAAAATGTATCAGGTCTGCCAACCTCACATTCAATCAAAACACGAAAGCAGAGCCGAATAGAATTTTGTAATCTTGGTTTTATACAAGAGTTTTATTATCACAGGCCTCAATACGATATGGAGAAAGGTGACGCCTGCTTCACACAATTCTTTCATGGATAGTCCAACTGGTATTGCAAGAATAGATACGGAAGAATCACTCCCTTTGTTTATAACGTTGATACGAAAATTGTTAAGCGTGTATCTATATCCATCCCCATCGCTTGTGACTGCGTCAGAAATGATCAAGAAGATTAGATTTTAAAGTAGCCAACTGATAATAATGAAAACAAACTTTAACACACTACAAAAATCTTAAAATATTAGCTCCTCTAAGCCAGCGTGAAGACACAAACAATTTTCTACAGCCAGTGAAATATGAACCTTAAGTCCTCTACCAAAAGACTCACAGATTTTGGGCGTCCATTAATAAAAAAATATGGCAAAATCTTAACCCTCGACTGATTGTTATACCGTGAAAACAAAAGCGCGTCGGGGTACAATGGTCCCGGCGGCGAGCCGCGCCTCAATCTGTCACCACGGCGCGTGCTGTCAACTGTCACTGTCAACTGTCACGAGCGGTGGGTCGCAGCGACACCTCAACTCGCCTCCGGCACACCTGCACCGACGCGCTTTTGAGGGTAGACTTTCATTATTGAAGAAAGGAAATACATTTTTAATTTGGCTAGGGTGTTCATTTTGAACTTTTGATGTGTGATATTTAAGTGTAATCCTTTTTTATCGCCACCCCAAAGGTTTTTAAGGGGTCTGGTAATCTCAATATTACGAAGAATTCCAAAAGTAAAATGGTGCTACTTTTTTAAAATTATTATTAATGGCGGGAGGAGCATGTCATTCGCCTAATGGTAAGCGAGACAACCACTTATGGATAGTAGCAAACCTAACAACATCATGAATTACAAAGCAATGGTTGCTTACTCGCAATCCATTGCGCACGCCATCCTGCGACATAAGATGCTAAGTCTCGATTCCGGAACACAGCACTGCTGTTTGGCAAGAGAAATATATATTGTGGTAGTACATCTGCCTGCCTCTCACATAATATACGAGACCTACCATCAGGAAACAACTTAATTAGATCCCTGAGTACCGTAGTTAACGTGCTTTAGTAACACTACCACCTCGGCAAAATCCCAATTCTCAAACAAAGTTGTACTACAAATAAAAAATAAGATTTGTTTAAAATGCCATTTCGCATGCAACTATCATAAAGCACCCAAACAAATTGTACCAAAACAATCAACTTTAATACCTATTACAATGGATTTATGGTATAGTTTTATTTTTTATGTCATTACTGTCGCGGCCGTGATGTTTAATTATGTTTTGACAAACTGCTCGATGTGTTTCGAGGCATGCATTGAAGACACCTATGTTACAACGTGCCAAATATTTTTTGGCACTGTGCGCGCATTTTAGAAATCCGGTGTTGTAATTGGAAAACGGTGTTTTTGTGTTAGTGTTCCTGTCGGTAATTTTGTTCGCAACATAGTATTATTGTAAGAAGCCATCTATACAAACTGTAGTCTAGTTCCCGGCGATGTTTCGAAAAATTTGGTGTCAATAATTGTACATTTACAAAGAACAAATACACCGAAAATAAATATTATACTACTTACGTCAAATAATTCCCTACATCTGGAAAAAAATAATAATGTGGACATAAAATTCTTCGACTCGAATTCAATTTAAGTTAATTATTGACTAAACATTTTCAAAATATCCATGAACAAAACTACACGGAACATAGAAATAACGAACGTAAATCAGTTTCTTCTCCCGTTTAATACGCAATAATTCTCAGGTAATGCGAGTGCAAAAGCTGTTTTGCGCGACATTTTAATGACTCTACACACCAAATCGAATAGCTTCGCAGAGAGTAACTTCATTTAAAACGAATCAAAACTCTAGATACTAACTTTTAAATGTTATTTTTAGATTATTATTTGCCCCAATTCCGTTTGCGTAATTTGCATAACTGCTCAAAATTCAATTCTCTTTATTTGTAGAATTCGGGTTACAGGCATAATTGCAAATGTTTCCAGGAAACCTATTAGAATTTCATCATATTTTTCAGTTAAGATTGGCGATCGAGCGATGGTAGAAAAGCGTACGCAATCAGAGCCAAATAAGAGGCCGAATAGCAGTAATGTAATCAGCTCGAGGAACTACCTACATCTTGCAAATCCTTCCTATCTGTCGTGACGATTATTCGAAGTAATCCTTCAAATTGATCTTCGGAGGAGCCTATCTTCAGCAGTGGTCTGTATATGACTGAAGGAGATGGATCAATCTGCTTGCGCAATTGTCGTTCCAATTACAAACTATTATCGCAACCGAAACAGCGCTTTAGTGTGCGCGAACCTCAACCATTATATTTTAGTTTTTCTCTCTATCACCCATTGAGACTGGTGGAATGTCCATTATAGTTAGAGTGGGGGTATGCGCACGCGAGCTATAGACGTCACATTATGTGTCGACCGTACCGGCGTGAGAAGCGACGAGCTTGTGAAAGTAATAGGCAATTTGCTTGGACTAATTTCTCTTTGTGTACCATTTTGCCGTTTGTTTATGGTTTCGTCAGGGTTCAGTGACATTGCTTGTTTAATTTGAATATAATATAATTGTTTGAATTGTTGTATTCGCAGTTTTTGCTGTAATCAAGGATTATGGATGACGGACAGATGGCGGGTGGAGTATCTGGGTTTCACCGGTATATTTGTGAACGTGAGATAAATTTTGTCATCGCTTTTGTAAAAATAGATTCCGGAGTAAAGTTTGTATAAAGAGAGGCAGCGGGTTTGATTTTCGTTACGACAAAAGTATTGGATTTGTAGCTTAAATCTTAGATTGTAATAAAAATATATGTATTTATGTGTCAGTTTGTTTTTTCATATTCCACCTTTAAAGCTTTTTTTTTATGTAAAGTATTTTTAAACAAGCCGTGTAACATTTTTTACTCTACAGTAAGATAAGACCATATTGCAATCTTTAAATAAGCATTGGATTTTTGGATAGTGACGGAATCCCTCGCCGTGTCGGTGCGTGTTACCGAAACCCCAGGGGCGCAGTATTTTTTATCGGGAACCCCAATTTCGCCGGTAAATTGCAATCTGATAGTCGCAGCGAAGGTAAACGAGCAGGGGAAAATTACTGTATCAAACATATTTTGTGCGTGATACGGGATTTAGATTTTATTTAAATCTTTATTATGGTTCACCTACACAATAGCGGTATTTTTTCGTGCTATGTATATGAATATATTGATTGCTGTTCATAAATTTGATCACACACTCCAAAGTATGGGCGGCATAATAAAACTGCTGACTATCATTTATTTTATTTAATTATTAACTTGTATGGAAAAAATTGTTTATGAAAAATGATATCAATTCTTTATATTTGCATTATATTATGTTACCTTATCTAATATTCATTATTTTACACTGTTATTATTCTATCGTTTTAATCGAAAATCGTTGTAACCTAACGTGGACATACATATAGCACTTAAACTCGCGTTTCTTTTCCCAGACAGGATATATAGGGGTGCTACCAGAAAACTCACGTTTCGCCTTGTGTGTCCTGGTCCTACGATATGGGGCGAGTTTATCGCCCATATAGGGAACAAATTCCTTCATATTACATTATGAGTTTAAAAGTGAGAGGTACCTTCATGTTCTATTTCTATATATGTATATTCTATTACCAACCCGCATTAGGCTAGCGTAGCTATGGCCTAACCACTCTCAATCGTATTCTTGATTGTAGAGGAGGCCCGTGCCCTGCAGTGGGACGTATAGAGGCTGATACAGAATATTCTATTGTTCATAAAAGTACTAGTATAAAAATGAAATTTAATTTTCAAAGAACTTATACTTCATCAGAATACTAAACAAATTCTCCTGAAAATCCACAATGAAAGAAACATGAGTATTGATAATTTCACGCGCAGTTAGTTTCGCCCCTCGCCGCGGACCGCTGCCAAGTCTAAAAACGTTAAAAACCGGTCTACAGTTAATCTCCACGCCAAGGTATTCTCTGTCTGTCACACGCACCTTTCGTACAGTGGTGCAAACTTATCCCAAACGGACCAAATATACCGATTTGTGAAAATCGACGAATGAAAATAGGTTTCTCATTTTGGTTTATATAATAATTGTTGTTATTATTGATTTATAATGAAACTTATATTTGAATATTTGTATGAAAAGTACACATTATTTGAGCGAGAGATCTTATTTTGGTACAATGATTATTCTGCTTCGATACTGGTTTCCTTTTTTCGTTAGCTTGCAAGTAACGATATATAAAATACGTGTACAAAATACCTAGATGTATTTCAGTAAATTTATATTTATTTCTTTAGATAAAATGGTACTTTAAAATGCAAAAAACGAATCTCGTTATTTTCTAATAATATCATTTTCATAACCACGCGTCAAACAAGCGTCACTGTGAAATTGTCTTAATTTTCAGTCCCTTACATATAATTTAATTTGAAACATCATTAGCACAGATAATCCCACGGCACAGTAGTGTTGGCTGTCAAAAACACCTTTCATTGGACGTGTTTCGTGTTGGGCCGTTTTGGCAAAGGTGGCGCCTACCAACAGACGTAGGGACGCGACGCGCCGCGGTTATTTTTATCGACAAGTTTATCTTGGCACGATGGACGACTCATTGTTATAGGAGAAGCATTCCAAGTGGGTCTTGTAAAAACGCGTGTCTTTTGTTATTTGTCAATAGAATGGAGTGGTGTGTCTTGTCAGTGAGGTGGGAATTTCGGCTCATGTTGAGTGACTAAGATTTTTTCGTCAAGTGACGAGTGTTTATACGAAAAGCTATAAAGGGCTTTGCAAAAGCAAATATGTTGATTTATAGATTTACAATGAAGATTGTCTTGTCATATAATGTGTTGAACAGTAACAAATTTCACGAATTGAAATAGGTACGTACATCAAAGTGAGGACCTTCTCTGAGGACCGAATTAATCATATTATGCTTCATAACCTACTTTATAAGTGAGCTATTTATACCTTAAAAATATTAGATTTTCTAACAACTATAATGTATAGGGACGTGAAACTATTTGCACCAGAACTTTTAACTAAGAAAATACAGTAATAACAAAGTAACACGCCTCAGTTTTATCATCATCTTTTTCCGATATTTTTTTCATGTATCGATAAATATTAATTAAACTATCGACTGCGTACCTCCCTTATTCGCAAGTACTAGGAGAGATTGCCAGGTGAATGACGGCTCGGTGGCGTCACGGCGTCGCTCGGAACACTCGCTAATGAACACTTTAATATAATAATCATAAATCAAACGCCGTGTGTTTCTTGTTTCAACGCAAAATACATGGACGTTTACCTAATGCTACAATGGGATTTTTGACGTCAGTATTTTTTTTTATGGCATCAAATAATATTATTTTAAGTCGTTTTCCAGTTTTTGAATTGTAAGATACCAACGCTACGAAACGAGTTGCAGCTTTGAAGAAAACTTCGTCTTCAATATGACGATTTCCATTTCTTTTTAAATAAATTTGTCATCAAAGACTTTCCTGCCCACATATTAATTGCTGCAACTATTGTCAGAAAGGATCAACACGCAAATAATTGATTTGGAACTTCGAACTTCTTTCTTTTTTTTTTTTGTGGAAACCCACATTGTATGTTACGTCCCATGATGTGCACAAATTCCTGACTCTGGGCTGATAATGAATAGAAAAATCCAATATCACTTTGCTCGACCTGGGATTCAAACGCGATACCTCCTTTCTGTAACCGCACGGCATTACAACTTCGCCATCGAGGCAGTCTGTCGGTCACTAATTTATCATTTGTAATATAATAAATTAGACTTGCATCCTTCAGGCTCCATATAAGTTTTATCAATACGATTAACTATCACTCATCTCATATAAACTCTCTCTTTATTCGGCCACAGAAAGTCCATTGCTAAATATACGTCTTCCTCGAGGATCTCTACACAGACCTTTTAGGAGCGGCCTGCATTCAGCGATCCTGCAACCTTAACCATATCATCCGTCAAATATTGCAACGTATTAAATCCATCGATATCGACACACGCCCCCCTCTATCGCCTAATGAGCAGTGAATTCAGGTAAGCCGTCCGCACATCATTACCACTCTACACGGCGGATTTCCGGCGCGACGCGACTCAAAACACCGTGTAATGCGCATCCGACTATCTTACACAATCACTGAAAAACATTTGGCGTCTTATTTTTAAGTGACGTAGTTTCATTAGTCTAGCCGTTTCCCGGTAGATATTTAATTTGCGTGAAATTTTAAAGGTAGACTTGTTAAATTAAATGTTTAGGAGGAAGCTGGATGCTAATAGATCGCTTTTGATATTATATAAACGAAGAAATAATATTTGAGGCAAATTGTAGAACATTTTTCTACTTCGTGAATGATTTGGGGAGCCAATTTGAAAATAATAAAGTAATCATCTTGACGATATACTACACTGAACCATATTAGGTATGTAAACAAGTTTGCCTATCTTTAAAACTTCATCATATTGAGAGCCCGCTAGATTGTGATACCAAAATGAAATCATATACGACCTGTCAAATTAGACTGAGATTAAATTTTATTTTGCTTTAAATTGATCATTTTAAAATAAATTTATATATCTTCACGATCCTACTTTATAAGGCGTTGAACAAAACTATACTTATTATAATAAAATCTTACCTACAAACCAGCGTACCAGCGTCCAGGTAGTACCGCCTTATCTCGGAGAGCGCAGGTGTGAAACTCTCTGATTGGTCCCCGTGTGACGTGTACAGGTGCGTTAAACGTTTCCGCCAATCACAGACGAGTATAGAACAGGTAACACAGTACATAGCCTATTATGTAAAGTGTTACCTTATAAGGCTTCGCTGCTTCGAGTACGGCAACTTGAATATAAATTGTATCTTGCTATGTGTATTGTTGGAGGTAATATAAAATCTTGGAAAAAAATTAACTGTCTTATTAGGTAATAGATGCCGAATTACGATCAAAAAATTGAATTGATATTTAAAAAAAAAACATACAGGCGAATTGAGAACCTCCTTTTTTGAAGTCAGTTAATATGCTGATAGGCCAAATAAATCTTATTGTGTAGTGATCAGTTAGTTAGTCGGGAAGGAATAAAAATAAAAATTGAATGTGTCGAACAAATTTATATTCTGTCATATTTTGATTAATGTACATAATCATTATTAAGATTAAAAACATAAAATTAGATCCTTTACATTTTTTCTTGAAAATTTTAAAGCAATATAATTGTTAAATTAGGACCTATAAATATTTTCTAAAAAAGAGAACTTGCGTTAAATGGATTTATTTTATTACCCACAAATGAGCTAGTGCTCGGAACATTCGGATCAAAATTGTTAGTTTATATAAAAGTAACATGAACTCCTTGTTTATCTATTATGAGTTATGTAAGATTTATGAGAAATAAATCTGTCTTGTTTTGTCACCTTTCATCCAAGTCAAACGGTCTAGCATGTCGTTTTATTAGGTTACGGGCCCAGTTATGGCCTTTAGGGTTTTAGCAAATTATCTCGCGATTATTCAAAAGTGATTTTACATAAACGTTGAATAGATAAATCGCAGTAGAGTAATTAGAGAGCTAGCCTAGGTACCGACTTCAGTATTGTGCAGAATACATAACAATGGCGAATTACATTGTCAATGTGCCAAAATTAAAAGGCAGAGAAAATTATTGCGAATGGGTTTTTGCAGCGGAAAATTTCTTAGTCCTAGAAGGTATGATGAAATGCATCAAACCAGAGGAAGGTGTAAGATTGTTAGCCGAGGATGATGCAAAAACAAAAGCGAAGCTGATTCTCACGATTGACTCTTCGTTGTATGTGCACATTAGAAATGTTGCTACAACCAAAGAATTATGGGAGAAACTGAGAGCTTTGTTTGACGATTCAGGGTTTGCAAGGAGAATAAGCTTACTTCGAAATTTAATTTCAATAAGACAAGAAAATTGTGGTTCCATGACAGAATATGTGACACAAATGATTGAGACAGGACAAAAGTTGTGTAATACAGGTTTCCAATTAAGCGACGAGTGGATTGGTTCATTGTTGCTCGCGGGACTACCAGAAAAATATGCTCCCATGATAATGGCTATCGAGCATTCGGGTATTCAGATTACAACTGACGTCATAAAGAGTAAGCTCCTTGACATGGAAACAGGAAATGGAATAAATGATGAATCGAATAGTGCATTGGCCAGTGGTTGTAAAGGCTGGCAGCAGTCATCGGCTCCAAGGAAGTTTATAAATTTCAAAAATAATAATGGCCGCCAGAATGGAATGTCATTGTCAACAAAGTCGAAGAAAGAAATTAAATGTTATCGATGCAATCAAATAGGGCATTATAAGTCGCAATGTACGACTGAAGTGTCAAATACCAGAGGAAAAGAACGTAATCAACCACATGCGTTCAATGTAGTTTTCCTAAGCGGGAATTTTAGTAAGCAAGATTGGTACATCGATTCTGGAGCCAGTGTGCATCTGACGCCAAATAAACAGTGGCTTACAAATATTTCTTATGAAAAGAAAGGTCAGACTATTATAGTAGCCGACAAAACAAAAGTGCCTATTGTATGTTCGGGCGATGTAAAGATTACTACTACCTTAGCTAATGATTGCAGTTATGATGTAGACATAAAAGATGTGTTTTGTGTGCCTGAATTGACAACTAACTTACTATCAGTGAGTCAATTGATTAACAAAGGCAATAATGTTGTATTTACTACAAACGCCTGTGAAATATATAGTCGAAATGGTACACTGATCGCTTATGCGTTATTAGAAAATGGAGTTTACAAGTTACAACTCCAAGAAAATATGTCTGCAGCAGCAATAATATCAGGTGAGCTTTGGCATCGCAGATTAGGACATATAAACAGTGAGTGTCTGAATAAAATGCAAAATGCAGTTGACGGACTTTCTTTAAAAGAGAAAGTTAACATTACTAAGTCTTCCTGTACCGTGTGTTGTGAAGGGAAGCAGGTTCGATTACCTTTTACTCACGTTGCTAGGAGAAGCACAGAGATGTTGAATATTATTCACACAGATATCTGTGGTCCTATGGAGTGTAATTCTATTGGTGGTTCTAAATACTTCATTTTATTTGTAGATGATTATAGCAGAATGACAAATATTTATTTTCTTAGAAATAAAAGTGATGCCTTGAAAAGTTTCAAAGAATACAAAGCATTGGTTGAAACTCAGGCAAGTAAAAAGATAAGAATTATCAGAAGTGACAATGGAAAAGAATTTTGCAATGCTGAGTTTAGTGATTATTTAAAGAAAATGGGTATAATTCATCAAACAACATGCCCATACACACCTGAGCAGAATGGATTATGTGAACGAATGAACCGAACCTTAGTTGAGAAAGCTAGGTGCATGCTTTTCGACGCACAGTTAAGCAAGAAATTTTGGGCTGAGGCTACAAATACAGCAGTGTATTTGCATAATCGCACTGGTTCGTCATTATTGCAAGGAAAAACACCTTATGAACTATGGCATGGTATCAAGCCAGATATAAGTCATCTGAGAGTTTTTGGGAGCACAGTAATGGTACACATAGCTAAAGAAAAAAGACGAAAGTGGGACAAGAAAGCCCAAGAATGTATTCTAGTTGGATATGCAGATGGAAGCAAAGGATATAGAGTGTATGATCCTGCAAGAAACTTAGTAACTACTAGTAGAGATGTGATAATACTAGAAAACAAGAAAGACACAGTCACTGTCTGCATAGAGAACACAGATTCAGTGGGGGAGTTATCTGAGGAATCTGTTGTTAAATGTCAAGTCTCAGAAAAATCTAGCTCTGATGGATCAGAATATCTTGATGTGGAAGATGAGGATGTGCCAGATAAGGATGTGCAGCCTGCAGAGAGTGGAGAGCAGCCTCCACAGGAAGATCTACACCAATTGGAAACAGACGATTTACCTGTAGTGCCAATTGTTGAAACAAAATCGAAACGACAGAGAAAAAAACCCGACAGGTATGGATACATGTGTAGCACCAATCCCTATCTGAGTGATGAGGATATCACATATGCAGAGGCGATCAATGGTCCTGAGAAACAACAGTGGTTACAGGCCATGGCAGAAGAAATGCAGTCTTTTGCTGACAACAAAGTATGGGAAGTTGTTGACGCTCCAAATAATGCTAGTGTCGTGCAAAGTAAGTGGGTGCTAAAAAAGAAATACGATTGTGAAAATAAAGTGAGATATCGTGCGCGGTTAGTTGCGAAAGGCTTTACGCAAAAAGCTGGTGTGGACTATCAGGAAACTTTTTCTCCAGTGATAAGACACTCTACTTTGCGGTTACTTCTAGCTTTAAGCGTGCAGTTAGATATGGATGTAACACATCTCGATGTAACAACAGCTTTTCTTAATGGTTATCTAAAGGAAAGTATTTTCATGTATATGCCAGAAGGTTTTCCCTGTGTAGATTCAAATAAAGTATTAAAATTAAAAAAGGCTGTTTATGGTTTGAAGCAATCATCGCTTGCTTGGTACCAAAGAGTAGATGAGACATTATGTAATTTGGGATTTAGCAAGAGTAAGCTAGAACCTTGTGTTTTTATAAAGAATCATGTTAATGGCAAGAAAACTATTGTTGGAGTTTATGTCGATGATTTTTTGATATTTTCAAATGATAAATCTGAAACAGATTATTTGATTAAAGCTTTGAGTCATAAGTTTAAAATTAAAAACCTAGGACAAGTCAAGAAGTACTTAGGTATGAGGATTAAAATCGACAGGGATTTAAATGTGATTACTGTAGATCAGCAGCATTATATTGAACAGTTATTGAAAAGGTTTGGTATGTCTGATAGTAATACGGCTGAAACTCCAATAGAATCTAAATTAAATATTGAAAGATCAAATGTTTGTGATAGTAAATTTCCATATCAAAGATTGATAGGTAGCTTGATGTATTTGTCAGTGTTGACACGGCCTGATATTACTTATTCGGTTAGTTATTTGAGCCAATTTAATAATTGTTTTACACACAAGCACTGGAATTATGCAAAAAGAGTGCTTAGATATTTACTAAAAACAAAAGACTATTGTTTAAAATATTCTAAAGGAAGAGCAGAGCTTGTTGGTTACGTGGATAGTGATTGGGCAAGTGATTCCATTGATAGAAGGTCATGTTTGTGATAGTAAATTTCCATATCAAAGATTGATAGGTAGCTTGATGTATTTGTCAGTGTTGACACGGCCTGATATTACTTATTCGGTTAGTTATTTGAGCCAATTTAATAATTGTTTTACACACAAGCACTGGAATTATGCAAAAAGAGTGCTTAGATATTTACTAAAAACAAAAGACTATTGTTTAAAATATTCTAAAGGAAGAGCAGAGCTTGTTGGTTACGTGGATAGTGATTGGGCAAGTGATTCCATTGATAGAAGGTCATATACGGGATTTTGTTTCCTAAAATCTGGCTCTGCAATTTCTTGGGAGAGTAAGAAACAAAGGACAGTAGCTTTAAGCAGTTGTGAAGCTGAGTATATGGCTTTGTCACAAGCTGGTCGTGAAGCCATTTACTTAAAAAATCTAGAATTAGAAATAGTAGGTTTTTCTAATAAGATTGTGTTGTATTGTGATAGTCAGAGCGCATTGAAGCTGGCAAATGATTATCATTCGCATAAACGAACCAAACACATTGATGTTCGATATCATTTCATAAGAGAGGTAATTAGAAATGATGTTATTCAAACAAAGTATTTGCCAACTGCAAACATGCCTGCTGACTTATTGACTAAAGGTTTATGTGGGGTAAAGCATTATAAATTTATGAAAATACTTGGTATAGTTAAAAGTTAAATTTATTTTATTCCTCATGTTAGTTATATTGTGTTATTTGTTACTTTTATATAGTGGGGGTGTTAGTTTATATAAAAGTAACATGAACTCCTTGTTTATCTATTATGAGTTATGTAAGATTTATGAGAAATAAATCTGTCTTGTTTTGTCACCTTTCATCCAAGTCAAACGGTCTAGCATGTCGTTTTATTAAAAATAAAACAGGAAAAATAGCCCAAGGCCATCTATAAAATACCGCGTCGGGTCGTTGACCGCCAGTTTTCGGATACACGTGTAAACACCGTCGGAAATGACGTCAGTGCACAGGTAAAGTTTGTGTAAAAATATTGTGAAATTAAATTGGAGTAACTTTTTGTTGAGAATTGTTTGATGAGGTTCCGTAGACGTTTTTTGAGCATTAAACTAAGGATTAAATTGACATAAAGTACTCGTATTTGCCAATATAGTTTTTATGTGCATACAACAGTGGATAAAATTAATTAAGAGGATTTGCCGTAGTTCATAACAAATACATTTATCAGGGGAGGTTGTGGGTTTGAACTAGGGATGCTTGCTACTGATTATTTTCTATTTTTTTTATACTCGTATTAGCTCGACAAAATGACTACAAAACGCCCTATGCCCCAAGGGGCATAGGGTCTCTTGCCATCCTTTTTCCTTCCCGTTCCCCTCCCTCCCATGATCCCAGTGTTGTGGATGTTCATGGGCGGCAGTGATCACTTACGATCAGGTGACGTGTTTGCTCGTTTGCCGGATAAGTCCAATAAACAAGCAGATGCACCTGCAACATCATTTATGTGAAGTGTGGGAAAAATGTGCACATATAGGGTCATGACTTGCAGCTATGAGAAAATCGACTTGAATTGACTGGTGGTAAGGTTTCTCATATGCGAGAGGCCGCCTGAGTAGGTACCACCGCAATGACTATTTCTCCCGCGAAACAGCAGTGTAAACGCACTGTTGTGTTCCGATGTGAAGGACATTGTAGCCAGAGTAACTACTGGAGATATTGAAGTATAACATCTTGAGTCTCAGGATGACGAGTTGTTGGTTGGTTGTTGGTTTGGCCACTGTCCATGAGCGGTCGTGTCGCTTATCATCAAGTGAAAGGCACGCTCGTCTCGCCATTCATAGCAATAAAAAATTGAATATACATATTTTGTTGAGGAACCCCAACCATCTTAATAGGAAACCATAATTCACGGCAGTTGTCACAATATATAACATTTTCAGATTAAAAGTAATACATGATTATGTTGTTTTCACGTTGATATAATATTTTATATTGACTTAGTTATATTGTAACAATTTAAAATCAAATAATATTATCATTTATCGATGTAAAAAAATTTATTTTGTATGGACTCAACCACAAACATAACAATTTTTCGCAACTGGGGTAGGTAGATGTGCAACAAGGATGCCCTCGGTTCACCTTATGTGTTCCGGTATAGACGACGCGCCTATTGCCATATTGGGCATAATTATTTACTTCGGGCTGAGAATGAATAGAAAAAATCAATTTCAGTTTGCCCAACCCGGGATCCGAACCCATCACCTCGGCGTTGTAATCGTACAGTAGTACTACTGCGCCACCAAGGCATTCAACATAAGTCAGTATAAGTACACATACAGATAGGTTAGGCCCAGATTCGTAACACGCTTCAGTAGGTCACTAAGTGTAAAATCATGTGTATTTTGATCGCTATCCTAAATCACCTATTATAAATACCACTAAGCTATTTAATAACCCGACACTACATTTAATATCCTAATATTGAATGAGGAGTTGGAAATTATATGACATCCAACACTTGCCAAGGGATATTAAAGTAATAAAGCGGACAAACCGAAGCTACAGTAAATCTTAAATATAATACGCATTTCGTAGAAGTATTAAAACGCTTATATTTCAATTTAATACTAATTCCTACGTATAGGCTAATTATCCACACGTAAATATTTGAGTTTATTGCTCACGTGTGTTTGAAAGATCGCGTGTTCGTTTCTTTTGACTATTTTAAATATTCATTCATAAATATCATTCATCGGTGAAATTGGGTGGTGTAAGATTCTGAATTTGAAATTTTCAATACAATAGCCCATCTCTTCGTCACAGGAAGTCTATGTGGCGATCCATGGGGGAGGCCTATGTCAATAGTGGTCTTCCTGTGGCTGAAGAGAGCAAGAGATGGGCTCGAAAGAGTTAAAATCCTTCCTATATTTATGTATATGGCTACAAACCACCGACACGGGATGGCTATACTCAACGGTCCATATAAGAATACCAGTCTATATTATAGTCTAATGATCTTCAGTTATTATATAAAGTCCTGAACATAGGCCTCTCTAGTGGATAAATTACCGATATTCGCCGTATTTTAAAGCACAGAAAGCAGTTTTTCGCTTATGACGCTGCTGCCTGTCATCGGCCATTCATTTAGCTACTACTATTGAAGTACTACTACTGAGCTGTAATTAAAGGTTATCTTTTGGTTAAAAAAGTTAACTGCTAGCAAATAAAGTTGACTTGAACCTGTTGAGGCGTTAGGACAAGCCGTACCTTCCTTTTCTTTTCTCTTTGCATGATGTTACAAAAAAGAAAACTTACTACAAAACCACTCTTTATATACCCCTGGTGGGGCTCGAACCCACAATCCCCGGCTTAGAAGGCCGATGCCTTATCCATTAGGCCACAGGGGCGGTGTAACTTAATGTGAAACAATTGAACGGTTCTTTATACATTTTTTATCACACAGTGATGTACATGATGCAATTTTACGGATTCTAACATAATGTGTTTTTGGACATTTATGCCATGGCTGTTATATAATAAATAATCTGTATCAGCTCCCAAACGTCCCACTACAGGGCATGGGCCTCCTCTAAAATCAAGTGTACGATTGAGAGTTTTCAGGCCAATTAGTCCACTTCGCGTAATGTATGCGATATGTAAAGTCTATATTTTATATAGCCAAGATATTTATCCACATTTAAGTAATTATGTATCTGTAAACATGATTCAAAAATAATTCCACTTGAGTGCAAAACTTAAAAAGTGATATCCTTTAAACTCATACAGAAAAATGCTACTAGCGCATACACCAACAAAACTACACAGCAATTGTACACGATTACACTTCTACACTTTTAAATTCTAGATACAAGAACGCTGTAAAACCGAAGCTCTTTAGACACGTGTTGTGCGCCCCTGCGTTGTGGGGGTAGGAGAGCGATTTAATGTCCCGCCGATTGGGTTTTTATTTACCTATTTGCCGCAAGTGGTGCGCATTTATATGTTAATCTGATGACTGTGAGTCTCCGCGGAGCTGTTTATTTCACGGTTTTTTTACTGACGTAATTAATCTGTCCAATGCTTGCGGATTGATTGGTTAGGGTTTTCTTACTTTGTAATGTTCCTTGTTAGGCAATATCTTGAGTCTATGTATCAGTTCATATATTTCTCACTGCAGGCCACGGGCCTCCTCTACAATCGAGAGTACGGTTGAGAAATGAGAGAGCTTAGGCCGTACTTCATCACGTTGATCTAGTGAGGAGGAGCGGGCACACATGATGTCTATGCTTCACTTAATTATTTTTAATAGTAAACTAAAAGGAAGAGAATTAGAGAGCGTCACAGAAGTTAAAAAATATAATTTCATAAAACTATTTAAACTCATACCAAAAGTCATCTTGTTTTTAACATAGAAACAAGGGGTTTCTAAAACGCTTGGACTTGATGGTAACTGTAATGTCGTGTAAATAGAATCCAGGAATATCGATTGGAGACAGAATATTATGTCCTATCTAGTTGGTACACGTGGTGTGTTCATTTGCTTCTTTTAACCCTTTGATGAACTAGGGAAACAAGAAGAAGGTATTTTAGTGTTGCCCAAATTCAGTCTTGGTCTTGCAGTCTTGGTCTTGTTCTTGCGTTTTTGCAAGACCAAGACCAAGAACAAGACCGTGTATTTTTAGCAAGACCAAGACCAAGACTGACCGTGCAAGACTTGAGCAAGAACAAGACATAGCCTGCAAGACTCTTGCGTCTTGCAGCTAGGACTTAGCGCTATTTCACTGAGTAGTTAGGTGTAACAGTTCGGTGTATAGGTAGGTACGCTTAGGAATTCTATGAGACGCAAAAAACTGTATCAAAGAATATGAAAAACTGGACCTATGCGCATTACGACTAATACCATAAACATAGCGAATAAAAAAATATCTATTAAAATCAAACTGAGTGCATGCATAGTTATGTTTTAACCATCGGCACTTTGATAATGCGGCATCAAAGGTTTTGTACTTACTTCTCAAAGAAATTTGCCGCTTTTCGGAAGTACATGGTTATGATACACGCGCCGGCGGCTTCTTTTGAAATCTAAAACAATCGTTGTCGCCACGCCGAAATCATAACATTTGACACTATTTGATTGCCGCCATAGGGCGTAGGTATAGTCATGCAAAATAATTTCGAATTTTAAGAGTACCTACAGGTGTTCCAAAGAATAAATAAGTTTCAGAGTGCTTAGAATGAAAATGAATACATTATACTGATCACGCAAGTAGTATTATGATTGGGATAAAATGGTAAGGATAGGTAGTAGATGTCATATTAATTCATTCTAGTAAGTATATATTATAATATTGATTACTTATATGGTTTTAAACTAATTACTTAGGTACTATTATTGTACATTTAGTCATTATATTTCTTAAGTTTTTACAAGAAAAAATAGCAAAAAAGTGTTCTTATAAGTTGAGGGTTCAATCTCTTTCTAGACAGATAAGTATTGTTCTTTAAAATACAGTCAAGTTATTGTAATTAATTTGTTTTTTTACATGTTTTAGTAAATGTAAGCTTATAAATCATAAATGTTTATTAAGAAACAGTTACTTCCATGGAAAACGACATATAGGTCAGTTGATTTTTCGAATTTCTTATCAAATCTTCAGTTATTTATTAATCTGCTTGATCTTTACTATGGCTATGTTAATTCAAGCTCACAATGTTCCAATTCTAATACGTTTTTCTAAGATTTAAAGTAAACTTTAATAAATAGTAATAGACTAATAGGTAATTGCAAGACTTGCAAGACTCTTGCTGCAAGACCAAGACCAAGACCAAGACTGGGAGCGCAAGACCAAGACGAAGACCAAGATCAGGTGTATTGGCGCAAGACCAAGACCAAGACTGGCTAAGTCTCGTCTTGTTCTTGCATTTGGGCAACACTAAGGTATTTACAAACATTTTCTGTAGTTTGATAGTCAAACTACAGCCTCTCGGTTCAGGCAGACGCGTGATTACAAATCTATAAGTCACGCATAAGTGTTCAATATGATGTTGTAACTATATGTTTTTGTGGACTATTTGGCTTAACCCCTCTCTCGATTGTAGAGAAGGCCCTTGCCCTGAAATGGGTATATGGGCTGATACAGATATAGCTGATATTGTAGTACATGTCTGCCCACCTTTTAGCAGTATAGCCGTGAGCTTACAGCCAGTGACGGTTGAACGACGTTGCGATATAAATAGGGGACACCAATATGTCTGTCTATGAAGCGGCTGAACTGGAGGTGATGTATTTTTGGGCACGTTTATATAGGCAAACTGAACGTGTGAGGAAGAGATACAGTAAGGTAAGATGTTTAAGGTGGTGTGTTGTTAATGGAATAGAGTTTGTTACTGTTTTAGTATTGATTGCAGTTTGGGGTTTTTGTACAGATAAATGCCACATTTTCTCTATATTTACAAAATAGTTAACGGCAAACTAAACATAAAAAATATAACTTTTAAATAGATAAATATTTCATAATTTTGTATTATTATTTTTGAATAAGTAAAACGTATATGTACATAGTTCAATTATCTATAATAAATTCATAAAAAAAATATCAACAAATAAAATTAAAATAACTAGAAAAATACACACTGTAATAACAACAAAATAAAACTACAAAACACAAAAAAAAACTCAACTTACCATACTACCTCGTACGAACACTAGCCGTATCTAAAAGCGCCTCCTGCCGCGAATTAATTGTTTTACTATGGCACATGTTATATACGTAATGAAACCGTTGTTTTATTGTCGCCATAAATAATGACAACAAGTGGCAGCGTCTGTCTGTACGTCTCATTACACCTTACGGTATAGCGACAAATTCCACGTGTATAATGATGGATGCTGTCGTAAAATAGTGTGTTTAGAATTTTTGCTTTTAGTACTTACCTTTTTTTTAGTTTGGTGATTAAGTCTGCATACCTGAGAGGCTACTAAGAATTACAAAGATTTTTTTTATTTGTATGAATGGCGAGACGAGCTTGCCATTCGCCTGATGGTGAGCGTTACTCATGGACAGTAGCAAAACCAAAAAACACCAGGAATTACAAAGTACTGCTTGGCATTTCACTGTCCTCGGCCAGTAATTTGTCCAGTAGTTACTCTGATTACAATATCCTTCAATCCAAAAGACAACAGTGTGTTTACACTGCTGTTTATGTGTTAGTCATGTTAAGTCTGGTGAAAGTTAAAGTTGACACTTTTCAAGAGATCTCTTGCATCTGAATACTTTACCAAATGTGCTTGACAGACTATTAGAGGTAGAAATAAATATTAAAGTAAGAATTCTTTTGAAAAATGTCTGGTGTTCACCAAACTGTCGAATGAGGGTATTTTTTTTATAAATAGCGGTAATAAAACAGAAAATATGCAGGCACTTTCATTTTTCTATGTGTATAAAATAAATTTTAAAAATTCGTCAACCATAAGTATGTCCCAATTCATAAAAATATTTTAATAAACAATATTTCTATTTTATTATAAGTACACATATAATAATAGTTGGCATAACGGTAATCGCTATAATATATATAAGCCCAAACGCACCATTATCGCAATTCAAAAAATATTATGAAAATATTTACTAGGAAAAATATCAGCAAGTTTGCTAACTTTTTTACGTGACTCCGTTTATTTGTGACTTGAGTAGATTTAGAAGACCCATGAAATATTATCAAAATATTGTTTAAGAAGAACTTGAAGAGTCTTGGGAATCTTGGAAGAAGTCTTGGGTAATATAAGGAAACTTCTTTAGTTAAGCAATCTCATTTGTCCAATACCTGGAATTGATGCTGTAAATTCGTAGAGTTTATTTACAGAAAACATATTTATTTGATGGACTGCCAGTAAGACCTTGTATGTCAGTCAGGACTTGAGTATATTTATTTATTCTCGCTGTACAAACAAACAAACACACAAGACAGTTCCTACAAAGAGATTATTTACGGTTATTTAGCGGTTAGAGTTACGCGGCGACCGTCGCGCGCGCACCCGGCGCCAAAATAATTACATGATCAATAAAATATCGAATTTAATGTCACAAATACAATTTATTTCTGCTATTACAGTTTTTTTCACACCTCCTAATAACGGTTTTTTCCTCCATAAGTCTTTTATTTTTATGCATTGTGGTTTTAAAGTAAAATATACAGTATATATAAAATTATGTTAGTATTGAACGGAATATGAACAAAGGTGTCGTAGAAAGTCGATCGTACTGTCATGGGGATGATTGTAGGTTCCAAGCCCAAAGAAGACTGTCTCTGTGTATCATACTAATCTACGGAAGACTATATATGTTTTGAATTTACTAACTGAAAGTTAACATAGCAATTAATACTCCACGTGCATTTGAAAAAGTATATTATATTAGATTATTTTTACCGATCCGGTTTTAGAGAACATCATGAATTAAGACTTACAGCCATTTGCTGAACAAGTTACGACTATCAGTTCATCATTATTCAACATCAATAAAAATCGTGTTGATCGTTTGACATCAATTATATATCATACATATACACAATTAAATATAAATGTTCATAAAATATGACAAACATACCAGTAAAATATTCACAACAATCAAAAAATATCTTGAGGAAAGCTTCAATATAATATTTTTTCAAGAATATTACGATAAATAACAAACATTCACCAGTTACCTAGTCACAAAGCTGTCGACATCATACTTGGCACGTGACATTCTGAGTTTCAATGTCGCGCAAAATAAACGAAGTATTTCAGGTGTACGGTTTTTTCGCTTAACCAGTGCGGTAATTACGCACAGTTAGGCGTCACGCCAAGTCATTATGGTATGGGATTTATTATAATTACATAGATAATGTACTAGAAACGCGTCTATTTGGAGATCATTGTCGATCGATGAAGGAAAACGTGGAATGGCCTACTATCTGGTAAAATTATAAGCTATATCATTCTGCAACACAAAGTAAGATGGCACTACATGTTGTAGGTACATATAGGACATAATACTAATTATATACATACCTACTTATAAGGTAGTTTTGCATAGGTTCGACTAATGAGCCAATGTCGCACCAAATGTGCATACATTTGCGTGCGTTCAAAGAATACAGCACACCAATCCAGCGTGTGTTGTATTCTTATGGCAAATTATTACACACGTCCACACCTTTCAAAATCTCTCATACTTGGACCGTACGTATGTATGTATGTAGGCACTTTGTAGGCCTCTTAAAATGGTAAAGTAAAGGAAAGATAATGAAAAAAGAGTGGTAGATGGAAAGGCATAATTTTCTGAATGAAACATGAGGGCGACGCATTTCATTTTACGTCACTTTTCAGTGAGACAGTAGTACTATGGATATTACGTAGCTCACTACTTTTCAAACCATCTCTCAATTCTTATACACGATGAAAATTGTCATTGTGTTGAAATGTAAATTGAAGAGAACGAGCGTCCTGAAACTCTATCAACAATATCCAAATTAAAATATTCAAATCTGATTCAGGCCACCTAATTACGTGTTGGAAACGCTCTCGCTAATCCATTGGCCACCGACTACTAATTCAGATACAGCTGTCTGCATACCTGTACCATCGATTGATATATGACGTAAAAACACGTGTCAGTACAGTCGCGAATAGTATCATTTTATTTGAGTATTTTTTTCAGCTTACTACTAAAAGTTGTACGAAATAGCTGGTAATGAGCTCAGCTAACTGACATCGCTTTAGTTGATAATCAATTACATTTAGGTGGGGTTTTTAGTGCCAGAAGGGTTTATGGATGTCTGTTTTGAGGAAAAAAGGGTAGTGTTAGCTGTAGCACTAAAGGGTCGACTCGACCGGATTGGAAAAAAAATATCTCGTAGACTACGTACTATGTCAAGTAATTCAGATATTTTTGTTACAATTTCCAAAACAAAGAGCATGAGTCTCATCTTTTTGACTTTTGTTAAAGTGTCTTGAACGAGTCTTAACAATATTTTCACTGCTTTAATGCAAAAACATTGTTTTCACTTTCATTGACCCCAATATATTATTATAAATGTATGTATTTATAAATTATCTGTTTTTCAACGCATTATTCTCAATATATTCGCACATTTTTGTAATAAACCTGTCGACACTGTATTCATTTCTAGAATAATTGTAACCTGGCGTGTGCAATGTGCGCGTTTGACGTGTGAATTTGGCTATACTATAAATTCTCAATGCCAAGTTTTACATATTTATGTGTTTATGTATTTATTCTATACACCGTTTATTTGAAAGAAATATGAAAGGATGCCACATGACATGATGTGGCTAACGTAAAAAATTTGTATATCCGGTATTGAAAATGTAATAATTATTATGTGGAATAACGAGAGATAGTGGCAGGTCACTAATATGTGAGAGAGCGTGTGCTGTCCGTATAGAGTCCCTTGCCACCGTACCGCTGTGGGTTAGACGTCGACTGTGAAACGAGAGGCCGCAGGTTCGATTTCTGCACCGAAACAAATATTTGTGCGAAACACAGGTATTTGTTTCGGTTCTGGGTGTTTTTGAGGCCGAAAAATCTCTTGTAGTTTCTGATATTCACAACACAACACCCGATCTTAGTGTGCGGTCGAGACTATGTATGTGACTGTTGGATGTATTTATTTATTAATCCGAAAACGACATTATGATACCTCTATGATTTTCCATGATCATGCACGTTGATCGCCATCTGACTGGTCATAAAATGGTTCCGCAAAAATAATGTTTTGCGTGTTGTAATAGATGGTAACGAAACAAAAAGCCTTAATGACATCAAAACATGCATACACTGTGTCAACCCATAAGCGTCTCACTGCAGGGCACGAGCCTCCTTCACAATCAAGAGTACGATTGAGAGTGGTTAGGCCATATAGTCCTAATAAAACATACGTATACAACCTTATCTCCCAACACATTCAAAACATAGCGTATACCCGAAACATTAAACGTCTTGAGATATCCCGAACCTGACCGGAAGTGCGGGGAGACAGGGCCGGAAGCGACGGCAGCGCCCTCCGCTGCGAGTTTCCGTTTCCGACCGGTGATCACCTCAGCGGATCACGAGTTTCTTGCGTGATCACTGAGAGAACTTCGCTTATATTTAATAATATATCTGTGTTCTGTATACGAAGAATGTAGTTAAACATACGAAAACAAGCTAATATTAATTTTATACTAGACTAGTGGTCCGGCTCGGTCTCGCCCGGGTGCTGGTACACTTTTCAAAATGGCGGCCAAAATGTTCAATTCAGACCATAAAAAACGAATAAAAATTAGCATTCCTCGATAAATATATATCTAACGCAAATATATTTTTTCAATTCGAACCAGTTGTTCCTGACATTAAAGGTAACAAACAAATAAACTCTTCAGCTTTATATAATCGTATAAATATGCAGTTTGGTAGAGCAGTTGACTTTTCGAATAAGTTAACAAATATAATACTGTAAAAAAAAACAAATGACGTAGAGATCTCTGGATCCACATACATATTCCTAAATATTATTGTTTAATAAAAGAAAAGCAAGCGATTAATAAGATTCACCCTTACACGATAATTATTATGATATCCTACATACCATAAATACCTTAATTTGATTTCATATAACCACATGCAATATCTCAAAACAACCATACGATAAATCTCATTACCGTTGGCATAAACCGCAGTTCCCCAACAACATCTAAAATTAACACCTAATCCATATTTAACCGGTACAGTTAAAAATCTGGGCCGAAGATATACGAACAAATCACCGCTTTAACTAAAAGTTACGAGCCAGGAAGCGAACCTTGGCCATAGAGCACGAGTCTGTAATATATGTGCGTAATAAGTTCTTTTTATATTGCTTTTATATGCCAATTTATTTTATAAATTAATGCATAATATTGGAATTGTGTCGAGATTAGAAGATGTTACAATTTATGCTATTTGCATTATTATGCTTGCGCAAATAGTACGAGTGCTTTTGTTTAAAAGAAGGTTTCGACTGTGTTAACGATATGCTGGCCTGTTAGTTTTGTCATTCTATCTTATAAAAAGTTATATTTTATTATTATTATCTTAACATTATTATTATTTTAGTTTCCATTCTTAATTTTTTTTACACTGCCCTCTATTTCTCCTTTTTTTAAATCCACCCCATGATTGTCAGTACATTGTTTTAAGTGATAAGACCGCCGTACTTTTAATTTTTATAAGTACATTTGTTGAAAATGTAAAGATTTAAATAAATAAATTATTCTAGGAATTTATTAATTCCTTCAAACAGATTTCTCTACATAAACCCAGACACCACTTTCCATCAATTGATTTCATAATCAAAATATTATTATGATTAATTATAAAAAAGAGGCGGTTAAATCATTTTCCACAGGATGTCTGCCCTAAACATAGATAATATTTATGATATCATAGCCATCTGTCATTTACAACTGAAATTTTGACAGTGACGGGATACGCATATCCGCCCGGAAAGCGACCACTTTACATATTATATTAAACTCTTTACAGTATGGTATTCTTATATTTCAAAATTGCGACGATCAGCAAGCCAAACACAAAGGTCTGGCCAAAGATATGATATATTTTAATTGACAAAATAAGAAATAATGTACTAAAACTATATTAAGTATCTCTATCATGTCTCGTCTTTTAATTTAATAACCACTCTCGCATTACATTTGTTCTTTAAGGGCTGATCCCTTGTTATATTGGTTGTCTGCAAGAGATCGCTGATAGCGATAAGACCACCATTTGCTGCACTCTCTAATTACAATTAAAAACTTATATGTATGTTTCTGTATTAAACGATGTACAATAAAGTGTTCTCTATCTGTATAAGTTCAGCGCATATACCCAGAAAGTGTCATGTCTAAAATCCGTGAAAACACCGTTTCATCTTACATTAATATTCTCATTTGTACAGAACTAATTCATTTAACATCCAACCAGACGGGCAAGACATTTAGAATCGCCGTATAAAATGGAATCGCGGGTCAACATACACTAGTCACATTACAGTCATCAAATAACTTAGCCATAATGATACATTTGGTGAATTGTGACCGTTATGCGACATTATTTCTGTTGGTTAATGGCTGCGTATCACCCATCAGTATTATAAACAAAGTTTATTTTAGCTAAAAATTATAAAACTGCCGCTCACGAGCCGTGACATAAAGTCGAACGGCTTCGGCCGTGTCAAGCTATTTGTCAGTTTGACAAAACACTTCCTCGTTGTCAAAGCTACGTATGCCGTGATAATGTTGGCGGGCATAGATGCAATCAAATAGTAACGATGTTACACGGAGATGTTACAACCAAATCGTGAGTATTGCTTATGGTAATTCAATATAAATATTAAAATATCTTAAGCTTACATTATTTAAACGAAAAGAAGACCAATATTAACATCAATTGAATATGAACCCCAATCAAGGATTTGCGCAATGATCGTTCACTGGGTGTGCCCCTTTTGTTTCAAAATTAATTGCTGGGAAATTGGTGGCCACGGAAGAGAGTCAAAAAACGACCAACTAAAGTTTTTATCAAAATTAATTTTAATTTGACCATAATGAAATATTTATTCACTGGTGTTAGGTCTTCCATATGTGAGAGGCCGCCTGGGTACCACGGAATGCGAAGCATTGCTTTATAATTCATGGTGTTGTTTGGTTTTGCTACTATTCATGAGCGGTCGTATCGCTTACCATAAGGCGAATGGCAAGTATCCTCGCCATGCTATGCTATAAAAATATATTGAAATAAATTTTGTAGTATCAACTCCATGCGATATACTAGTACTGTGTCCGCTATTAACGCGGTAGGTGTAAGAGCGGGTGTCCAACTGACGTTTGATTTACTGTTCCACGCCTGTAACAATAAATCATTGTGTGAAATTATAAAAATGACGTCCACCTCACTGTACACTATAAATATACCTGTTGAAATATTGGCCGGGCAGGTGCGTAAATCTTGGCGCCGGATGACGCCACTGCACTTCGCATCCATCATAACTCTCTTGTCTATAATTGCTGGTCTTGTGTGAATCCTGAGCTCCTGTAATTTACTGCTGAGGGCTCATAGTAAACTGGTTATAATAATTTTAGTGATATCTACGAGTATCGCTGTTATGCTTCAGTATAATTAAAACGTTGGTTCCAATCCCGGGTTAAGTGATATCGGATTTTCCAATACTATTATCAGCCCAGAGTCAGAAATTTGTACCCGATACGGATAAGTTTGCCCTCTATCACATCGTGGGACGGAATACGAATGGAGAAACGTGGGTTCCCTGATAGCACCCGTGCCTATCCCTTCTGGGAAAAAGGCGTGAGTTTATGTATGTATGTGTGTATATTTATATAAATTAAATTGTGAAATGATTAACCTTGTGAAAGGGTTTGGACAAGCTCGTAGAGAGTTATATGCTTTCAACCCTTTTGGATAAATTCTAAAAACACATAAAACAAGAGACTGGTTGTAAACTTAAAACTAAATAATCTTTTAACGTGGAAATCACGTTACACTTAGACTTGCATTTAATTTTATTACTTGTTAAAATCTCTATGGTACGAAATTTTCTCGATGTTTTCTTTTATCTTTTAAGTGCGTAGTAATTTAATATCAAAGTCAGAGGTGTGCTCTGAGATAAACTCACGTAAACAAAACTTAGTTAATAACTACTATGGGTTTTACACTTGATAAACTTATAACCCTTTCTCATGAAAGATGAGCAGTAATAACACGTGGCGTATTTGGTATGTCATATTTTGTTATGTCCAAAACATTGTTATATAAAAAAATAACGGACAAAACTTAAAGAAGATGATTTACGTCAGCCATTTCTGCTGCCAATCAATAACCAGTTACGACTCTTGCGCACCTGGATAGATGCCGGTAGTGAACCTAAAAGCCACAGGTTCGATTCTCGCGCCTACATAAGTAAATACACAAGTATTTTTTTCAGGCCTGGATGTATGAGTGATATATAAATCTAGGAATATATACTATATATGTAGGTATTGTTTTCGTAAGTTTATACATTTATTTTTAAACATAAAGCACCGCCAATGTCTCCTGGCATTTTTTACCTGCTTGAATGGTCGCCATGTATATCTGATTCTTATTTTTATTTAATGTTTTGTTGTGTAATAATGAAGATTTTTATTATTATTATGAGCGGTGTGTGAAATTGAAAAACCTCTCATAGTTTCTGCAACCCACGTCTAGAGTCTAATATCTTAATGTGCGTTGCTGTGATAGGACTGTGGTGTATTTATTTATTATATTTATCAATGAAAAGTCACGACCTTAAATACGATAGGGAGCATGTGCTATATAAGTATTATCTAATGAAAACATACAACGTAGTTGAAAGTATAAAAATAGACGTCATATAGATAAAGAGGTCGCGAGGAAAACCCAGTGATATCTTGAATTTAGATAAAATATTAGCAGAATTTAAAAAAAGTTAAAGTATATATTTCTTTTACTTTTTTATTTTACACCACTCGAATTTCAGATTGCTATCGGCGATTTCTTCCAGACAACCTTAAGATGGACTCGAATGAACGCACGGAAGAAATGGGTGGTCTCAGTATATAGGGGAAAATTTGGGAAAAGAAAAATAGTAATGTAAGAGTGAAGAGGGATTAATTTTTACTAGATTTAAATAGACTACATAAAATATCAATATAAAAAACTACGTAAACTTTAATATACATATACAGTATATAAAATATTGATTTAGTCCTAGCAGCTCCGATTGCCCCTTCTGGGAAAAAGGCCTGAATTTATATATGTATGTTGAATCAGGGTATACCTATTTATACCTAAATCGCGCCATACTAATGTGGTACTATGACGGTCTCTAATCGTTGATTACGGTGGCCGCTATTCGGGTGGATACCTACCGCCAGCAAAAGCTGGGAAAATTCTCAAATAACATTTCGCCGCTTTGATTTTTACTCGCACGAATACAGGGACAGGTGGCGGAAATCGTAATTTCGTCGAACAAATTACACGGAACATTTGAAATAATTACTCTAGTAAAATGGCTTCCTTCGCTATTTTCTTTTGATGTGGCGCAAATTAGTAAGAACGCACAAAAGTAATCGTATTAAATATTGACCGTTAAATCTAACACCTCGTTGGAGGTCTAAAATGTAATAAATTTAATGGTTTCTTCACAACAGGAACACACAGAAGGCCATTAAGAGTTTCGTGAATTATAAAATTTGTTGAAGTGAAATACCTATAACTTCACGCCTGTACATTGGAGGCGCAGGTGAAGTTGCCTTTAGAAGGATCCACAAATTCGAATTTCAAGGAATATTTGCAGTGCATCTCATTTTTATTCCGCGGTGTAACTTGGCAGTTGTTTTCGAATTTAGCTCCCAGATTGGCAATTAACATAGTCTCAATCAAGTAGCAGCGCGTATCGTCGTGACAGCAGTTCGATTACCAGATCGATTACACTATTTTACAAGTATTGATTTCAGATACCTCATATTACTAGCCCGGTTTAGAATCTCTATTCGGCCTGACGATAGGATTTCACATTTTAAGACGGAAATAAATTCGAGGAATTCTGACGTCCACTATAGGCATCTCTGCCTACATACTCGGAATGAAAGGGTTTTTTTATTGCAATGAATGGCGAGACCAGTAGGTATGCCATTTACCCGATGGTAAACGATACGACAGCTCATGGACAGTAGCAAAACCAAACACCATGAATTACAAAGTAATACTTGACATTTCACTGGGCTTGCCATGCTGAGACATAAGATGTTAGGTCTCATTATGTCTCATATTCTCTGGCTACAATATCCTTCAAACCGGAACACAACATTTCATTTACGCTGCTGTTGGCATTCATAAGAATATGTAAAATTTTGACCTATGTATGTTCTTTTATTGTTTGATAACTTGAATCTCAATCCTATCGACGCAATTTAAGCACGATTTATCATTGAAAAACAAGTAGATCATTTTATCAGAAATAATAGATTATAACTGGATGATCTATAAAATAACATAAAAGTTATCTTTAGACTCTCGCAACAATATCACCTGTTCTAAAATCGTCACAAATTGAAACGACCGGCGCCGTAACTACTAACTAGTATCATATAAATGCATGAAATATTTATATTAATAGGTCAGATTTGATGTCGTGAGAACAGACAGACATTTAGACTATAAAACACATGTCACTACGGCTCTTTGATCTCTGAACTTACTCACAATTATTGCTTATTTGAATTAGAACTGTATAACAACGAGTTAGAGTGACTTTTCCTTTGGGGAAATAGAAAATTTGAGTTAAGTGTATTCGGAAGATGTCGCATGATTTATGTTAATTATAAACCCAGTTTAATGAGTGATGTGTCTCCATTAAATTATGGTTGTTTTGTTTATGTACAGGCGCGTGCGTTTTTGATTTTGGTGACGGTAATTTTTATGCACTCCCGGTTGTTTTATAATCATAATGACATTTAATAATGACAGTGACATGGGCCAGGTGGTGGATAAAAGATATTATTGTTTTAATTTTTATGATGTACAAAAATATACGCCTGGTCAGAAAGTGTTGTCATCAACATTTATGTCGGCTGACTGCGGAAACGTGGGTTGCGAGTTCGAATCCGTGACACCCACGTTTTTATACTTTCTTAAATCACTCATGGCTAATCACACTAAAAATTGCAATGCAACAAGACAGGCGCATTTGAAATATTTCAACAATATGTTTCTTTTCCAATACATTTCATTTAAATCATTTCACGATTAGGAGAATCAGATAGTTAGAATTTGAATAGATTATAAATTAAAAGGCAATTCTACCAGGCACGGAAATTTATTTCACAGTCCCTAAATGTTAACGATTCCGAAAAGAAAGAACTACATATTTTTTTCCTAGCGTATGTGTCCAAACTCTATCCTCGCTGTTGCCTAGATCCATACTACTGTTTGAACGAAAGAAAGATCTACATACATAATAGATCTTAAGGCACATACACACGAGAGCACAATATTCGCGAGCAACACCGGCCGCGGTCAATTTGTCACCTGTCAACCTGCGCCTTAATTACGCCACAGCGCGAGCGCGACAGAAAGTTCACGCCCATTTCACGCGCTCGCAACTGGTCTGATACTAATTAGTATTGGGTGGGTAATTATTTCGTAGAATCGATTTGACAGCATGAAATAATTTTAAACGTTTGTTATGAATGGAGCCATTTGTGATTTTAGTTATAAGCTATGAGTTGAATATTACGATGTGTATAATAAAATAGTTTAGTGCAGGGATTTAATGTTTCTGTCTGGGTACAGAAGGTGTGAACTATTTCATTCGAGTAGTTTCGTTTTAAAACATTTTTTGAATGAAGTAATAATAGGAACTATTTAAGACGTGTCATGGTTCCTGAATTTGTATACCAAAAAAATATTCAGTGTGAGTTTCTAGAGAACGTGAATGCAAGATATGTATTATATTTACGTCATCATAATAAAAAAAATAAAGCATTAAATCTATGTAAGGATTCAAGCAATCAGTCTAATGATATTGTTACGACTTGCTTCCCTGTGTTTAAATTTATAAATATATTATCATATACAGTACGTACACGGAAACAAAACCGCACCTATCACGTTACAAAGTATCACGCTCCGTCAAAGATCTTGTTAATACACCAAAAAAATGAGTGATCTGTCGCGCACATGGGCTGTGCACATTAAGAAGGAACGGATTGTGTTACTGTTTTGGTGTTATAGTATGAATTAATAAATAAAGGCCCAGTTAGTTAAATACTAAGTCATATAATTTTAGATGTGCAATTGTAAGAAATAATTCTTACAACAATAAAAAAGTTTACAATCCGGTGATATTTGAATATTAGAATATATTTTTATTGACATATTAACCACGGTCCCGAAAAGCGGGTGTTCTACTAATCTAAATACCTAGTATAGTTTGTTTAAAATTTACCTATGACCTTATCGACTAGAAATCATAAAATATTGTACAATTTATCAGTGAAAACCACTTTTTAGTTTCTAGATTGACTGACTTTCTGTGGACTTCCTGTGATAATGATGAATTTCTAGATAGCCATCATAAAATTACAAAACTCTTAACTAACATGTAAGAATGTAACTATTTAAAGTTACAAATTCGCAACATGAAAGGTACTTAAAAACAAATCAAATCTACACTTACTTTGAGATCTATTTTTCAAGTCTGAAGTGTGTCCTCTGTACCACGCATTTGCTATGTCTGACACCACCTCACTGCCCTCTCCCGCACGCACACCTTGATTAAACGGGATGCCGACTATTTATAATAATACGTGGAAATCGTCTTGTCTGTCATTTTTGCGTCGAATGCTCGCGGCCCATCAGTTATACTGCCGAATTAATTACAACCGTACATAGTTGATGTTTCCCGAAAACTCGCCGGTAACTATTTTCGTTTTCGATTTGTATCTTAGTCCGGCGAATAAATGAATATGAAAGACAAAAAAATCTTATAGCCGGTGTTTGCACATACTTCATCGAGCTTCTTTTCGGGCCTAATTTGAAAGAGATTATTAATACCGAAATCTAGATTACTTAAAATGAAGTAGAACACCCAGCGGACATTTCAAACACAGAATATCGCGGCATGTTTGGGCAGTGAAACTAATAAGTCATTAAAAAAAAAACTTTGACCGATCCGGGATTCGAACCCGAGACCTCAACTTTGTAACTTTACCATAGTATAACTACGCCACCGAGACATTTTATTTTCTTAAGAACTAAAAAATACCGATTACGCCACAAACTCTTTTGTATTTATAATATAATACGATTGATACATTCGCACGAGTTCGTCTACAATACTTCTTGAGGGGTCAGGGAAGCTCCGGGAAATATTTGTGACATTCTCTTGAAGTATTGGCTCTATTATTTCCCCGACGTTTTATTTATGTTTCGATACACGCTTTCGGTTTTCGATGTAGACTGGTTCGATACACTTCTCAGTATTCCATAGTATGTTTTGTTCTTTATAATTTTTACTAGATTTTAAAGCTTAATATTGGTGGGGTCTTGTTGGCTATGCATAAAAGATGTTAAGAATTTCCCTTTTGGTGCCAGAATTTACGCGTTTGGGTCGCGCAGAAATTTAATTTATGATTATGAACATTCGATACTTGTTGATAGCTATGGCCCTGAATTTGATAATCGAATTAATATTACTTTGTTGTTATGGATTGTAATAAATATTATTCTATTTTTTTACTTTCTAGTGGCGATAAAATGTGTGTTTCCCTAAAGGAGCGTCAAAATGACAAAGAATCGGTCATAGACATTAGCTAAATGATTGCCATTTAGCGTTAACTACAACTCTGCGATTTTAGTTTAGATATTATGCTGCTATACATGAAAATAAAAAACTAGCTCCTTTTTTGGACATGTCCCTGCAAATACAAGACTGAATTTTGAAGTAGACTTTATTTTATCGTTATAACCATTGGTTATAACTATCTAATTCTACTATCCATGACAAATATTTTAAAAAAGTAAATCATTCATAACTTCAACAAAATAGCATCTGTCGGTCCCCGAGCGCGGTGTGTACATCAAACAAGCGACGAAGCACGCCCGCTAAATATACCGTCAATACTACAATGTTGCGCCAATGATTTACGCCGCCACAGGTTAATTGTCCGACGCTGAGCATGTAAAACAATGTCCGACATTACGGACAATTAGTGTTATGTGTCAGGGGATTTGTCATTACTCTTTGAGAGTTTAGTCTCTCAGTAATACAGGTGTCAAGGTATTTTCTTGTAAAATTTCTAGTATACAGGTGTACTCGCTATATTTTTTTTTTTTTTTTATTGCTGTGAATGGCGAGACGAGCATGCCGTTCGCCTGATGGTAAGCGATACGACCGCTCATGAACAGTAGCAAAACCAAACAACACCTTGAATTACAAAGCAATGCTTGGCATTCCACTGCGCTCGCCATCCTGAGACATAAGATGTTAAGTCTCAATATGTCCAGTAGTTACTCTGGCTACAATGCCCTTCAACCCGAAACACAACAGTGCGTTTACACTGCTGTTTGACGGGAGAAATAGACACTGCGGTGGTACCCACCCAGATGGCCTCTCACATATGAGAGACCTACCACCAGTGATATTTTCCTTCACCGTTACCGTAAGAAGTAAGTGGCTATATATATCATGTCAAGTCCGCCAACTCACATTAGGCCAGTATATCGGACATTGGCCCAAGCCGACTTTATCGAACTCTCGGTTGTAGATGCGTCCTGTGTTTACCAAAAATAAATTTAATAAGACCACGAATTATCCCAGTGCATAGGATTCTATAAATAATATAGATATGATAAATATAATCGTCTAAGACGTGTTGAAGCGGAATTAGCGCGAAACCGTTGCACGTCACGTTAAGCCTTGTTTAGTGGGCCAGGTGACCGGCTCGTCATAGTAAATGCTCCACGTACTAAATACTAACCCGAGTTATTACTACATCAAAGTAAAACGGTTTAAGCACTGTTTTGTCTTTTGTTTGAAAGTTGGTACTGGCTGGAATATTGCGGGTCCTGGTATCAATTCTATTTTTGAATTTTCTATTATTTAATTTCTCCAGCCAGTGGAATAATTATCAATATTGGTGAAAATAACACTGATTTAGCTTTCTGAACAGCAACCTTAGTGCTAGATTAGCAAAAAAAAAGGTAAGTAGTTACTATCGAGTGAAAGGTAAAAAATATCCTTATTTAATTAAAAATATTTATCGTCTCAAGAGCCGGTAATATGCAGCCATAAAAACATAATTTCACGGAATGTAACATACTGAAGCATACAACCCAAACTGATATATTAAATGGCGGATAACCGTGGTGGGTGCGTGTGAGAGCGTAATAAAGTCGTGCACCTCAGTCAACACAACAAAGTGATCAAAATAAACAATTGTATAAAGCAAGTGAGCTGTGGAGCGCCTTTGATGTGCGCACGAATGATGGCAGCGGCCGCGTCCGCTCCGCTCTCTCCGCTGCAACTTAAAGCTGCTAAACCACTGCAGGATTTTGATGAGATGATGTTTCTTAATGGCCTGTTGATGACGAATTGGAGGTGGAATGCCAAGATAGTTGCAGATCCTAATACCGGGGCACACCTCAGACTACAGTTACTAATGTGTATCAGCCCATATACGTCCCACTGCAGGGCACGGGCCTCCTCTACAATCGAGAGTAAGATTGACAGTGGTTAGGCCATATATTTTTGACAGCCTCCGTGGCGCAGTTGGTTAGACGCCGCCTGTGAAACGAGAGGTCGCGGGTTCGATCCCCGCACCGAGAGAAATGTTTGTGCGGCCCACAAATATTTCTTCCGGGTCTGGGTGTTTGTGAGACCGAAAAGTCTCTCGTAGTTCCTGATACCCACGACACAAGACTCGATCTTAGTGTGGGGTCAGGACTATGTATGTGACTGTTGGGTGTTATTTATTTATTTATTTATATATGTGGTGGACACCACACTGGCCTTGTGCGGTTTGGCGGACTTCACATGCTATAGAAATTCTTACAAATTCGCTATAGTATGTAAGGTCCTCACGATGTTTTTCTTCATGGACGGCAGTGATCAATTACCATCCGGTGTTCTGTTTGCTCTTTTGCTATACCTATGCATAACAATATATTTTTTATTTATTTATTTCCCTACTTAATTAATTTAATTTTCAATAGGACAACGTGGGGCTCCAATTCGTAAGTCATCTTGGTCCAACTCTTGTATCTTCCGTCCCGCACTCAGCAGATGCCTACAAGGGTTACAATAATATAAAATCGTTTACTAAATATGCTTACACAACGGATCCAAGATGTCGACATCTTCTATGATAGATTGGGTGAACTTTACGAATCTGCTTTATTGATTCTGTCGCACTTTGATTGTTACTATGTTTATGCAGAGTTTAATTTAAGTTATTTAAATTTTCTTTCCTCACTTGATTGTTTAATTTTATAAGAATCGTTATTTGTTTTGTTTTACTTTGCTTGTTACCTTAAATATTTCGTAAGCTAAAAATGTTTGTTTTTAACAACACAAACGCATTGGTAAAACTGTAAGTTTGTGTTGAAAATATAAATAAATAAAAATAAATAAATACCGGTTATTCTCATCCCTCTATGTTTGTTGTCGACATATTATACTAGAAACAAACAACGGCTTTGCTATCTTGCTTTGTATGTAAGAGATTATGAATAGGTAAATACATACATACATAAACTCACGCCTTTTTCCAGAAGGGGTAGGCAGAGGTGCCAGGACACCCACATTTCGCCTTGTATGTTCCGTCCCACGATGTGATAGGTGGCGAGCCTATTGCCATATCGAGCACATATTCCTGACTCTGGGCTGATAATGAATAGAAAAATGTAATATCATTTCGCCAAACCCGGGATTCGAACCCAAGACCTCAGTTTTGTAACCGTACCCTGCTACAACTACGCCACCGAGGCAGCAGAATAGGTAAATAACAAAAATGAATTCATATATCCTTAAATAACATACTAACCATCTATTCTGCTCCTACAAAATATTTCACAGCAATGGAATACATACCTTAACAGGGACTTAAAAGCGGACATCACTTTACGACCACTATAAATTATAACAACGTTTAAAGTGAGTGCATGTTTAGAAGAAAAAGTCTAGAGGCTATTTCTATTTGTTCAGGTAATGCCGAGTGTCTTTCAGTGTCACTGAATTGCTTCTTGATAAATATTTAACTTAAGTCTATTATTATTTTTTACGGAAAGCAGAGTATCCACAATGCACTTAATGAAAAACGCAGTGTAGTCCAAATTGACTTTACACCATCTATTCATACTTGTCTATTTAACGACTTTCGGAAGAATAATATTAGTGCGTGGTGGCCTGTTGGTAAACGGACGAGACGCGGCTGCCAACATGTTCACGGTGGTCGCGGGTTCAAATCCCAGGGCACATCTCTTACTTTTCGGAGTCATGTGTGTATTGATAACCACTCTCAATCATATTCTCGATTGTAGGGAAAGCAGTGGTACGTATATAATATAGATAGAATATTATACTTTTCATAACACTGTCCTTCACAGACTATCGTATGAAAAACTGAAATGAATAACAAAACAAAATCATCATGTTATTTATATGCTAAGGATAAATATTTAAATGATACACCCCACGTCGAATCAAATCTGAGTGACAGCAAGGCTCAGAAGCTGTACCTGTGAAGCTGTGATATATCTGTGGAGATTGTCGGAATAACAATGGAGCGACGGGGAAAGGACAATGAGCGCCTGTGGCCGAAACACCCGGAATCTTTGTTCAGAATACTGACAAAGATTATGAAAATTATTTTAGTCTAGGTCGCAGGAAGTCGCAACCTAAGATGCCAGCTGATTCCAATAGGTAGATGTAGAGATTCTTGGGACCGCCTACGTTCAGCAGTGAACTTTCTCGGACTGAAGAAAGAGAGAGAGATATTAGTTGAATCTTTGATCTTTAAATCCAATCTCCAGATCATCAATTTTAACATACCTATTTACTTCTTTAGTTAAGGAAAATTAAATCTCACATAAAACCATAATAATCAGTACAAATGGCGTTTCTGATGAAATAGTTTCTTGGTAAAGTTAGTACTAGACAACAAAGTTATCAAAAAACCCACGTTGATAAACTTTGCTGATGAACTTTTGGGAACCTCCGAGATTATCATGTCTGAGTAATTAAAGTAAAATTGATAAGATTGCATAAATAAAAACAAAATTAATTTATTGAAAGGAATCACGAGAATTATTAGGTGTTTTAAAAATTGCATCCACTGACAAGATTTTTTATTTTACACAGTCGAACACGATTTTGCCAGTTTGCTGTTAAGTGGCCTATATTGGATAAGCCCATAACCCGAAAACATGCGTTTATCACTTAGTCCGGTTTTCATTATACACAGAAATTGATATTTAGACGGACAAAAATTTATGGCTAAAATATATGGCTGAGCGTTTTAAAAGAAATAATATCAACGTAGGCACAAAATCATCGGGTACGTAGAACTGTCCTGCCAAACATTCTTTGTCCAATAGGGAGTCGTGGATGAAAGGTGCCGCGGTGCGAACAAAACATACCTTCCATGGACACAATGGAAACGGTTTTATTACGATTCACCCCTAAATATTGTTCATGCCACTTTATACCATCGTATTATCAATCAAAATACTATTTCTGTGGAGTTTTGACGTAAACTATGAGATTGAATTATTTAGAAAAGCTTTAGCTTTTGCAGCCCAGGGTTCATATCTCAGGTCGCGCACGACATTTTTTGAAAACCTAATATGAGACTATAATTTGCGCCAGGTATTTCAATAGATCGCATCCTATCATATATTTGGGTGGAAATGGGCTCAGTATGTTGAAAGCGTTACTAATGATGTTTCTGCCTGACTCTGCCATAGCAGTAGGTGTGTGCTTATTTAGGATCTGCGACATTTTCTACTGTAGGAAGTACACGTTTCAACATAAGCTCTATAATTTCCACAATTACATGCTGCATACAGCAATTATTATAACCTTCATTCCTGCATATCTATGTATATAGTATATTTACTGAATCTCGTAGGTATGTCGTCTTTTAGTTTTCTACGTAACAGCTCGCCGTGCCAGCACGACTTACTTCATTTTTATTACACGTGTTCAAATTATTTATGATACACAAATAGATGGCTTTACGATTTTCGCGGCAAGGCGCAAATATTTTCATCGCACGGAAATCTCTTGATTTACTATCGAGGTGGTTTCATTATAATTAGGGTTCGGTGATTAGGTAATTGGTGTAGCGAAACGCCTAGACTTGTTGTTATAGATCTAACCTGTAAATCTCATTGACACATCTGCCTCAGCATTCATGCATACATATGGTATGTATTTATTAAGAGGCATGATACTTCAAAAAACTAGTCAATCTAATACAGGTAAATGGAAGGATTTGATAACTAATAATATCATACTTCTCATATTTTTCAATTTCTCACAAAGCCTTTTACAATTTACCAAATAAGCGATTTATACCTATAACCTATCGATCTTAAAAACGCCCTTCACAAAACAACATTATCTTTCCGGTCTACCTCCTTAAAAATCATAAGAGATACTGTAAAAATAACTATTATCTATAATTGTTTCGTAATAAAGGTATTTTATACTCGATTTATGCTCGATATACGATCAAAGCCTCATCGAAGTATTTCATTTCTGGGAGCTTCTAGTTGCGGATATAAACGAAATCACCATACACAATGCTATTGGATCCGGCTCATAATCTTCAGATAAAGCGCCAAGCATAATACAAAAAATATTAACCTACAGAACCGAAATTTCAAACTCGACCTAAATTTTTTACGACTAATAACCATACATTGCGCCCATAATCCGTTCGCATAACAAACAAAAGTTTCGTACGAGCATTATTTGTTTTGCTAGCATATCTATATATAATGTGTCGGTGCGGCCAACGTGTGTTTGTTTTCGCGAATATTTTTAAAACTCTAATATAAGGGATTTGTACGGTGATGTATGGGCGATTAACGAAGTCTCAGATTTATCGCATAGTTTACGGTAATCGTGTTTTTATTGACGCAATATAGCTTCATTGTTAAATTTAAATTGTGGTGTAATAAGTACTCTCTCTTTGATTCGAGAACCTCCTGAAAAGATGCTCAGTTATCAGTAAAAACATTAACTGGCGGTAGATCTCTCATATTATATGAGAGGCCGCCTGGGTAAGTCCCACCAAACCGCACTGCACTTTATTGTGTTCTGGTTTGAAGGACATTTTAACCAGATTAACTACTGGACATAATGAAACTGAACATCTTATGCCAAGCATTGCTTTGTAATTCATGGTGATAATTGGTTTGCTACCGTCCATAAGCATGGTATGGCTTGCTCGTCTCACCATTCATCGCAAATAAATAAAAAATATTGATATAAATTATTTGAGTGCCATTGTCAATCAAGACTGACAAGGGGTTTATGTGGGTGGCACTATCTCTAGGCACTAGCCCTTATAGTGCAACTGTATAAAGATGGCGATAAGGAAATCAATCTATCCAAACTACAACACCAAATAAAAATACCAAAGCATTTATGATCTCCACTGTACCGGTGAGAAGAGAAAGCAGTATTAGGACGAGCGAGGGGGCGCCGGCACACGAGCGCGCGGGGCGGGGGAGCGAGGTAAATTGACGCTGATTGCTGTCAATTGGAAGCAATCGAGCGGCCGCGCAGCCGTTACACGTACACTAATGCACTGGCTTGAATTAACCAGCTCCATGACCTGCCTCTAGCGTCTGGCACATCGAGAAAACACCTATCTTTCATTTCCTAACTGTCTTCTACGCTGGAGAGACGGCGTATAAGGAGGTATCTGATTAGGGACCACTGCTTCATCTATTTCTGTCGCCAAGAACCAATCTGTTTGCTAATGTGTTTCAGTTTGTATATCATTGTTGTAATTGAAATTGCTGGGACTAACTGCTAATAGACTCGACATGTTATAATATGATACGTGACAATTGCAGTGCCATGCAATACTGAATTAAGTCTGAGAGATTCTGCTGCTGTTTATAGGCAGGCGTGTAATCGTTGGGTCAGCGGCATGGTTGTCTCATCAATCTCTGTATAAATGAAATAGACTCTAAGTCGCCTCTTTCTTTCTGTTATCTATTACGTGAGATATTTCACAAGTATTTACCGGATCACGGTTAACTCATTATCATAGTGTTCACCTTCATTGAAGTGGATATATTTCATTTAGAATGTTTTGCTTACTTGGATTTGAAATCAGCACGACCGTTATGAGATCATATCCAGGGTCTTTCATCTAATTTTTTTTATACTCGGCCAGGAAATCCTATGCCATACAATGCTCCATGAAAACCATATATAGCAATCTATTGTATGTGTAGTCTAAAAACCACTTCTAGACTCCGGATTAAAAATGAGTTCCATGCTCAGCGGTGGGTGTACATAAACAGATGTATTGTAATTACCAATATTAAACGTTACTATTACAAGGTTATAAATACAATTCAAATTAATGATACAAAAAGCCGTTAAATTAGTTCAGTGTCAACCTGTATAGTTTATGGACCTTGAGGGGATTTTATTCATAATATATCATTTCACTTTACATATTTTAAGGTCTCTAAAATCTTATTTAAGCTCTCCATTTGACTGAAGTCCAACAATGCGATTAAACTTGTTGCCATCAGTGGTTCTCATTCCCACGACATCTCAAAGGCAATCTTGGACGAAAATTAAAGAATCTTTTTGTGACATTAAAAAAACTCCCCTCTTCAATGTCCGAAGGAAATGCGCTGATAAAGCAAATGCAACTTGTAGCCAGTAGCCCACCTTGTGCATGCGTACAATAGGATAATGGGGTCGTGGACCCCACGCCGGATATGATCAATTGCCCCCCGACAATAAAGGTGCGTTTGCCTCTGTGCCTTGAACTTCGACATAGTTCATGTTCATAGTGCACGTATTTTTAACTGACTTCTAAAATATGGTTATCGATTCGTCTGATTTTATAAACTCTTTTGATTACTGGTGAATAATGGTATTGAGTTTCCTTTTAAAGATATGAAAATAACAATAACTTACATAAAATTTAATGTTGAATACTATTTTATAATGGTTCGGAAAGAAAGATAATAATTTATAAAATAAAATACAGCTTCATAATTATTTATCGATTTTTATCTACTTTTTTAGGGCTATTGGGATTCGCCATTTTATAAAATTTCAAAAAAGTAACAGTGACTAATATTTTCCTTATTTATTTCAGGCTGTAAAGTAAACCAGTTTCCACTTTTAGATTATATCTTTGGTAATAAACAATTATAAGTATTATTATCTACAACGAACAAATTTATCGGAACGTATCAGGCTATGATTATATTTTTACGTCTGTGTTAATCTACCTATCCTACCAACTACAAACCTTTAATCCATTAAAATACAATATAATTTGAAAAATAATATTGAAATACTTTTCTGACTGAGTGTACCCATCGACACAGGTCTACCACCTTTTATTGCCACTTTCATGCGCTCCGGTGTCGGGTTGCCATCCGCGACCACCAATTGCACCCACCCAGATCCATAAGGTCCTACAAACAAGGCTCGTTTGTACGATTATCAACTCTCGTCTCTGTAAATATAATTCACATTAGAATGGCAAGTCAAGTGGTCTATACAGAACTAGTTAGTTTCCTTGTTTGTCTAACAATTTATAATTGTTACCTTTAGGTATTTCTCTCGTTTAAAACCACGATGCGTCATTGACGTGGAATGCGTGGCTGTGGTATATATTTAGCCGTAGGTATATACATATAAGTTATTTATTTCTGGCAAAGAGTAATATGAAATAATAAAATATCTATTAGATGGAATTCAAACCAGCCAGCGTAAAGAAATCAACGCTTTGACTTCTCGTCTCCGTGGTGCATAAAGACAAAAGGTTTTAAATTGTGGGATGAAGAAAGACAATATAAGTGGGCCACTGTTGAGAAGTGCTTGGTGGCCTATTGGTAAACGGACCAAACGCAGCTGCCAACATGTTCACGGTGGTCGCGGGTTTGAATCCCAAGGCACACCTGTAACTTTTCGGAGCCATGTAATATATTCAATCAATACGCACTATAACGCTGAAGGAAAACATTGTGAGGAAACCTGCATACCGTAGCGATTTTTAATAAAATATTTATAAATAATAATAATAAAATAATAATATGGCCTAACCACTCATCATCGTACTCTCGATTGTAGAGGACGCCCGTGCCCTGAAGTGGGATATATAAGGGCTGATACAGTAAGGCATTGAAACGTGTCGACAAATATGAGCTTCGAAGCACAGTCGAGGCACTCAATGAGATAAAACAGACTATTGTGTTTCGTTTTGAAGTATATTGAAGCCAGAGTAAGAAGGGATATATTGAGACTTTAGATCTTATGTCTCAGGACGGCAAGCGCAGTGGAAAGCCAAGCATTGCTTTGTAATTCAAGGTGTTATTTGGTTTTGCTACTGTTCATGAGGAGTCGTATACTTACCATCAGGCGAACGGCATGCTCGTCTAGCCATTAATTGCAATACATAACAGTTTGACGATTTGAATGGTAGATGAAGTCTCACACAAGCCCAAAAATAATCCGACTATACTGCAGCTCTCCACAAAAGCTTGACACAGCTTGGGGCGGGCAGCATGGCGACAGATCCGAACACTTACAGAGGTAGAACTGTTATGACGGTATGCTGTGAACTGATATTTTTTTTAACAACCTGACCTTATGACTCGGTATTTCCACATTACATTGCGGTGTTATGTTTGTTAGAAGCGTGATTTACTATTTGGTAGGAATTTCTACGCATTCTTATCATCACTTCTAATTATGATATTTTGCCAATCTGGTTTTTACACAAATTTAATAAGTTAAAGGTCTCTCACAATAAATACAAGAAGCAATCTGGGTAGATATCAATTCTGCCGCCGAGATACAGTGTGGAAGTAGTTACTACTGTGGTGTTCCGATTTAAAAGATGTTGTAGCCCAAATTGTTGGATTTAGTAAGTGTTTATACTTATATCGGGTAAGGAGCGCATTGTAAGTACAATCAGCTATGAATTATGCACATAATTCGGCGCCGAATCGGAATGTTGTTGTAGGTACAATAAATATGCGAAACTTTAATTAACGTTGATAAAAATAAGTACGACATACTATTTTCCTGATCGTTGTATATGTATAAATAAGCGGTTTTCTCCGTCCCGTCAGCACACAGCAGCGAGCGCTATAAGTGCACTGACACATCCTCCACCAACACCACCATGGTTACCATAAAATTTTATTTGCTGGCTCTCCTGCTGGTGCTCATGCAGACTGCCGAAGCCAGGAGGCGAGAAATACATATTGTAAAAGTGCCCATTGAGAACCTGCAACAAACGGGAGATCTTGTAGCAGGGTTCCCGGACTTCGAAGATGGAAATTGGGTAAAGCGGTGCGAAGGATATTTTCCGAGACGTTGTGTGTACGAACGCGTCACCAAACCTGTTCAACAACAACAAGAAGAAGACGAAGACGATGACGACTACTATTACTATAGGAGACACCGTCGGTATTAAGAATGTGTAAGTGCCTTTGGAGGAAAGTTGGTGGAATGTCGCGACCATAGTGCTATTAAAACATACAAGTGTAAAAATCTCACCGAATGTTCAATTGAAATGTGTACCAAATAAACGCATTTCAATATGAAATATTTTTTTATTATTTTTGTATATTCCGCCAACCTGCTAGGGCAGCGTGGGGGACTATATGGCCTAATCACTTTCGATTGTAGCCGGGGCCCGTGCCCTGTGGGATGTATATGAGCTGATGAAGTAGTAACTAGTTTGGTACTTTTCATGGGTAATATACGATGTTCATTAAAACACTTTAGCTCGTGAAAAAGCTGTTGAATTAAACTGTACTCTGTTGAATGCCTAGTTTGTACTGTTATCCATCTCACATTTCAATTCACGGACAATGAAGTTATTTTTGTAAATTTTTTTTTTTTGTAATATGCAAGGATTGCGATTACGCCCAAAAGTTATGTAACCAATTACATTACATATTAAAAGAACGATCGACAACAATAAAACAGTGATAAATATAGTAACAAAAACGAAATTTTTAGATAAAATATAAGTATAGTTATTTATAAAATGTATAGTTTAGAAGCTTTGGTCGATATTTATTTATTCTGAAAACGTGTCTACCTTTTAATAATCAGAAATACAGGGTTTTAGCGACAATGACCTATTTCTGATTAAGTGTAACGACATAACTGTTATAATTATTATATAATTAGTAAACAGCATTATTTATACACACATTTCACCTATCGAATGTTATGATGTCCTTTTCAAACGACTTTTGCATTTAGTTTGAGCGATGAATACAAAAAATGCAATAATTAACATTGGTTTTAAAACTGCATTTGAAATAAGACGTTTACAGAATATTAATTGTATAGCAAATAAAAATATGTTTCAAATAAAACCACGAATGTATAGCGACAAAAATATTTATTAAGTATAATAGCATAGGAAATGTTAGGACTTAAACACTATAAGACTCGTTCACAATAAATTATTTTTAAGTCAAACTTTTTTTTATTAAGTGTCTTCCCATAGGTCTGCACAGTACATATTTGATCAGTTTAAGATCACCAATTCATATAAAAACGTTGCACTCCTATGTATGCAATCACATATCATTAAGTACACACACACACACACACACACACACTACCGAACATAAATAATATGCGTTTTCAACATCAATAAAATATCACCAATGTAAATATTATGCGAAAGATCTATATGAACGTCACCGCCTATATTGTTTCGAGTGAGGTCTATATTGTACACGTAATTATAATTATAAATTTCAACATCGGAATCAGTCCTTTGTCGTGGAAACGCCGAAGTTGGAGGCAAGGAGATGAGCGCGAGTAGAGCACACACGGTGATGGTGAACATTGCTGGAGGGACTAATAGCCCAGGTGGTACTGCCACGACACGTATCAGCTGATGGGCAGTGCTCTAGCGAAGCTGATCTGTCAGTAACTGACAACACTTGCTTCATACGCCCTGTTATCTTAAAACTATGAACTTATGACACGGAAAATACGTTTTGCTATCATTAAGGATAATCTAAGACAATATCACACAAACTGTCTGTTAGTTTTATCTTCTGTGTTAATAAAAAAACGTCATTAAATTTGAATGATAGCTGGTGGTCAGGTCAGGTCTCTTTCAGGCGAAAACTAATTAATTTTGAAGCAATTTTACATTATTATATACTCACTACTAATAATCTCTTTGTCTTTGTTTATTTCTAACAAACATCCAAATATCGTTTCAAACTTCGCATATTTGCTATGCTAGCGGCCCGACGCAACTTCACTATTGCATAGGTACTATGGAATAATATCAAAATTGTAAAAATAACTATACGTATTACTTATAAACCTTCCTCTTGAGTCACTCTGTCTATTAATGAAAAGTGCATCTATATCCGTTGCGAAGTTTTAAATATTATATTTGCGTTAATAGGGCCACTCTCTATCGTATTCTCGATTGCAGAGTGGGCATGTGCCCCGCAGTGGGACGTATATTGGTTGATACAAAGATACAGAGTTACTAGGGACAGCGAGAAGCAACTTTGTTTTATACTTTATGTATAGATATATAGAAAGTAGCATTAATATAATTTAAAAAAATCTATTAACCATTCAAATAGCAGCCGATTTGCCATTTCATTTGTAAGTCTTCGTGTATATTTTCGGATAGTCCGATGGTAGAACCCACATCTTAATCATACACGTAAGTGTGTTGAGTTTTTGGTTCAGCTTGCGTAGATATTATACCTTTTGAAATAAAACATTTTTTTTGCGGATATAACGCGGATTTTATAGAATTCTTAATTTATTCGAAATTTCGAATAGGTACTTTGCTGCTTTTGTAGTCAAGGAGCGGTCTCTTAAAGGATATTTGTTTTTTCATACGCAATCGGCTACAAATCCGTTATAATAATTTGAAATGTTACATCAAACACTCTTAAATTTAAATTCAGAAAAATATCTGAATGCTGGAATCAATAATACTAAAACTCACATTTTGTGTTGTTTTCATTCATCATTTCACTCACTAATCATCAAAACTCCGCCCTAGGCTCTAGGTTTGTCAACGAGCGATGGAACGGAGCATTCTTGGAGTTTAACGTCGACCGAGTAATGAACTCAACGCTGCGTTCCAAAACCAAGATCACTGACGTGGGTCAAGCAGCTGCCAAGTTGAAATGGAACTGGGCTGGCCACATCTTTCGCATATCCGACGACCATTGGGCAAAAGTCACTACACTGTAGCCCCTGTAGCTCCCCAATAGCCAAAACCGACTACACGATAGGCCTAGAAGGAGATGGCGGAACGAAGTCGACTCATATCTTCCAAACTGGCGGCAATCAGCATCTGACCGCGACAAATGGAAGGAAAGGAGGGAGGTCTTTGCCCAGCAGTGGGAATTAAAGGGCTTATAATAAATAATAATAATAATTTAAATCAATTCTATATCTCATTTTTTATTAATGGGAAAGCTGATATAATCTTCTTACAAATTTCAAAAGCATCCTGCCAGTGTAATGAATTAAGTGAAACGCTTTACCAAACTTAATATTTTAGCTTGCTTTCATTGTGAAGCAAAACATCTGTAGGAAATTTGCGTATCTGCTGACTATTCTATACAAAAATTTCTTAAGTATATCAAGGGCCTCAATCCTCTCAATCATAATTTCTATTGTAGAGGAGGTCCATGTCCTGCATTGGAACGTAGAATTACCAGCCGCCGGATTGCTGGGCATAAAATAAAAAACAAATAATTCTGAGGTGCGGTGGCATAAAGGCGAGCAAATAACATAATATATAATAAGTAGATTTTATGTGTCGTAAATAATGCAAGTAATTTGATTCTTAATAAATAATATATTTTTCTTCATAATATTATTTTAAAATGACACCATATTTCAATATACTTTGTTCTCGGGCCAAGCGTACATAAGTACGCAAGAAAGGTTAAAAGTAAAATAAAGTGGTTTAGTAAATAATTAATGATTATTTTATTAGTTTTAGAATAATACATGTAAAATACATGAAGATGGCATTAAAATACTACAAGTAAGAGTATAATTCGAAGCGCTGTTGGAGTATCTTGTGTCTCGATGTTCAGGCACGGGATGTTAATGTTTTTCATTATTCAGCACGCTGCAACCGCTTAGATGGACACACTGCCTCGCAGAGTCCAAACTCGCTGACTCGGTTAGTTGGTTTGGAGTGAAGAGGTATGAACATCACAGTCTCTCCACTAATGATTGTAAATTATTAGACCGCGTAAAGCACGAATTCGGCTGGCTCCTCCCACACGATGCTCCGGCCATATCGTCTTCCGTGGATTTCGTTGTGATGGGATCCGGGGTAATTCACTTGCACATGTCCGTGGATGTTATTGTCGCGTATGTTGGTGTGGTACTCATTGTCGTAGTCCCTGTAGGGGAAGCCCTGCGTGGGAGCCAGCAGCGCGACGAGCACGAGCAGCAGACACAGCCTGGTGACGGAGAACATGATGTTGCAGTGAGGATATTCAGCAGTGATGCTAACGCTTGTGGAACTGATCGTTGTGTGTCGCTGAAGTGCGCTGCTAGCGTTTTATATTGCTCTGATATCTCAAAATATTGACCCCCTGACATATTCTTGACCTGAACTTCGCTTTTATTTCCCATAATAGATTAGGATGGTATCTCCAAATATTTTTTTATCAAATTTTACATAATGATTTGGATTTTTACGCATAGATAAGCTTTTACTCTCAGCGATACTAATTAATATACATTCTGGTATCTCTACTGCCAAATGGCTTACCGGTCTCCATAAACAAAATACAAATTTTGATGCACTTAACTGGTTAAACCTAACTAGTTTTATACTGGTGGTAAATGGGTCATACGTGAGAGATCGCCTGGATAGGTACCACCGCAACGTCTATTTATCCCGACAAACAGCAGTGTAAATCCACTGTTGTATTCCGGTTTGAAGGACATTGTAGGTGGAGTAACTACTGGACATATTGAGACTTATCCTATCTTGTGTCTCAGGATGGCGAGCGCAGTGGAATTTCAAGCATTACTTTGTAATTCATGGTGTGTTTTGGTTTTGCTACTGTAAATTATCGATCGTAACGTTTACCATCAGGTGAATGGCATGCTCGTCTCGCCATACGTTGCAAAAAAATATGGATTACCTACTATCATCTTCAAAATCAATTGGATTTACACAGCTGATTGGGCAGAGAAATATACATTGCGGCCGTACCTACCCAGGCGGCCTATCATATATGAGAGACCTATCATCAGTAAATATATTTTACCTGAAAGATTCAGTTAATTTTAGTTTAAATGTTTTTATTAAACAATGAAGATATAAATAATTCGCGCGATACTAACTTAAAGATAGCATAACGTACTGTCCGTGTCACAAGTTCATAATTTTGTGATAACAGGGAGTATGAAGCAAGCGTTGCCAGTTACAGACAGATCGTCTTCGCTAGTGCACTACACATCAGCTGACGCGTGTCTTGGCAGTACCACCTGGGTTATTACCCCCTTTAGCAATGTTCACCATCACCGTGTGTGTTCTACTCGCGCTCGTCTCCTTGCCTCCAACTGCGGCGTTTCCACTGCAAAGGACTGATTCCAATGTTCGGACTTATAATTATAATTACGTGTACAATATAGACCTCACCCGGAACAATATAGGCGGTGACGTTCATATAGATCTTAAGCATAATATTTATATTGGTGATATTCGGTAGCGTGTGCGTGGTTTATGACCGGATTAAGTGTTTGTGTACATAAGTGTGCAGTTTTTCTATATAAATGGTCAGAAACGCTTCGACATTTTGATCAAATATGATATTACTTTGCAGAAATCTGTAGTATCTTTTTAAACTGCTGTCTTAATAAACACATGTTTTACGACGAACCGAATGCGAGAACTCATTATTATGTTTTAACCTCTAAATAAATAATATTTTTCGTGATTTATTATGTGGTTTTATTTAAAACTTAATTTTTAATGTATTGTACAATAATTATTTTTGTGTTTGATATTATTGTTTGTCGAGATGATATACGCACCTATATTTTTTTATTGCAATGAATGACGAGACGAGCATGCTCGTCTCGTCATTTGATGGTAAAAGAGACGACCGGTCATGGACAGTAACAAAACCAAACAACACCATGAATTATTTCTCTGCGCACGCCATCCTGAGACTTAATAACTAACATATTGATATCCATTAGTTACTGTGGCTACAATGTCCTTCAAACTGGAACACATTTTTTTTTGTGCCAAGAGAAAAAGCTGTAAAGCTCCCTTTTTGGTACCCCGTAGGAGGCCGAACGGGGTATATCATTGTCACAGGCCTACGAATCCGGCACGCTGTGGATATAGCGGTCTAATCAGGTCCCTAACCTAAAATCTTACGCCAATATATTGTCTAAAAACCACTCAGTGGATGTCGCGCCCATTTTGGGCGGTACTGGATATCTCAGGTCAAGAAGCGTCCTAATTCCTTCCCTGTCCTGTTCCTGTCGCCCGGCGGAGTACTAGGACTCAGACTGGTTTCTCTCGTTTGGGGAACAAAGTTACCTACTTACGGCTAAATATGGACGCTCCTTTAAAATGTTGTGGGCACACGTGACAGATATATACACAACATATACACACGCAATACAACATATTGTGTATAGCACTAGCGGCCCGACCCAGGTTTGACCGGATGCAGATAAACTTGTTCGAAAATATTCTATCGCCTATATTCAGCAGGGATAATCTAGGATTCTGAATGGTGAAATATTTTTTCAAATCCAGTAGTTTCAGTCTATTCAATTCAAACAATCAAATCTTTCATCTTGATAATATTAGTTTAGATTCATAATATTTCGTCCAACATTTTTTTTCGAGTCTATTGTTATCACCGTTTCATTGCTGTTGATTCTTTTTTCTTATTTTTTTAAATATAATTGGTAGCAGCATAAAATGAACATTAGAGTCCTAGGAATCGGAAGACTGGTGCAAGATCTACGCAAATCGAACTTATCGAGTAAGGGTCGATATACAGTATACACTTACTAATACTTTAAACCACTTTGAACGAAACCATTCGCTTCGCCAGTGCTGATGAGATAATTATAGGCATATTCTATAGGAATATTTAGTAGTATTAATATATTTTAAACCTAAAATAATGCAAAGAATCCTTTCCGAACCGGTTGGTTGATCAAAATATGACAAAACTAAATGATATTGAACATTTTAATAGATTCAATACATTATTTTCATTTCAAAGCCTTGGTGTCATGGTGTCTGATAGTGCTGCAGACATCTAAACTCAGAATTTTCTAACAAATAATAGTAGATAGTTGGTGCGAAAATATCAGATTGGGTCTGGAACCCAGTGCTGTATCTTTATACAATAATAATGGAGGAGGGCAAAATAGCCGCAGGACTCAAGTGGGACTGGGTTTATCCAGTGGATCCACCCTGACCAATGAATCAAAGTTTTCGATCAATGGTTGCCTCACGGTAATAAAGATGCCAAAGCAATGCCTAAAGATAATGACGAGGCAATTACGATGTTAAGGGATGGCCAGAAATTGCCTCGAATCAAAAAACAAAGGGAGGCAAAACAGGGGTAGACAAGTCTTAAAATTAAAAGAAGAGAGATGAAAAGAGAGAGAGAGAAAAAAAAAACAGATTAAAAAAGATCTTTAGTGACTAAAAAAGTTTTAAAATGTCCGCCCCGTGATTACGAAAGCTGTAAAGCTATCGAAACTTCAAGAAGTTAAAAAATGTAAAAAGTAAACGAAGTCCCCGATAAAATCCGTAAATAATAATTTTATTTTTATTTCAAGGTTTAAAAAGGTTAAAAGTACCACAAGTCTGCACGTCTACTGTCATGGCCTTAGGTGCAGATTCATGCATCATAATATAAATAACATGTGTGTCAGCCCATATACGTCCCACTGCAGGGCACGGGCCTACTCCACAATCGACAGTACGATTGAGAGTGGTTAGGCTATATAATCCACCACGCTGGCCTAGTGCGGGTTGGCGGACTTACATACCATAGAAATTTATATAAACTGCTATGGTATGCAGGTTTCCTCACGATGTTTTCCTTCACCGTTTTAGTGCGTGGTGATTGGCTATCAATACACACATGACTCCGAAAAGTCAGAGGTATGCCCTGGGATTTGAACCCGCGACCACCGTGAACATGTTGGCAGCCGCTTCTGGTCAATAACATATGAAGGTAAAAAGGGATTTCAATAACTATTGGTGTCGGGTAATTCACATTAGTTTTATCCATATATTTAAGAAAGAAAAATTGTCTACGAGGTAAAATTGATAATAATTTTATCAGAAATTCTCCTTTGGATATTCCAACTGATTTTTATAGCAAAATGTAGTTTCCAGTGTCACGGGGTCAAGAAACTGAGATACCAAAGGGATATAAAACCGTTCGCCGCGAAGTTCACTGACATACTACGATCAGCTCCACAAGTTTAAGCATCACTGCTGAACATCCTCACTGCATCACCATGTTCTCCGTCACCAGGCTGTGTCTGCTACTCGTGCTCGTCGCGCTGCTGGCTCCCACGCAGGGCTTCCCCTACAGGGATTACGACAATGAGTACCACACCAATATTCGTGACAATAACATCCACGGACATGTGCAACTTAATTACCCCGGATCTCATCACAACGAAATTTACGGAAGACCACGATATGGCCGCAGCGTCGTGTGGGAGGAACCGACTGGATTCGTGCTGTATGAAGTCTAGTATTATATAATCCCCTATGGAGAAGAGGGTGATCTCTGATTCTCTTCACAACAAACTGTAAATGGACGAGTCTGGATACTACGAAGCAGTTTATATATCCATGCTGCTTCAGCATGCCGTCCAGCAGCGCAGGATAACATCTTAACCCTGAACAAGTGAAAAAGATCCTGGTCACGATTTCAAATCACAACACGCTTATTTTCTTGTATTACAAAGGATCTTTATTACTCTACCTCTAAATTGTAATAGTAAATAATAATTCTAACGAATAAATTTAATAATCATATTGTTCACCATATTATTTCATTTGTAATTCAACATTTCCTTATTGACACAAATTTGTGGCTATAAAATTAAGGACGCACTTTATAATTTGATTGCGTTGCTTAAATTATGAAATAAAATGAAAATAGTTTTTTTGAATCTTACAATTGTTATATACTATTTAGATTCAGTCACTTTTTTTCTTTACCACCCGGTTCACAACGCTGTCTTCACCAGAGAAGGACGGGCAAGAAATTGTACCGTTACTTTTTTCAAAATAAGTTTCCAATACAGTGATTATACAGCAGTCGCAGCTTAGTTTAATTCAGAGCAGTTCACAAATGATTATAGTAAATAATCAATAATACAAGTTAAGTCAACTTATACACCTGAGTTAGTAAGTAAAGTCACCCAAAATGCACAATCAACAATCTGCATCAGCTCATATAATATGAGTCCTACAGCTGCAGGGCATAGGGTTACTTAGTCGTCCACAAAGCTGGCCTATTGCAGTTTTGCGGACTTTCACATACCATATAAATTCTTATAAATCGCTATGGTATGCAGGTTTCCTCGCGATGTTTTGTCGTCTGGTTCGTCAGGCGGAGGCCTGGCGAAAAGTCACGACGCACTTTATTAAAATAAAACTACAAAATGAAATAATAAAGTCATGATATCCTATCTCGTTTTATAACATTAACACGCTTTTATATGTATGCATGTAACAGAATCTCTGCAAACGATTTCCGAGCTCTTCAAAACGTTGGATTGACTTGGAAGGAGACGGGCGAAACTTCAAAGAGATGGGACCAGTATATCGAAATTAAAAACCAACATCTTTGCACCAAGTGGGAGTAAAGTGATAATCGGTATTTATTACAAAATAAAATGACCAAAACTGTCATTTTTTCATGTGCAACCTTTTTAAAGTATATCGATTTTGCTGGCAGTAATTAATAATAAGAATAAAACATACTTGTCAAATGTAAACGGCTGATGGCAAGAGTGACTGAGTCAAAATACAAATACAATTGTATGGGGCATTTACACGTTAGCTGAGGCTGGGCCAACGTCTACCAACTCCACGCTATCAACAATGAAAATATTAAGCTGGTCGAGGTTGGCCAAGCGCGTAAATGCAACATAAAACTATGTTTATGTCAGTAATTAGAATATGGCGTGATGACAGGCCGCTATGAAAATCTACTAAATACTCAATGAATTGTTAATTTAATTTTCCCAATGTAAAACATCTTATTATGTTTCGATGAGAAACAAAAAAATTAAAAATAATATATCAGTACCAGCTTCTTCCTTTCGACCGCATTCAACGTCGGGCTGCTCGAATCATTGACGACCAGGTTCTCTCCGACCGGCTCGATCCTTTGGCTTTGCGTAGAGATGTAGCTTCGCTCTGCATTCTCTATCGCATTTACCACGGGGAGTGTTCTCGTGAATTGTTCGGACTTGTCCCTGCTGCTGAGTTCCGCTACCGTACTACACGTCAAACCTCCAAATACCACCCACATCACCTTGGAGGTTGGAAATCCACCACAGTACGTTTTTCCCGGCACTTTCTCCCACGTACTACAAATCTGTGGAACCAGTTGCCAGCGGGATCATTCCCGGACAGATACGACTTGGCGACCTTCAAAAAACGAGCGTATTCCCACCTCAAAGGCCGGCAACGCATCTCCATGCCCTTTGGTGTTGCAGATGTCCATGGGCAGCGGTATTCACTTACCATCAGGTGAACCGCGTGCTCGTTTGCCCCCTATAACATAAAAAAAAAAAAAAAAAAAAAAAATATTAGTGAATCTTTAATAAGTGTACAATTAGGCATGGGTCAAGCCCAATTTCCCCCGTCTCCTTTAGCATACTTTGCAAGAACCGATGACGATACAATAATTTAAAAAGTATGTGATATTATCTTAACCAGAACCTTCAGAAATGTTTTTTTTTATTTTTTTAAGATTTGTTCAAACATTACATTTACAGATATTATGTTAGGTTTAAGTTACAATGAAATTTATACAGGGTATATCAAGTCTGCTACCGAAAACGAAGCCGGGTGGTATTTTAAGTGACTTCAGACACAATGCAACAAAAAAAATTGCAATAAAAGCGACGATATTTTTTTGTTATTTTTTTCCTATGGTCGTATTTGGGTGGTAAATACATTTTTTTTCTAAAATAATAGTGTATACCCTTTTATTCATTAAGAATCGAAGGTATAAAAGAGTTTAAATTATTATTTTAGCAAAAACTATGATATTTAAAAAATTATAAATGCCGCGTTTCTGTGCGAGATTTTTAATTGCATTGTGTTGGTAGTCATTAAAACTACCACCCTGCTTCGTTTTCGGTAGCAGTCTTGATACACCCTGTATAGTTCGTCAACCTGCACTAGGTCAGTATGGTGACCTATATGATCTTGAAATAAAATTATTATTTACGGATTTTATTGCGGACTTGGTTTATTTTTTACATTTTTTGAGTTCCCGACGTTTCGATTACTTTACAGCTTTCGTGGTCATGGGGTGGACTGACCGCCCGCGCCCGCGATAAAATCCGTAAATAATAATTTTATTTCAATGTGTAACATTCGCGTAAATCTAAGAAACTATATGATATTGGAAAACATCGTGAGGAAACCTGCATACCATAGCGGTTCATGAGAATTTCTATGGTATGTAAGTCCGCCAACCCGCACTAGGCCAGCGTGGTGGACTATATGGCCTAACCACTCTCAATCGTACTTTCGATTGTAGAGTAGGCCCGTGCCCTGCAGTGGGACGTATATGGGCTGATACAGATATGATCTTACACCTCAGAGTAGTACTCTAGATTATTGAGGAGGCTCGTGTCCTGCATTAGAACTTATACACAGTGCAACATTCACGTAAATGAAAGAAACTATTGGTTCGATTAATTTTTAAAATTATGGTCTTAAATATGACGCGGCATTATTGAAGTTATTGAAATCATGACCGTGGTCAAGATTCATCGCTGTATTTTAGAAGAAGCCTGACTCTTCGACGCTCTGTCTAGAAAAAACTACTCTCTCTATCTCATGTCTCAGCATGGTGAGCGCAGTGGAATGCTAAGTATTGCTTCTGTTCATGAGCGGTCGTAACGAAATCAGGCGCATGGCATGCTCGTCTCGCTATATAAAGCAATAAATATAATTCAAATCAACTCTAACATCGTATCCAGTTTCAGCAACAAGAAATTTAGTCGCTTTAGAAATCCAAAATCTAACAAGCAGTGCTACTCCCCCAAACATTAGTAGAGTCCCTTTGTATGTGTGTAAAGGAGCTTTCAATGATCGTTTTATGTTTAATTAAATAAATTGTAATTAAATAAATACTTGGTTGGCGTTGTTTATTGTAATAATACGTAATTTGATTGATTACGCTTCAGTGAAATTCAAATAAAACTTTATTTTACCATGATTTATTTTATTACAGAATTCAAGTCTTGCAAGATACAATATTAAATATTTAGGTAGTAGGTACATGTGATTAATACCCGTGCATAATAAGTGCGTGGTGGCCTGTTGGTAAACGGACCAGATGCGGCTCCCAATATGTTCACGGAATCCCACGGCACACCTCTGACTTTTCGGAGTCATGTGTGTTTTGATTGTCAATCACCATGCACTATAATGGTGAAGGAAAACATCGTGAGGAAACCTGCATACCATAGCGATTTCTATGGTATGTAAAGTCCGCCAACCCCCACTAGGCCAGCGTGGTGGACTATATGGCCTAACCACTCTCAATCATAGTCTCGATTGTAGAGTAGGCCCGTGCCTTGCAGTGGAACGTATATGGGCTGAAACAGATACAGATACTTTACTCGGTGATGAGGAAATGCTATGCTCACTAAGGCACTTTACATAGCGAGCATCCCTTCACAGACGGTGGTATAATATTAAACTTCATAAAACACATATTCAGCTGGTTCCTCCCACACGACGCTGCGGCCATATCGTGGTCTACCGTGGACTTCATTATGATGGGATCCTGGGTAATTAACTTGCACGTGACCATATATATCGTTGTCGCGAATGTTTGTGTCGTAGTAATTGTCGTGGTCCCTGTAGGGGAAGCCCTGCGCGGGAGCCAGCAGCGCGACGAGCACGAGCAGCAGACACAGCCTGGTGACGGAGAACATAGTGATGCAGTGAGGATGTTCAGCAGTGATGCTAACACTTGTTCTGAGCTGATCGTTGTGTGTCCGTGAAGAGCGCGGCGAGCGGTTTTATACCACTCTGATATCTCAATTTCTTGACCCCGTAATACATTAAACATCTCTTTTTATTTTAATTTTCTCGATTTAGATTAGATTTATATGTATTAATTATTCTTTATCAATTTATAAACAATAGTTGGAATTTTTATGTTTATTTTTGTTTGCAGCTATGATTAAGAATAGTATTTCTGTCAACAGATAATGAATACTTAATTAAAGAAATCAGAATGGGAATTTTAATACTCTCGTATCAAAAATTTTTTGTTCTTGAATAATACTGATTTGCTTTGGAAAAGATTAAAATGACTTGTTCGGTAACCTGAGAAGCTCGTTAGCGGTTAGCCAGTGTCACCAAGCTTTCAGACCAGCATTCCTGCGAATGTCACGGCCTGTGTGTATAGTGCCCCAGTCTAATTATCATGGCGTTTAGAGCAAAAACCTTACTCATTAAAACTGACCATAAATCATAATCCAGTGGATTATGCTCAGGACGGTCATTCTTCAGCTCTGATGAAGTCCAGAACGTTTGTTTCTAACCAAGATTGGTTGAATAGAACTTTATGACCGGCGCCGAGGCTTACTGAAAGGGCCATTCTTGGTTATTGAACCTGGAGTTATTAAGGGGCTTAACTATCTTCTCAATAATGGTATCACGATACAGGTGTGTCTTTATGAAAAAAAAAAATCGTTCTGCTACTCCATCATAGCTAGCACCCACTAAACCATTACGAAAGTCAAATAATGCCAACGTTATTCTCTGTTGAGTACTTGGGAAGCTCATTTAGAGCTCTCAGCAAAAATATGGTTGATTTGTTTGTTAAAATATTGGCGTATGAAAGATTTTGAAAATTGTATTTGTCTCCATACCTACTTTATTTAATGCAATCAAAACGATTCGGTTCTCTTTATCATCCCACTTCATTTTATTATACCAAAATATTTTACAATATACCGAGTATCTCAAGACTGTTAACAAAAACGAAGCCGGGTGGTAGTTTTAGTGACTACAAACACAATGCAACTAAAAATTTTGCTAAGAAACGAGACAATTTTTAATTTTTTTTACATATCGTCATTTTTGCGTAAATAATAAATTAACAGTTTTTACTAATATAATAATTCAAACTCTTTTATACTTTAGAGTCTTTATTAATAAAAGGGTTTACACTATTATTTTACGAAAAAATGTATTTACCACCCAAATACGACCATACAAAAAAAAAACCAAAAACAATTTCGCTTTATTTACAATATTTTCTGTTGCATTGTGTCTGAAGTCCCTTAAACTACCACCGGCTTTGTTTTCGGTAGCAGTCTTGATATACACTCTAAAGGCGTCAAAATAAAAAAAAATAAAAACACACAATGAACAATCGTATAAAAATGTCAGATTCCAAGAACAAAAGTAATACATTTTGTTAATTTTGAATTGGAAGAGTATTTATGGCCAGATTATGTAAGTAAATATAAACACATATAAACATACATATACATACACAAACATAGACATACTTACAATACATAATATGTATAATACACACTAAATATAGATACACATACATACTATCATTTACTAATACATCTTAATGAACAAAAATAAGTTACAGTTAGTGGAAATCCTTCAGCGTCCTATTAATCACGTTGTGATCTTCTCAAAGAACCTTATGAATTGTACATTTTACACCTGTAAGCTTGTGTATCTATAATAATAATTAAAAAAATCGCTGTTCTCGAAATACTTAAGCCCGAGCCGTGAACGAGGAGTATGTTTTTAGAGGTCACACCTTAAGGTCACTATGTATCTGTCAATTGTTTAAATAATATAGGAAGTAATTTGAGTTCCCTTAGTGATGTCGATGTCTGTGAACAAAAATGAATTATCAAATAAATTAGCTCTGGAAAATGTTTATAGTTAAACCAATTTAAATAAATAATATATAATTAAAATCAAACTGGGAAAAACGTTAAGATTGCTAAAGAAGGGTCGTTAACCCAGGGTCACATTGGCAAGCATATCGTTACTGAATGAAATTGATATTATTTTATCTTTAAGTGGACTTTCCTGAGCCAATGGGTCAAGAGATATAGATCAATATATAAACGGAATGAAACTAGCTCGACACTCAAAAGTACTGTCTCCGTGCACAGATTACATTTCAACCAAAACACTCGGCCGCCATGTTCTCACTCACCAAGCCTTGTCTTCTGTTCGTGTTCGCGACGCTAATGGCATCTTCGCATGGCGTGGACTATAATCACTTTGATGTCTCAATTAGCAACAACAACAGAGGAGGAGCCGTACAAGTGAATTTACCCAACTCCGGGTCCAATTACTACGAACAGACTGAAAGTCCTGTCACCAGACCTGAAGTACCAGCACATGGGCAGCAAAATCAAGGTAGACAATATCAGCGGCCCATTACTACCAATTCAAATAATGGTCAGAATCAGGGTGCCAGTAATCAGAATCGTAATAGACAGCAAAATATCCAACCTGATTCTGGGTATCAGACGGTTGATAACAGGAGCGCTGGACAACAAAGTAATGCTAATGCTAATCCTCAAACAAATAAAAGAACGCATCCTCAACCACAAGGAACAAGGTACAACGTAGCGCCTTTAACACAAGCTCCACCTACCCACACCGTGCCAAATGAACAGCAAAATCTTGTCCGAATTGACCCTAACGTCGTGGCGAGTTTTGCCGACAGAAATCAGTGGAGGCGATTTAAATATCCAAATTCAAACAAAGTATGCTTCTGTCCCTTAAACTTATAAAAATAATAAAATATATTCATTAACCAAATTTTGTTACAATTTCTTAAAAGCTAATTAAATAATAACATTGTTTCTAAACTAAATAACATTGCCAGGGGCTCCCAAACTAGGCCTAGCCTGTCTTCTTGGGAAGCCATGGAGTAATTGTAATAGCCTAGTTATATTTTATAAGGCGAAACAGTAATTACAATATAATCGGATAAATGAACGGTATAATAACAGTTATTCTTAAAATTATAAAAATACGTTACTTTGCACTGAAAGAAATTATATGTAAACAAAAATTACAGAAAAAGGTAATATATACTTTATAGAGAAAAATAAAGCAAACTATGAATATGAGGAGAAAAGGGTCCGTCACATTGTGATCTTCTTTTTTTTAAATTATTTTATAAATTGTGTAATACTTTATGTTTGTGTATAATAAAGCTAAGAAAAATTGTTTTAAATCTGCTTTTTAATTTACAAAAATGTTTTTGTGTGTAGAATTGTACTGATTTATCGTAAAACAAGTAATAAAAATAATGGAAACGTAAGTTCAATTTAATTTATTATACCGTGATCATTATGAACTTAGGTTAAGTCACTGATTTTTGTATGCTCCACTAGTTGTAAATCCCAAATGACGCTGGAGATTATTTAACCAGTATTGAACCGACGGCCACGAAAAGATTAATGATACTAGAAGACATAGTGTACATTCATATTACCGTAAAACGGGGCGAATAAAAATCGGGGGCTAATGGAATTTATACTTATTTCAAAAGCAAATATTCTCCTGAAAACTCCGTTAATTACATTTTCTAAAATATTTTTAAACACCGTAATATATTGTTTTTTCCACAGCATCGATTTATCAAACTAGTAACTATCTAGGAAAATATAGCTACGAAAAGTAGGCAATTTAACTAGTAAATGTATATTTTGTAAAGTGTTTCAGTTTTCAAGTTTTTCACAACAATGCGTTAAAATTTGTTCACGTAAAAGTAACGAAAACAATACTTAATTTATACAGGCAAACATTTGGGTGCAAGTTAAGTTTGAAAATCAAAATTGTTTCCATCCACCTCGTTTTACGGCACCCATTATTTTATATTTTACAAATAGCTGTAATCAATCAGCAGTTTTAGACACGAAGACTTTTTCTTATTTATAAAGCCTATTTGTATGGTGTGTACCACACAGTCTTTTAATGTTGTTGTAGGTTGAGTTAAACGACCACTTCACGATCACTTGTTTATTTGAGTTCACAAAAAGGTTAGTTAAAAGTTACACGTTATGTTTATTGCCTGATTTATTGAGAATGAAGTACTTACCCCGGTCGAGGTGTCGTTATTCTACTGTGGTTCGAAGTGACAGTGCCACTCTATCACTTTTATTAACATTCGTAATATCAATTTTACCACAACTCTCCACTAGAATACGCTGTGTACATAAACTGCTAGACCATTCAACCAAACAATACAAAAACAGTTTTTATTTTTGTTGCCATGAATAGCGAGACGAGCATGCCGTTCGTCTGATGGTAAGCGATACGACCGCTCATGAACAATGCCAAAACCAAACATCTTGAATTACAAAGCAGTACTTAGCATTCCACTGCGCTCTTCATCCTGAGACACCTTCTGTATCAGCATTAGATGTTAGGTCTCAATGTGTCCAGTAGTTACTCTGGCTACAATTCCCTTCACACCGAAACACAACAGCGTATTTACACTACTGTTTGGCGGGAGAAATAGAGATTGCGGTGGTACCTATCCAGATGGCCTCTCACATATGAGACTTCTTCCATCAGTGGTAAAGAATTATAATTTTTAAAAAATCCTTCTCAAATAGCCTTCTTATATTTTTTCAAAACTGCTTATAAAATGGTGTCTGAGCTGTCACTATTTTTTTAAATTTATATTTAATCTCAAGATCTGCAGATGTAATCTACATGACCATACAAATATAAGCTTTTTTTGAAGAAACATTAGCGGTTATCTTGCTTACAGGTGAACGGTATGTTCGTCTCGCCATTAATTGATACAAAAATAAAATATATATAATAAAACATAAATTGACTCCACAAAAAGCACTTAATTCCAAATCTATCATTTTGCATTAAGTGAATTAAAATATACATTTAAAAAACCAAATAATTATGACAATCTATTCAAATCTAAATAGGGAAAATCTATAATAATTCGTACGTCAAACGGGTTTCTTATATTAGGAAATTTTAATGTGGGAAATAAAAAATAGAAACAATGTCTTATGTGACACGGGGTCAACATTTTGAGATATGAGAGCGATATAAACCACTCGCCGCGCACTTCACCGCCACACAACGATCAGCTCCACAAGTCTAAGCATCGCAGCTGAACATCCTCACTGCATCACCATGTTCTCCGTCACCAGGCTGTGTCTACTGCTCGTGCTCGTCGCACTGCTGGCTCCCGTGCAGGGCTTCCCCTACAGGGACCACGACAACGAGTACCACACCAACATACGCGACAATGATATTTATGGACACGTGCAAGTTAATTATCCCGGCTCTAACCACAATAGAATATATGGAAGACCAAGATATGACCGAAGCGTTGCGTGGGTTGAACCAGCGGAGTTGGTGATGTATTAAATGTATTTGTCTGCTATCAGCAAGGGAGAGATGGCGGTCATCATTATTCTTGACAAGTCCACAAGCTGGGTCACATAGAGACGGAGTGAACATCCTCTTTGCTGCAGTGTCGCCAGAATATAAACAACCTGCAACAATTACTATCTTTACTTGAATTACAAGGCTTCGTATCACATTCTTGTTTGTTCTCAATACTTGTGTATAAATCTACTGATCTATATTTTCCGTGTATTATTCTTACAGCTAATAAATTTTTCATATTATTTATTACAATACTTTATTTTACTTCAAAGATCTCTGTCTTATTTCAGCGTTTCAATTGTCGTTAAAGCATTAAAATGCAGTGCGTTGAAATATGTGGTAGGATGGAGACCACAATTCACGATACAATTTAACACTTTCGCGGACGGTCTCAGTTCAAGTCGAGTTCTAGAATGACACAATAAATTGCCATACAAATATATTTAGCGTGTAAATACGTTGTGTTCTATAATATTGAATGTTGAAAAGACAATATGACAAAAACGTTTTATCACGTTATCGTTTGCAAACGTCGTGTCGTGTGATATGTATTATGATGGACACAACGTATAATGACGTATGGATACGTTGGACGTCATTATACGTTGTGCCGTATCAAAATCTCAAATCATGACATACAATCACGTTCTGTCCGCGAAAGTGTTAAGATTATAATATTTATATTGTCTTCCTAACTTTAAAATCACCAGTGAGAAATTCATGGCAATTTTAAAATAAATCTATATCAGAAATTCTTACAAAACGCGATACTATTACACGTTCTTTTCCTTCGCCGTTTTAGTAACTATCAATATACAGATGATTTCAAAAAGTGAGAGGTGTGTCCTGGGATTTAAACTCGCGACCACCGTGAAGATGTTGCAACCGCGCCTGGTTCGTTACCAACAGACCGCCATACAATTTCTTGTGCACATGGTACTTGTGCTCGTGGTACCCTTGTGTACCATGTTGACAAAAATCCCTTCGTAACTATCGATGCATGTACGTGGAAGATATATAAGAAAAACAATAATTGTAGGACTGTGTGAACGCAATAAATAGAAAACAAAACAATTATTGTTAGAATTTTACTATGTGCGGGTGTGCTCTTTGGTCTCAGAAATGACTCAACAGATTTCCATATAATTTGGTATGGAGGTAGCTAACACCCTGGATTAAGACATAGGTTACTTTTTATCCCTAAAATGTAGTTTTTCCCTAGGATGAGCAAGGAGTTAAAATATATTTGATGGATATATTTGATAGGATTACATATATATAATACTCTTTTGCTCTTAACATCCCCTTTCCTTCCTGGTCCCCTCCCGATTCCGTTCCCATCCACCATCGAGGCGTTGTGGATGTTCACGGGCAGCAGAGACAGTTGCCATCAGTTGACCTCTACTTATTTGCCGGACCAAAGCATAAAAATAACTTATAATTCTGAATACATCTCAATCCCAATTACTTTAATAATTCTTTACCAAATGTAATAAATAATTATTTACCACTGGTGGTAGGTCTCTCATATGTGATAGGCCATCTGAGTATGTACCACCGTAATGTATATTTCTTCTGCCAAACAGCAGTGTAAATGGACTGTTGTATTTCGGTTTGAAGGACATTATAGCCAGAGTAACTACGGGACATATTGAGACTTAACATCTTACGTCTCAGGATGGCGAGCGCAGTGGAATACGAAGCATTGCTTTGTAAATCAAGGTATTGTTTGGTCTTGCTACTGTTCATGAGCTGTAGTGTCGTTGATCGTCAGGCGAACGGCATGCTCGTCTTCCATTCACTGGCAATAAAAAAATTTGGTTACTTATCTTAATGGGGATACTAAAAATTAGAAACAATTTGTGTCGCGAGGTCAACATTTTAAGATACCAGAGCGATATAAAACCGCTAAATACGCACTTCAGCAACACACAACGATTAGCTCCACAAGTGTTAGCATCACTGCTGAACATCCTCACTGCACCATGTTCTCCGTCACCAGGCTGTGTCTGCTGCTCATGCTCATCGCGCTGCTGGCTCCCACACAGGGCTTCCCCTACAGGGACTACAACAACGAGTATCACACCAACATACGTGACGATAACATCCACGGACACGTGCAAATTAACTACCCCGGATCCGATCACAACACCCAAATTTATTCTTATTTATTTTTAAAGAAACGTTGGAAGACATTGTCTTAAAGGCCTTTTATTAAGAAATTTTTACTTCATAGTGTCTGTAGTCATTTAAATAAACCACTACCTGGCTTGGTTTTTCGTCGCAGTCTGGATATACCTTGTATATTATAATACTAACAGAAGTGTCATGTAACAGAGACAAGAGTACATATATTTATTGTTTTTCATTAAACCAATCATATGCGATTGTGTTAATATTAATTCTTCTGCACACAATTGTTGTTATTAGGCCTGAATATAATATCGTTTGTGTATTACATAAATAAATACCAGGCACAGTCTTTTTACATTTGATGTTTTATTTGACTGGAATTCTTTTAACTATATTTTCTCAAAAACTGCGATCGTATTTCAGTATATTGAATTTTTAATATCATAAACACAGTTGAAACTGCGAAATAAGAGAGATCTTCGATGTAAAATAAATGATTGATGAATATGATTATTTAAGAGCTGTAAAAATAATACTCTGATAATATAGAACAACAGATTTATTTACGAATAATGGAAACAAATAAGAATGTGCTACGAAGTTTCGGAATTCAAATGAAGACAGTTGTAGTAGGTTCTTTATTATCTCACCAGCTCTTTATTACATCGCTATGTCAACGCACCTTATACTTCCTCGTCATCTGGCGACACTGTAGGAACGAAGATTTTTAATTTGTCCCTATTTGTCTGGCTTGTTGAGTCACGCTTGAATGATTAGACGTGGAGAACAATGATGATCGCCATCTCTCCACTGATGATGAGAGGTAAATACATTTAATACATCACCAACTCGGCTGGTTCAACCCACGTAACGCTGCGGCGATATCGTGGTCCCCCACGCACGGTGTTGTGATGGGATCCGGGGTAGCTAACTTGCACGTGTCCATATATGTCGTTGTCGCGGATGTTGGTGTGGTACTCGTTGTCGTGGTCCCTATAGGGGAAGCCCTGCGCGGGCGCCAGCAGCGCGACGAGCACGAGCAGCAGACACAGCCTGGTGACGGAGAACATGGTGATGCAACGAGGATGTTCAGCAGTGATGCTAACACTTGTGGAATTGATCGTTGTGTGTCCGTGAAGTGTGCTGCCAACGGTTTTATATCGCTCTACTATCTTAAATTCTTAACCCCGTGACACTTGGACATTATTTCAAATTTTATTTCCCCGATTAAGATTAGAATGGGAATTTTGATATACAATTTTAAATAAATAAATTTTATTTTTTCATTAACATCCATTGAGTTATAATTAACGTGACCATTTATTTTTTGTGCCAGAGCGGGACATCTGTGGAATTAAATAGTAATAAAAAGTTTTGGGTGTTTTACAAGTTTTAAATAAAGAAGATTGAATAACAAAAAATAATCATAGCACTAAACACAAAATAGTTAATTAGGTACGATTTATAAGCCCCAGTAGTGGCGTGACTTCCAGGCAGACACATAACGTACTCAATAATTTTGGAAAAGTTTTTTAAATCAAGATTGTTTTTTACGAAATTGTTGGAATAATTTGACCCAACCGTTTTCAGTAATAGTTCGATAAAGCATTTCGATCGGGTAATACTTTTTGATCATCGTTTGGTCTGTTTGTAAAAGCGGGACTATGTAGGCCTTGCTGGGGACACCGGGACAGACTTCCTGGAAGCGGGACTGTCCCGCCTAAATCGGGACGTATGGTCACGTTAGTTATAATATCCAATCTGAAAACCCTGATTTCGTCACCGACTCACTAATACTCATCATGTTATTTTATGTTACTTCCTAATGTACTAGAAAGCTGAAATTTGGTTTACATAATGGTATGTACAGAACACATAGGTACGACAAAAAAAAAATATTACGAGAAAATATTGACGAGTGTGAAGCGTGACTTATCCTTAATCGGTAGAGACAGAGACACTGCAGTGGAAGTACAACTGTTTCTGCATCGTAACTACTCATAACAAGCACATCCACAGCAGCCTTGATGTCTGCAATATGGCGGCTAAATTACAAGAAAGAAAATTTACAAAAAAAAAGAGCCGTCACATTCGCAAGAAAGCTAATCTAGAATCCCAGTGACACTGGCAAACTAGTTTTGACCTGATAGTGTTATTCGAAGAGAATTTCAGGAACTTTCGCCTTCTAAAAAAAAGGGTTACATATTCGATAAATGAAACATATTTTTCTAACTGGTATTAAGGGATAACCAATTTATGGTCTAGAAATCTCAAAGTGTTATTTATTTTCACAGCTAATTTACGCAGCGACAAGATAATTATATTTGTTTCAAAAAACCAACACTTAAAAAAACCAGATGTTCCAAAAGTTTATTTCATTAGTGTGATATATAATATGTTGGATATACCATTGACTTGGAAATTTAATCAAGGAGAATAATGATATATATTGAATACATCACGGGGTCGGAGCTTCAGATATCGCAACGATATAAAACCATTTGATACGCACTTCACCAACACACAACGATCAGTTTCACAAGTGTTAGCATCACTGCTGAACATCCTCACTGCAGCACCATGTTCTCCGTCACCAGGCTGTGTCTGCTGCTCGTGCTCGTCGCGCTGCTGGCTCCCACGCAGGGCTTCCCCTACAGGGCGAACGATAACAACTACGAAACATATATACGCAACAATAACATATATGGACGTTCACAAGTAAATTATGCAGATACCCACCATAATGTTATTAATGCAGGACAAAGATACGGCCGAAGCATTGTTTGGGCGGATGAAGCCGTAATACACCAAAATGCCGTACATGAATAAAAAATCGTCAGTGGTGATATGTGACATCGTTATGTAGGTAAACTTTGAGTCAACGACCTCGAACTCAGCAGGACAGTAAATATATATCCATGCTGCTGTAGCCTTCCTTCCGAATCCTGTGAGAATAATGCAACAATGTTTCGTATTGCATTTTCCCAGCTGTTTTCCTTGATTATTAAAGCATGTACATACTAATTCCAAAAATGTATTTTACTTTTAATATCCTAACTTATACGATACAGTATGACTATAAAACAAGTCATCATTTAATTATTAGTAGCCATGCATTTTTCTACGCATTATCAGCCCGGAGTTAGGGATATGCGCCCGATATAGCGATAGGCTCGCCCCCTATCATCATGGGACGAAACATACAAGGCAAAAAGTGGGTTTCCACCTGTGCAAATATAAGTGGGTTATAGAAAAAAATGTCTCAGTGCAGGAATCAAATCAGCGGATTTACGTTTCACACACAACTTTCAAACGACTACGCCGCGCTAATTTTCAAAAACGAATAATCTTGTGTTTCGTCATAATTACATCCAATGTGTCATTAATCTTACGCGCCGACAACCCGAGCTCTGTTTCCGGATCAAATCATTAAACCCTTAAGATTAAATAAAGTTAAAGGTGCAAGGTCTTTTTATCAGTACCTACTTTGTATTTACTCTATAATTACGGAATAGATCATGATTATATCTAATGGTACTGTCTAATGTTATTAAACATCCACATGTATCGCGATATACATTCCGCATCGGGCTTTCATACGCTGAGTTTCAACTACAGTATAATTTTAATATAATTATTGTTAATTAATGTTTCAAAGTAAAATATCCTTTTGCTGAACGGTATGAGTAATTATAATTAATCTGCGTGTGATTGGAAATTGATAATTTAACTAGCTGGTTTTTGTAAGTGATAGAGCAACAAATAATTTTATTCTTACGTCGGGAAGCGTATTTTCAATACAACTTATTTCATATTACAGAATCAAAAATGAAGCTGGTTTTATTCTTAGTGAATATATTAGTCACGGCGCTGGTAACTACTGCTCTTAGAGATGAGGAAAGACTTACAAATGAGAAGGATGAGTTGGTACATGTGGTGACGTCAGAGTCCTTTCTAAAGTATAAGCTTATGCATGTCAGCCGACACGATATCGTCGGTTTAAGCGTATCCCATAACGGGGGCAGTCCTAACGATGACAACAACTTGGAAGACAATGATAACCTTCATATATTCTTAGTCGAAGCCGATCTAAATGCCAACGGGGAAAAACACATAAAGGCTTGTATCTCCGTAAAGCCAGTATAGTAAAAAAAATCTCGAACCTGCCACAGATTCGGACGCAAACTCCAATAATGATTACATAAGCGCCACTAACAGTCCTTACATTTACAATTTTTAGTCAGGCAAGGCTGAAAGATTATGGCTCTGTCACCGACATCTTTATTAGCGTCTTGAAGCTTAACTCCAGTGACGTATTGTACGTTTTGACGGCTGATAACCTGGTATTTAAAGTCACAGACCATGGAGAAAAGAAAGTGAAGGTTGATGATATTAATGACGCTAAGCAAATCGTCTTGGACAATTCAATCTTTATTACTATGGCTCCGATAAACAGCCGTACGTAGTTGACGGTAACATTAAGAAAATCAAAGGCCTGCTTGCTAATCCTGCGTCTGGCCCTCTTTTCAAACCAGCATATTATGAAGCCAACGATGTAGTCCCTTTTCTATACGATGAATGGGGATATAGAATTTCCGCTGATGGTAAAAGTGCATGCGAATATGCCATTTTAAGAGCCAAATCAACCGTAATAGCGCTTTTTGGAGAGGATATCTTATGTTTTGCATACGACAAGATGATTTTTAAGCGTGATTTGAGACTTTCTTAATTAATTTACGAACCAAGATTTTTAAACGAACGGACAGATAATGCGAAATATAAAATCTAATATGATTTTAAGCAGATACTTCCAAGGTAGCTATTAATATTATTTATTGTTAAGAAAATATCATAAATAAGGATAATCAAATTAAAAATACTGTAAAAAATATCGGATATGATTATTTTATTGCACATAAAATTACATGTAATGCGAAGAACATAATATGATTATTATCTTAGGCTACCAAAATTAAGCAACATGTTGTTAATCTTCTTAATTGTTGGGCACGCTGCAAGAGAATTGATGTGACTTGTAGCTTAGGTACTAATTTGCAGTGGGCACTCATTTATTACAACACCAATTCAGCTGGAACGACCCACACGACACTTCGTTCGTATCGCGGTCTTCCGCGCACGGTGTTGTGATGGGATCCTGGGTAGCTAACTTGCACGTGTCCATATATATCGTTGTCGCGAATGTTTGTATCGTAGTAATTATCATGGTCCCTGTAGGGGAAGCACTGCGCGGGAGCCAGCAGCGCGACGAGCACGAGCAGCAGACACAGCCTGGTGACGGAGAACATGGTGCTGCAGTGAGGATGTTCAACAGAGATGCTAACACTTGTGGAGCTGATCGTTGTGTGTCGTTGAAGTGTGCGGCGACCGGTTTTATACCGTTCTGGTATCTCTTATTGCTCACCCCGTGACATGAAACAATGCTTCTAATTTTTGTTTACCCTATTTAGATTAGAATGATATGTCCAAATTATTAGGTTTATTACATGCGTCATATATTTCTTGCTATAAATAAGAAACAAGTGATTAATCATCGGTTTTTTAGTTCCGGTAATGTTCTCATTTTGTTTATTTTCTGTATCAGCCCATATACGTCCCATTACAGGGCACGGGCTTCCTCTACAATCGAGATTACGATTTCGAGTGGTTAGGCCATATAGTCTACCACGTTGGCCTAGTGCGGGTTGGCGGACTTAACATACCACAGACATTCATATAAATTCGTTATGGTATACATTATGTTTTTCTTCACCGTTATCGTGAGTGGTGATTGACTATCAAAGTCAGAGGCGTGCTCTGAGATTTGAACCCGCGACCATCGTAACATGTTGGCACCCGCGTCTGGACCGCTTACCAACAGGTCACCACGCACTTATTAATAAATTACAATTACAAATACACCAAGCTGACACATACGTAGTCCTAGCCTTTACAGTATAAGTTTTATGTCGTGGGTATCAGAAACAATAAAAGACTTTTCAGTCCCACAACACCCACACTCGAAAAATATATCTGTGTGGATCATACAGCTGTTTGTCTGGACACGGGGATCGAACTCGCACACTCTCGTTTTACAGCCGACGTCTAACCAACTGCGCTACAGAGGCTGTCAAAATAATAGGCGGTAACAAGAACTATATCGACCAACTAAGTATAATATAGACCTTGCGACGGCGGGTAAGGGTAACAGAAGAGCACAAAATTTACCATCGGGTACTATGCAGTCAGTTTCTAGTAGTTTTACTGGTGGTAGGGCTCTCATATGTAAGAGACCATCTGGGTAGGTACGACCGTAATGTCTTTTTCTCCAGTCAAACAGCAGTGTAAATGCACTGTTATGTTTCAAATTAAAGGGCGTTGTAGCCAAAGTAACTACTAGACATACTGAGACTTAACATCTTATGTCTTAGGATGGCGAGCGCAGTGGAATGTCAAACATTGCTTTGTAATTCAAGGTGTTTGGTTTTGCTACTGTTTATGAGCGGCCGCATCGCTTACCATCAGGCGGACGGCATGCTCGTCTCGCTATTCATTGCAATAAAAAAGAACATAAATATGATATGACTTCAGAACGATATTTGGGTCTTTTGAAAGTATATTGGTACGTACTAATAACATCATAATAATTATTCTGATTGTGCAAGATACAGTTCTTTATGTATTTTTTTATTTGAATAAAGAAATAATCATAAATATATAATGATTTGGAATTTGGGACCTTATGTGCGCTAAAAATTATCTGAAATATAAACAAAAAAATACAAACGTCCAAAATACTGTATTGAGATAAAGAATAATTTGGACATACCATTCTAATCTAAATGGGAAAATTTGAAGCAATGTATAATGCGTCACGGAATCAGCAATCGGAGATACCAGAACGTATAAAACCGCTCGCCGCGCACTTCACAGACACACAACGATTAGCTCTACAAGTGTTAGCATCAGTGCTGAACATCCTCCCTGCATCACCATGTTCTCCGTCACCAGGCTGTGTCTGCTGCTCGTGCTCGTCGCGCTGCTGGCTCCCACGCAGGGCTTCCCCTACAGGGACCACGACAACGAGTACCACACCAACATCCGCGACAATAACATATACGGAAGTGCGCAAGTAAATTATCCAGATTCTCATCACAATAGAATATATGGAAGGGGGCGGTATCGTCGCAACGTTGTGTGGGTCGATCCAGCTGAATTTGTGGTGTATTAAAATATGCGTGTACAACCTCAAGTAGAAAATGGTGATGGCGATGTAGAATTTTTTCCACCAAAAGCTAGTTAATTGTAGACCAACGGGCCAATACACGAGGAAGAAATATACACATCGATACTGCTACAACGCGTTGTATTACACTGAAGAGTCACATCGCTTCGAAAGTCATTATTTATAAGGTTCTTCAAACGACGCTTCACTACCTTGAGTTCCGGGCTTCAAGCAGAACTGATGTATCTTTATATTCTTCCACGAAGAATATAATACTAGCTGTATAATTATTGCAATAAACAAAATCACCATATTATAATATTACTTCGGTTTTTTTTTTTAAATATCTTATGCAATTGCATGTAATTACAGCCTTTAATTAAGGAAGTATTATTTTGAATTGCATAATAAAGGCTGCATTATTTTAATTAAATAAATACACCCTACAGTAACAAACATAGTCCTAACCCTACACTAATCGAGTCTTGTATCATGAGTATTAAGAACTACTAGAGACTTTTTGGTCTCACTAACAACCAGACACTAAACAAATAGCTGTGGTTCGCACAAATATTTGTTCCGGTGCGGGGATCGAACCCGAGGCCTCTCGTCTCACAGCCGGTTTCCAACCAACTACGCCACGGAGGCTGTCAAATATTATGTTAATAATTAAAATTCATAAGATTTTAAGGAAAAAGTTTTCTAGCTTTTAGTCCTCTGAGAGCAACAGTAATTGTGCCCAGACAGTAGGGACTGTCTATCTATATCTCTCTGTATCTCTAGATAACGCATCCAATAGAGGGCTATTGGATGCGTTATCTAGAGATTCTATAGTGCCACTACGTCAAATCAAAATATTTCTTAGTACTTCCATCTAAGTAGTTTTAAGAAAGATCTACCGAATGACCAAACTATTCACCACCAAACCATCTCTTCGGAAAGTGGTGTAGCTGTGAAGAAAGACGAACATTTTGTGTGTGTGTGTGTGTGTGTGTATGTGTTGTGCACGTATCATAATTATTTAAAATCCTATGTTTTTTTATTTCGATTAGGCGAGACGAGAATTCCATTCACCTGAAGGTAAGCGATACGAATACTCATTAAAAGTAGCAAAACCAAAATTAAGACAACATATTACATCTCGGGATAGCGCGCGCACTGATGGTAAGCGAGACGACCACTCATGGACAGTAGCGTGACCAAACAACAACATGAATTAAACAGTAATTCTTAGCATTCCACTGCACTCGCCATCCTGAGACATAACATAATCTCATTATGACCAGTAGTTATTCTGGCTATGATTTCCTTCAAACCGGGAGACATCAGTGCATTTACACTACTGTTTGGCGCGAGAGATAGATATAGCAGTGATATCTACCTAGTCAGCCTCTCAAATATGAGAGATCTTTCAACAGTAAAGTAATATGACGATTATTTACGCGAAATACATAGTGTTTTTTTAAAATGACAATTGTTTGTGCCTGTGCTTTCGTATGAATGGTATTAAATGAAATATATAAGTTCTTATATAATCTGTATTACCCCGTCCTCCCTCTCAAATTACGATATCCAAAAACCGAGAATTACGTCATTCATTATTTATGGAGAGAAGATAAAATTCCAGTTTTAATTTTCATGTCTTAAAAAACCGATATTTCGACAAAAACGTTCACCAACGCTTCTTTTTTCCCGAACCCTTCCAGTAAATGTGAAATTAAAAAACTCATGAACCACTTACAAAATAAGTTACAGTTAAAATATTGCTTTCCCTGCATAGTCCGAAACGTGAATTGTACCATCAAGCTTAATTTTTAAGAAATGTTTTGTTCTCACGGCACTCTATTTTTTTTTTTACATAAAAATAAAATAATAGACCCATATTTAAAGATGTAACCTCTAATTTTATGGTGTTTTATTTTTGTGTGCGGAAACATAATTTATTCTCCAAAATAAAAGTAGCATGTTACTCCCGGAAAAATCCATCAAAGTCGGTCCAGTCATTGTCGAGACTAGCCATAACAAACAGAACGAAAGTTCATTTTCGGTATATCGTGTAGACAACGATATGTAGGTACTTGGAAAAAAAAATTTTTTACTTTACAAACCGATACTTCAATTTTATTTATATAGGTATGTATAGAATAGAGAAATTAAGAACCTCACAACTGTTCAGTACAAATATGAAATAAGGAATGCCTGGAGTGAAGGAATTAAACATAATATGACGATGATTCTTTTTTTATTGATAGAACTAAACACGTAACATACAAGTAAATATATGAGTATAACCACTAAAATATATTTTTAATTTATTATGAGTCAACAATAGTTAATTGCTTGAGTTTATTCGAAGATCGCAGAACATATTTTGCCGACGTGAAGTTGAATCTCGCAATGTTCGCAATTGGATGGAACGGTCCAAGAGCGTGGATGCCACACACCGTGGTAACATCTGGGCTGGTTGAACCTCTGGTTACTGGTTTGGCATGAAGAATACTATCTATCTCCATATCTTCAGATGGTGGCACAATATTAGACTTCATACAGCGCGAAACCACCAGGCTCCTCCCATACGACGCTGCGGCCGAATCGTCCTCTTCTGTTTATGCTATTGTGATGAGAATCTGGATAATTAACCTGCACGTGTCCATAGATGTTGTTGTCGCGAATGTTTGTGTCGTAGTAATTGTCGTGGTCCCTGTAAGGGAAGCCCTGCGTGGGAGCCAGCAGCGCGACGAGCACGAGCAGCAGACACAGCCTGGTGACGGAGAACATGGTGCTGCAGTGAGGATGTTCAGCAGGGATGCTAACACTTACAGAGCTGATCGTTGTGTGTCGCTGAAGTGTGCTGCCAGCGGTTTTTATATTGTTTTGATATCTATAATTGCTGACCCCGTGACATAAAACTTTATTTGTCTATAGATTAGATTGGTATGTCCAAAATATAGGGTTTATTAGAAGCGTCAACAATGTGTCATTATCAAAATAAAAAAAAATCACACGAATGTGTTGGTGATTTGGAATTTAAGTATGTTTAAGGATAACTTATAGTTTAATGAAAAAAAATTACAAATACACGCTTTAAAACCGATCCAACTAAAAAGTAAAAAATAATTGGTAATTGACTTTTCTTGCTGTGAAGCGTGGGGTGCTTACAGAGTTTACAACCTTTACTTATCGATCACTTGCCTTAAAAAATCAGTTTTGCTATTACGGGGTGTGCTTAACTAAAAGTTTAATTTTACCTGCTGTGTTCGTTTGTAAAATGAATAACATAACACGAGTATATGACAGATTACAGTAACTGTAAAAGTTTTTTTTTCTCAAAGTACAGTAAGTATAGTAGAGCCTAAAGATGTAATAGACCTTGTATTCTATTCTAAATCGAAAACCGTGGAAAATTTTGATAAAGGGCGAAAACTCTAAGACGACTTCGTAAATAACTTGATTCAAAATATATCACAGATTAGCCTACTGTCACCTCATAACCCGCATCATGTGATATGATGGCTATGAGCGCCCTTCCAATAATAGTGTATGATACATCGACACAAAATTTACCTTTAAAAGTTCACCATACGCTGCAAAAGTTGTAAGAAAGAAGTTTTATTTTCTCTGCTCTTATAATTTTGATTGGATTTTAAACATATTAAAATAATAGATTTCTCTTGAATTTGAAGAAATTATGGGACTGAATATGTCAGCAACGACATTTTTTTTTCAAACTTCAAATCTGAGTGAGAATTTACCAAAAAATAACTATCATGTCAATCGGCAAAATTGCAGATTGATGATTATTTTCCAACTTCCATGCAGTCATTTCTTGTGTTTTCACTTTGAGTTACGTTTCTAATAATTTGGTTTGTTTAATATAAATCAATAGAAAAAAATATTTAGATAATATAATATATAAGCAAAGAACAAAACACAAAATTAATAGCCACAAAGAACTGTTTTAATTATATATATTTTTATTATGGTATGGCGAGACGAGCATGCCCTTCGAATGATCGTAATACGATAATGCCTGATGCCCATACGACCGCTGATGAACAGTAGCAAAACCAAACACCTTGAATTATAAAGCCATGCTTGACGCTCCACTGCACTCGTCATCCTGAGACATAAGATGTTGAGTGTCAATATGTCCAGTCAGCTACAATGTCCCTCACACCGAAACACAAAAGTGCATTGACACTGCTTTGTTAAACTCAGAAAGTGTTACAATAATTCATCTTCTTATAATGCCTCTCCAACTAGTGAAGGTTGGCAGTCAGCTTACAATAATAAACTCGAAAAATATCTAAAAGCTATAGACAGGTGCCAAAGTAAAAATGAATCGAATCTAACAAGAAATCTGATAATATAATGTTTTTTTTTTGTATAATATTATGTTGTCCAGCACTTACGACATAATCAATCTATGACTAAACCCCTTTTTAAATAAATATTTAAAATATACAGGGTATTTCCAGGCTGCCACTGAAAACAAAGCCAGGTTGTAGTTTATGTGACTTCAGATTAAAATAAAGAAAGCAACGAATTTCCTTGGTTTTTTTTGGGTGATAAATACATAATTTCTCCTAAATAATAATGTATACCCTTTAATTTAAAAAAAAAAAAATATGTTACGCAAGGGTTTGAATTATAAACTTTGCAATAACAATGGATTTGCCACCGAAACATGAGGATATTTAAAATATCACATTTTTTTTATTTGCTTTGTATCTGTAGTCATTAAAACTACCTTTCAGCTTCGTTTTCGTTTTCAGTCTTGTTAAGTTATAATCTATTTTTAAGCAATATTAGACAACGACATTATTTTATTTGGCATCAATACATGTACAGTCAACTATGTAAGAACATAACAAAATGAATTAGCTACGTACAAAGTAAGATAAAGTCCAGGTTTACAAGCTACGAAGATTGTAGCGACATTATTGTAGAAAAGAGTGGAGATTATAACTATTCCATAATTATACTCAAAAGTCTTAATCACCACCACATCTGCGGGATTTTTAAAATTTATAACGACAGATAGTTGCCGCTAAAAATAAATTTAATAATTTGGACAAACCGTCCTAATCTAACGCTATACAGTGAGTCATGTGTCATGGGGTCAACATTTTCAGATATCAGAGAAATATAAAACCACTGGCTGCGCACTTCAGCGACACACTACGATCAATTCCACAAGTGTTAGCATCACAGCTGAACATCCTCACTGCAACATCATGTTCTCCGTCACCAGGCTGTGTCTGCTGCTCGTGCTCGTCGCTCTGCTGGCTCCCACGCAAGGCTTCCCCTACAGGGACCACGATAATTACTACGACACAAACATCCGAGACAACAACATCTATGGACACGTGCAAGTTAGCTACCCAGGATCTCATCACAACACCGTGCGCGGAGGACCACGATACGGCCGCAGTGTCGTATGGGTTGAACCAGCCCAGTTGGTGGTCTATTAAACTAGGCTAGAACCATCAATGGAGAGACAGTTATTAACAATTCTCTTCACATCACAACATCAAAGTGACAGTCACCGAGGTGGAATATTGTATTGTTTTTTACATTCACCCTGCCACCGTGTCAAATAATGAAGAACACTATCAAAGTATGCCTGGACATCAGTCAAAAAACCATGAAGTGACATTTTTGTTACTCCACGGCTACACATCGATCTGTTATTTGTTTGTATTACTTTAATTTATATTATGTAAATTAAAACAAATATTTTAATACTATGTACTTTATTATTTTACTAGTAACAACCCTTGCTTTTACTATACTTTATAAAGTCGTGATACTAAAATTAAGAACGCAGTATTGTAACATACTTATGTGTAGTATTAGTATGATTAATAATGTAATATACAAGTTCAAACCCTAGCTATATTTTAAGGTCAATAATAATATGCACTAAGCCACTACTGATTGTAAACGTTAAAAGGCGCACTCGTATACTCCCAATGAAGCGTGAAGACGCACCGAAGAACTCAACGTAAATATCAGTCAGTCACATACATAGTCCCCACACCAAGCTAAAGTCTTATGTGGTGGGTATGAGAAAGTATAAGAGACCTTTTGGCTTCATAAACAACCAGTCCAGACACAAATACTTGTGATTGACACAAATATTGGTATCGGAGCGGGGACTGAGCCCGCGACGTCTCCTGTGTCCTAACCGTCTTAAGTTCAGACACCTCAACCAACTGTGTCACTGAGTCTGTTATGGAATCTTTTTGCGATATTGGAAGGTTTATAACATAGAAGGAGTGTGCCTCAAGACGATAATGAATATTTTTAAAATTGATATGACTCCAAAACGCAAATAGCATGCATATTATGCAGATTTAATTATTTTCGAAAAATTATTTCAATGATGCTAGTGATGAATATACTTTGAAAGCTAATTGTACAACAAAAATTCAAAATATTTTCATCATCGAGCCCCAGGGAGTAAAAATTTCTTCTGGAAGTGGTAGAACCACTTAAACAGGTAATTACTCTAAGACTTACAGAGATGCTTCATATTTTTCTACTACGTTGATTGATATATTCACTGAACTATTGACAGTTCACATGCACGCTGCACATTTGGAATATAAGGCTCACTAGATCATTGGAGGGCTATAATGCGCATCATGATCGTTTTTTTTATTATTGTTGCCTAAATGAAATTCAGTACTTACAAGCTCAAATACTTAAGGTTCGTAAAAAGCAGTGCATTTTTTTGCAATGAATGGCGAGACGATCTTGCCTTTTGCCTGATGGTAAGCTGTACGACCGCTCATAAGCAGTAGCAAAACTAAACAACACCTTGTATTATAAAGCAATGCTTGGCATTCCACTGCGCTCGCCATCCTGAGACATAAGATGTTAAGTCTCAATATATTCAGTATTTACTCTGGCTACAATGTCCTTCGATCAGAAACACAACAGTGCATTTACACTGCTTTTTGACGGAAATAATAGACATTACGGTGGTACCAAACCAAATGACTTCTCACATATGACAGACCTACCACCAGTAAAGGTGCAATGCTCTAGTTACATAACATAACAATAAAGGATTAATATGCTCTAATTAATTGATGCGTTTATCACTGACACGCATTGATTAAAAAACATTAGTTTCGCTGAGAATGAACACATCTGTATATATAGCAGCTACAGCTTGTTCAGAATTACAATTCAGTGATCCCACTGCAATAACAAACGTGTTACAATGAAGATCGCATTCGCCTTGTTACTTTTGATTGGGGTTGCTGTAGCAGAGGATTGGCTCAAGCAACGTGCTAATCTCAAGATGTCCAAGAGTGTAAGAGATGGACGTACGTATACATCAGAAAAAAAAACTATTTCTTTATTTCTTACTCTCGAAATGTCTTAAACTACATAGATATGGCATTCAGTACCATTTTTAGCAAACCATTGTCTTTTTGATTCTTTGAGTAATTTATGCCAGTATATATAGTTTATGTACTGCAGGGACATAAAATCAAACCACATGTACCTACTACTCGTATGCTTTATATTTAATATAATATGTCAAAAAATCAGTCAACTCGGTGGTTCAGTGACCAGATAGGTTGTTTCGGCATATTTTTAAAGAAATGCCGCTCCCCTGTGCTAATCACGTTTCTATATGTCCTTACTCTAATCTACGTATATGAGACGTTGCCACGTAAAATTAATTAGAATTTCGTATTTATACATTTTATGTTCGATTTTTTTTAATGCTGTATATTTACCTTTCATATCAACCACCGCCTGACTTAATGTCCTTATGTTTCTGCAAACCTCTATACGATCGATGCCGGGGATGCTTATTAGTATCATGGAAATACAGAGGCCTATGTCTAGCTAACAATTTAATAAACTTCTAGCGATTGAATGAAGGTAAATAAATTGTGTAGCCAAATAACAGATTGACTACAGACAACAGCGCCATCAAACTACATTCTGTGCTCATAAAACTACACCAAAGAAACACCTTACAAAAGTATTCCTAGGCCAAGTCTATGTTACGTGAACCTGTTGTAGCATATGATAATGGTAGCATATATTCAAGCGTCCGCCGCTAGCTGATTTTATGAAGTACTTTTCTTTGTTTTGATATTATGTTATTTGTTGCAGCTCGCAATGATTACAACTGCAATGCGTCAAAAGACTGCACTGATTTGTGCGAAAAGTCTTGTTTCTTCTGCACTGGTGGTATGTGCGTCGATGGAAACTGTTACTGTGAACTGACACCTCCTTTTGGGAAGAACTCTAAGGGTAGTGATTAAACATAATATGCTCATCGTTTCAACTTCTCCTTTTATTATCGTTGAGTTTTGATGTGTCTTGATGATTTTGCCATTGAATATATATTTTTTTCTGAATAAAACATTTATTTATTTATGCAAAGTTTATTGTACACCGATGAATTTTTAACATTTAAAACAAGCTATTCTTATTGCAATCAATCGCAAAGTTTAATGATTCCAAATTCAAGACATTTTATTGTGATACACAGGTTACATAGGTGTTAGAATAATATCTACTTCGTACAGCTATGACCTTCCACTTTAGCATGCAATACTTTAGGATACAAAAATAAAACTATAAATCTCTTACAGATATCCGTAGAATGTATATTGGGCATTAAACAGCTTAATGCCACAGAGACTTTAACTAATGTACCTATCTAGGTACCATTTTTATGGATTTGTTTCAATTTAATATATAATTTGTATATCAGACAAAACTTTTTTCTTGTTTCCGAAAAGCTGATCATTCTCATTTACTCAATAATTGAAACGATCATATTCCACATAGTGAACTATAGTGTCCATGACTATTTGTCGTTTGATTGTAATTCTATCTTTATTTTCCTTAAATTAAGGCTTATCATTCCGTGACAAGCCAACAAATTCATTCTGTGGACAAGCAATTGTAAAATGAGTAAGGGCATATAAAAGTTAAATTATTGTTTTAATTCTGTCATAAAGCACATTGCTCGTCCTCATATTAAGTGAAAATAAATGTACCTAAAACAATTAAAATACATTTTATTATTACTGTTTATTTAAGGGTATACATACTAGTATTTAACGCATAAACAATATAAGTAAAATGACTTCTCAAGGCATCCTTCGATATTCTATCTTTGCGTGCTGCAGAACACGAACTTATCGAATGGGGCTATCGACTTAAACGCGTAAGACACCATAAAAACATCCAACTCCTTGTTGTCTGTATAGAGTAGAGTAGGAGCGCATTCCAAAGAAGAATTGAGGAACCACGATAGAGGAATGTATAAAAGTTTTGAGGAGAACATCGAAGTAGAAAATTATTAGATAGTGATGATCAGATGAAGAACTTGATAATGGAAAAAGAGGCAAGATGAAGTAGTGCAATAAAGGACTTTTAGATAGAAATGAGCGTAATAAGAGCGCGCAGTCTGTTCCACTTCAGCTTTCTAAACTGAATGAAGTGGATTATTATTCCTTGTCCATGCAAATGTATTGCGCTCACTTACCCGTTAAGTTGCGGAGTAAATAATTAGCTTAAAGTCTACCTCTACAACGCACACAGTTGGTTGTCCAATCATATACAACTGATGTTTTTGTCGTCAATGCACTCTGCTCATTTAAATATGAGCCAACCAATAATATAGTCTGATTTTTAGTAAAAAAAAAAAGCAAACATATTCAAATATGTATTTTATTTCTTATTCAAACTCAATAATAATCGAAGTATCCTTTGTAGAAATTGTGAGTATAGATACATTACTACATACAAAACGAAAATATTCGTCTTTAACAGACACAAGTGACAGACGCCAACCCGCATTAGGCCAGCGTGATGACTATATGGCCGAACGACTCTCAATCGTACTCTCGGTTGTAGAGGAGGCCCGTGTCTTGCAGTGGGACGTATATGGGCTGATACAGTATGACCGAGCAAATCTCAATCGTACTCTCGGTTGTAGAGAAGGCCCGTGTTCTGCAGTGGGACGTATATGGGCTGATACAGTATGGCCGAACGACTCTCAATCGTACTCTCGGTTGTAGAGAAAGCCCGTGTTCTGCAGTGGGACGTATATGGGCTGATACAGTATGGCCGAACGACTCTCAATCGTAGTCTCGGTTGTAGAGAAGGCCCGTGTTCTGCAGTGGGACGTATATGGGCTAATATAGTAAGAGACACAGATCCTAAAAGGCGTTAACCCGCGGCTTCCCATTAAAGAATCGTTTTTTTTACAACCGAGAGTTCGAATGTGAAGTGAGAGGACTTAGGCATTACGCTAGCTTAGCGTGGGCTGGCAGACTTCTTAAAAGAAAGCGCATGCATGGTGGACTCTGGCGTAACCTGTCTTAATCGAAATCCTGGTTGTATATGAGTGCCATGCTCAGTAGTGAGCAATTTGGGGTGATGGTATTAGCCCGACGGGAGATAGAGTCAATCTCATATAATATTAAGTTTGTTCTAAAAACAAATCGCGATTCAAAACTTTGTGATGTAAGGCAAACGAATTTAGTTTCTTTTCAGTATGCAAAATGTATACCAGAGGTACTTTAGTAGAATTAACATACATACTTACAACATATACTCACGCCTTTTTCCCAGTAGAGGTATCAGAACAACCACGTTTCGCCTTGTATGTTTCATCCCATAATGTGATAGGCGCAAACCCATCGCCATATCGTGTACAAATTCACCAACCGCAAGAACCGGGCGTATATGAAATAGATTGCGACTTTGGCCTCTCCTATATCGGTCAAACTAAACGAAGCATAGGAACCCGCGTAAAATAACACATAGCTGACGTTAAACATCGACGCTTAACGAAGTCTGTAGTTGCTAAACACATAGAAGAAGGCCCCAAGTTTCGACCAGCCCTAAGTCCTCGCAAAATAACAACGTTTCCTGTCCAGGATGTTTCGCGAGGCTATTGAAATTAAAAAACATCAAAAATTCAATAGAGAAGATGGCTTGAATCTTGCACATGGATGGGATCCAATTCTACATTTAATTAAATCGGAACCCAAAAGACCAACAGCCAGACCTCATGACACCGTGAGCTCCTTCTGCGTAGACCGGAACGCAAGCACCAATTAACTGTTTAATTTAATATGTCGGTGTAAAATAAGTGTAATTAAATTGCAACACTCACTAAGCGGATGACTTATACCTCAGTCTGCCCACGAAAGCTGTAAAGTGATCGTCGGGAATGCAAAAAATTTTGAAATTGAACCAAATTCGCGATAAAATCCATAAATAATAGTTTTGTTCGATTATATACTGTATCAGCCCATATATGTCCCACTGCAGGGCACGGGCCTACTCTTCAATCTAAAATACGATGGAGAGTTGTTAGGCCATATAATCCACCACGCTGGCCTAGTGCGGGTTGGCGGACTTTACATACCATAGAAATCGCTATAGTAAGCAGGTTTTAGCAGGTTTCTTCTCAATGTTTTCCTTCACCGTTATAGTACTTGGTGATTGACTATCAATAAATACATGACTCCGAAAAGTACTGTGCCCTGGAATTCGAACCCGCGACCACCGTGAACATGACGGCAGCCGCGTCTTGTCCGTTTACCAGCAGGCCACCACGCACTCCATTCTATTGTAGGCTACCAAAATCTTATTAACCCACACCGGCTTAACAATGCTGTGTGTAACGCACATAAGGTCGCACCTTTTGTTCTAGATTGGACATTACTATATAGGATATATTATATACTATATAGGATATATTATAAATTCATAAACGGGTACCATGGCAGGCTAATTCAGAACCTAATTAGATAATTTACTCTGGGAAGGGGCTTAGATAAGTCTTAATTAAAAATATTCTTGTAATGGGTTCTTTAAAAGTGTTATAAGAGGATCGCGACAAATAAGAAAACAACCGCGTTTCTCTCAGTGAAGGTACACTAGCTCCGCATTGTACCCAGCAACCCCGATGACCTCTTAACAATCAATGGACTTCCCACACAAAGATAAAGTACATCTGAAATAAACAACTTATTTTAGGTTACCCAAAGATAAGGCCAATATTTACTGCCAATTTATTAAAAACGATATATCACTTTTTATTATCTTTATTACGCGGAGTTCCCTAGTTCACGAGTTCGCAAGTTTCTAAGTCTTGTTTCAGTATAAAACTGCTGGCAGCGCACTTAAACGACACACAACGATCAGTTCCACAAGTGTTAGCATCACTGCTGAACATCCTCGCTGCAGCACCATGTTCTCCGTCACCAGGCTGTGTCTGCTGCTCGTGCTCGTCGCGCTGCTGGCTCCCACGCAGGGCTTCCCCTACAGGGACTATGACAACGAGTACCACACCAACATCCGCGACAACGACATATATGGACACGTACAAGTTAGCTACCCTGGATCCCATCACAACACCGTGCGCGGGGGACCACGATATCGCCGCAGCGTTGTGTGGGAGGAGCCAGCTAGTTTCGTGCTCTATGAAGTCTAATAGTGTAAATTTCACTACACCACTTCAGTAAATATTATGTCAACACGCGCCGAGTCCACATGGCATAGCAATTAGCATGGTATGGCAGCGTGCCGTCCAATAAGCAACATTAATCGCCTTCTCAAGATAGTGAAATCTTCCTCCGTAAAAGCTTTTTCGCCATTTATATCTTCGGAATATTTAATCATTCTTGTACTGAATTGTATTTTAATTTAACTTGATAATATTATGTTTTCCTCATTAATCTAATAAAAAATCATAGTAATAGTAATTTCCATTGTATTATTTATTTCAACTTTCCAAAACTATTCACGCGTGGCCATAAATTGAAAGCTGCAATATTATGAAATACGAATGAATTATAATATACTGACCCGGCCACGCTTCGCTTTGCCTTGGTTATCATAGGATTCATATTATATTCAATTATTTAGCATAATAACAACTTGTATGCCTACACTTGACGTAGCTATCCTACTGTCCTGCTAAATCCCGTCTTAACCCGTCTGTTCAGTCACTTCTCGATCCCTCTCGTCATTTCTCTTCATTATCCATTCCGTCTTATACCGTCCATTTACACTTCGTCCTATCAAATCTGCCAGCTATCCCAGTTCTCTCCCGTACCTCCCACTCTATTATATCCCGTCTCCCCATATCCAAATAGTGTGCCTTATGAATTTTTTACATTAAAAACTTTAGTGATATTGATTCATGCAATATTTCATCCCTTATTTCACACCCACAATGCTGCTTTTCCAAAAATATTGCAAGCAATATTTAGGTAAAATATTTATAAACTATCTCACTCAAAGACGACATATTACATTAATTTCTATCAGTGAATTATAGCGAAGGAAAGGCTACTGTAAAAATTCGTGATAAAAGTGACATTCGATCATGAAAAGAAGTAAATATAACTTTTTACGTGTGCAAATTATTTATTTAATTGTCTCTATTTATGTAGCTATTAGTATGTGATATATTCTCCTTAGTTCACAGAAAATACATTTCTGAACGCATTATTTGACAACCAATTTAAAAGTCAATCCGTTTAATTAGTTTCATTAATTTACATCTTTCAAATCTAAAATACGCCATTAATCGAATATTGTGGATATATGTTGTCGATTCAAAACCTTTATTCGAATACGTTCTTTAATTTGAGCGAAGAGTTTACCGTATCAACGGGATGAACATTAAATGTTTGACAGTTACGAACCCATGAACATTTTGTATGAGAAAATGTTAATAAGCTAATAGAAACTCGGATAAAAAGTAAAAAAAAAATGATAAAGAGTATCCTATGTCCTTTTCCTGGTTCTAAGCTACCTCCCCATCAATTTTCAGCCAAGTCAGCTCAGCCGTTCTTGAGTTATAAGTGGAGTAACTAACACAACTTTCTTTTATATATATAGATTGCCGTTATAAGTTACGCCCACACTTTTTTATTTTATCTTTATTTTTATTACTTTACATAAATGCCCACTTTTATTTTCTTCTCTTACGATTCATTCTATGATTTTTGGTTGTCTGGAAGAGATCGCTGATAGCGATAAGACCGCCAATTGTTCACTTGTTTTTAAGGTTTCTATGTCTTATTTTTTCTATATTTTTTGGTGTTCAATAAAGTATTGTGTATCTGTGTATCTTTAATTATTTTAAAGAATAAATCTCTGTTTTCTAAGCACCCTCCTAGATACGACAAATAATGAAAAATATTTGAATACCACAGAAATAAAAAATACGAGTGTTTGGCCCTCGTAAAAGTCGTTTTGATATCCATTGCATAATTTTAAATAATTACTCTTAAATAAATAAAGAAAAACCGTTTATTAAATTCATCTTATATTTTTTTAATGATGTTGGGCCTTACTTAAGTAATATTAACGTTTCTGTATCAGCAGTTTTAGTGCGTAGTGATTGACTATCAATATACACACATAACTCCGAAAACTCAGAGGTGTGCCCTGGTATTCGAACCCGCGATCACCGTGAACATGTTGGCAGCCGCGTCTGGTCCGTTTACCAACAGGCCACCACGCATTTATGTTGCATACCTAAGAATCTTATTATCGTGTATTGATTTACCCTTGTAGGCGTATTAATTGAATTAATGCGATCGTAATTATGTTATATTGCTGAATTATTCATTTAATGGCAAGTCTGAATATATTTCCTACGGTTTCGTTTAAAATATATCTGTTTATTATTTACGCAGCACTTATTTTAATTATTATTACTAATCACATTAATTTGTTAGCTTAATATTATTTCACAACTAACTCAAAATACATTTTTAAGGAAGTCGCAAAATATCCTCCCCAATATATTGGCGGCATTCCCTCTCTGGATGGCTAGGGCCTCCTTTGCATTTGAAACCTCCTAGAGCGATTGTCCCAACCCAGATCTTTAAAAATTCAGCCAATCAGTCTTTTACCAATATCTTCGCTTTTTTCCCCAAGATCCTGTTATCTCCACGGCAAAAGGAACTAACAAATTATTCTCCAAAAGTGGAGCATATTCTGCTCGCTTGGACTCGGCAGCTTTTTCAATAGCATGTGCAGCAGACCTCGATGTTCGGCCTAGGTGTCTCACGGCGAAGGTACTAACGCACGCGGCGTCCCAAACCAGGCATTTTCCCTTCAGCCAAGGTAACATTGTGAGTCCATCAGGCCTTTTAGCGTCATCGCGAAGTAAACCCTAGGGGCTTAAGTAAGCAAGGCACATTTGCAGACACGAGGGAGCTACGGATGATGTCGTTGAGACGATGACGCGCAAGTGTCCCCGAACAACGGAAACAACTAAATGCGTGATGGCCCTTGGCTCCCACCATAGAGCCAAAAATACAAGTGTGAGGCTCACATACATTGAAACCCAAGCGCAGAGCCACATCCACACACCAAGAGTCACCGTCGAGAAGTGTGCCCAGGTGAAGAGACGGTAAAACATGCAACCATACTCCCGAATCAGGAGTGGAAACTCCTGAAATGATTCGATTAAAATAAATAATACTGTGAAAAATATTTTAATTATGTTTTATTGGACATAATATAGAATTAAATAATAACATATACTAAAGAAGCGCTTTCTGATGAAGTTTTCACCCATCACCCGTGTTGAGACACGCAGTTAATGTTGGTTGTAGGACGGCACGATGCAGCAACACGAATTCTTTTTGAATTCACAAGATAGATTGTTTGATTGTGTGTTGTGGTGTGGAGAAAATTGTTCTTCAGTAGGACATGACTTGAAATAGAGTTTGTAAGAGTAGCCTCATTTTTGTACTAAGCCAGTACAATGTCCAACTTCAATTGAAATGAAGCGTACTGACGCTTGGCCATACGTAAGATAGTATTGTTAGCAAGTGCGTCACTCCCTCTCGCTCTCTCCTATAGTTAAATACGTAGAGTAACGAGTACCAGGACCCCGAATCTGAAGTAGTACACTTTAAAAAGTTGAGCCGCTCTTACATTTTGACGTCATGTACGGGACAAATGTACTACTTCTTGTATGTCCTACTCAACACTACACTTCATACACCAGGTACGCAGCTGGCTCCTCCCACACGATGCTGCGGCGATATCGTGTATCCCCCCGTACGGTGATGTCATGGGATCCAGGGTAGTTAACTTGCACGTGTCCGTGGATGTTATTGTCGCGTATGTTCGTGTTGTACCGGTTGCCATGGCTCATGTAGGGGAAGCCTTGCGTGGGAGCCAGCAGCGCGACGAGTACGAGCAGTAGACACAGCCTGGTGACGGAGAACATGGTGCTGCAGTGAGGATGTTTAGAAGTGATGCTAACACTTGTGGAACTGATCATTGTGTGACGCTGAAGTGCGCTGACAGCAGTTTGTTTTCGTTCAGGTATCACACAATTGTGACCCCGTTATTAAAACTTCAACGGTTCGGAACCAAAGACAATTTATTCTATAATCCCTTTTTTTTTTTTAACATATATATTTATTGGCTACAAGTATTTTGTTACACATTATAACACCCTCTCCTAACAAAATAATCCAGCAATACACAAGTACAAAATAAAAAAAATTACACACAAGTGATACAATAATACCTTAACTTATATTTCAGATATGCCCATTAAGTTTAAAAACTTATAGTGCTTATTTGCACTGAGACTTTTCGTCAGTAAATCAGCTGGCATGTCAGAAGTAGGAACATATTTTAACTTTACTTTATTGTCAGTCACACACTGCCGAACAAAATGATGTCGTACATCAATATGTTTTGTGCGTCTATGATATAGTGGATTTTGGGCTAATTTTATTGCACTTTGACTGTCACTACATAAACATATTGGTGTACCATCATATGCTTTTAACAATTCAGATAAAAGATTCTTTAAGTAAATGGCCTCTTTACAAGCTTCACTAAGAGCCATGTATTCTGCTTCAGCACTTGATAAAGCTACTGTCCTTTGCTTCCTTGATTCATAAGAAACCACACACCCTGACATTATAAAACAATACCCAGTATAGGATTTTCTGTCTAAGTGACATGCTGCCCAATCAGAATCTACAAATCCATGTAGGTAACTACAATTTTTTTTGTAAGTGAGACCATAGTTTTTTGTTTTCTGCAAATATTTTAACAATCTTTTCAAATGTTTCCAATGAATTTCACTGTAGTTATTATTATATTGACTGAGATAGCTCACACTAAAAGCTATATCTGGCCTTGTCAGAAAGGATAAATACATAAGGCTACCTAGTAATTGTTGGTATGGATATTTACCATGACAATCATTAATATCTTTTTCAAGCTTTAAATTAGTCTCCATTGGAGTATCAGATCCATGACAATCGGACATATTGAATTTATTCAGAATATTGTTAACAAAATTTTCCTGGTCAATAGAAATACTATCTTTTTTTACTTTTACTCTCATTCCCAAACATTGACTAATTTGTCCTAAGTCCTTTATTTTAAATTTGTCAACAAGTTCTTTCTTTAGCTGTTCATAAGAATTTTTACAATTATAAAATACAAAGAAATCATCTACGAACAAAGCTACAATAACTTTCATTTTATTTTCTGATTTTATAAAAAGACATGGTTCATATTTAGATTTCACATAACCTAAATCTATCAAGCTTTCTTCGACTCTAATATACCAAGCCCTGGCAGACTGTTTAAGGCCATATATTGCCCTATTTAATTTCAGTACTTTATTTTTACAGTTGACAAAGTTAGAATACTCTGGTATTTCCATATACACATTTTCTTTTAGGAAACCATTTAAAAAAGCAGTTGGTACATCTAAATGATTAATTGCTAAATCTAATTGCACACTTAATGCTAACAACAATCTTAGTGTAGAGTACCTTAACACTGGTGCAAAAGTTTCTGTATAGTCTATACCCTTCTTCTGGGTAAAGCCTTTAGCCACAAGCCTAGCTCTATATCGGACTTCACCATTAGCACTGTATTTCTTTTTGAATACCCATCTGTTTTTACACACGGTACTGTCACTTGGTCTATTGACTAAATCCCATGTATTATTTTCACTGAATGATTTCAACTCCTCATTCATAGCCCTTTGCCATTGCAATTTTTCTACACCTGCCATGGCCTCAGCATATGAGATTTGTTCACTAGTGACATCTTCAACACACATGCCACCAAAACCATAATAATCTGGTGGATTTCTAACACGCTTTGGGAGCTGCAAAGTTTCCTGTGTCACATCTTCACCATTATTAAGATCATAAAAGCTGTCACTCTCACTGCCTGACTCATTAGGAACATATGTCTTATCATTGACATCATCATCCTGAATATAACTGTCATCCTCAGCATTCATATTGCCTGACTGCTCCTCTTTTGATGCAACACTCATTTCTGCATCTAGTTGCTGACTGTCCTGTCTTAGTATTGTTGAATTTTCATCAACATTTTCCATGATGACCACGTCTCTAGCAATGACTATTTCCTGACGATCTGGATCATATAAACGAAAACCTTTAGTATTTTCAGAATATCCAACCAGTATCATCTGAGTTGCTTTCTTATCCCACTTATGGCGTTTTTGTTTTGGGATGTGAACCATTGCAGGACTACCAAATATTCGTAAATGGCCAACATTTGGCTTTCTTCCTGTCCATTTTTCGTAGGGGGTTGTACTACGCCCGAGTGCCGATGTTGGTGACCTGTTCTTCATATAGACCGCAGTATTAACTGCTTCTGCCCAAAATTTTTTAGGTAGCTTTGCATCAAATAATAGGCAACGTGCCTTCTCTACTATTGAACGATTATATCTTTCCGATAAACCATTTTGTTCCGGTGTATATGCATTTGATTTCTGATGTACTATACCACACCTTTTTAAGTAATTTTCCATTTCAGCTGAACAGAATTCACCACCATTGTCTGACCTCAAAGCTTTTATTTTCTTTGATAGCTGGTTTTCAACAAGTTTCTGGAACTCTTTAAAGTACTTAAAAGTCTGATGTTTTGATTGTAGAAAGTACACAAAACACATTCTACTATAGTCATCTACAAATATAAGGAAATAACTATTATTTCCAATCGACTTATTCTCCATGGGTCCACACAAATCTGTGTGGATCAACTCCAACACTTCCTGACTTTTGCTCGCACTCAGAGGGAAAGGGAGCCTTGCCTGTTTTCCTTCGCAGCATATTGTACAATTGAATTTGCCAGGTACATTTTTGTTGTCTGGGAAATTAATACCCTCAACTGTTCCATCCTTCATTTTACTTAGGTCATTGGCATTGATATGACCTAATCTTCTGTGCCATGTTGTGCTTGTAGTTGTCATTGTTGCCGCTATTAATTGTTGAGACTTTACAATGTTTAATCTGTAGACTTCATTTTCTAACCTTGCCTCGCCAATACATATGTTTTTAGCATTATATATAAAACATCCTTGCTTATTGAATACCACTCTATTACCACTCGAAATGATTCTGCTAACTGATAATAAGTTTGTAGTAAGGTTAGGTACACATAGAACATTTTTCACATTTATTTCATATTGACTATTTCCAACTGAAGTCGTAATTTCTAAGTCTCCCGAACAGATCACATCTACGATTGACTTGTTTGCCACAATAAGCTGTTTCGTTTTTGGTGCGTACGAAACATTACACAACATGTTCGCATTAGATACCAAATGAGTACTTGCACCTGAATCAATGTACCAATCGTGTTGGCTAAACTCATTTGTCAAGAATACGGCACTAAATGCATTCGGCGTCGGTTTACCATCCTGCCGACACTGGTTTTTATAATGTCCAAGTTGTTTGCATTTATAACAACGAATATGTTTTTGCAAAGTCACGGTCTTGTTTGAACTGACAGATGGCTGCGTTTCGTTATTCCTGTTGCTACCAGTATTGCTATACTTTGAAAAAGTTTTATTGTCACCGACATTTCGTTTTTGAAATTTTTTTGCCACAAATGCATTTTCTGATTTGGTCTCAAAATCTGTACTCATATCTAATAATTTGGTTTTTATAGCATCTGCACTAATACTCATTCCTGAGTGCTCTATGGCCATGATCATAGGGCTAAACTTATCTGGAAGTCCCGCCAACAGCAAAGAACCCACCCATTCTTCACTTATTTCGAAACCCGTACTTTTTAATTTCTGTGCTACATCCACTACCTGCGTTACATACGCCGTCATCGATTCGCTTGTTTCTAGGCGGATTGAAATGAGAGTCCGCAATAAGTTGATTTTGCGTGTGTAGCCAGTGTCATCGAACAAGGTCTTCAACTTATTCCACGTACCTTTTACTGTAGTTTCACCTTTGATATGGACATAAAGTGATGGATCGATGGTTAAAATCATTTTTGCTTTGGCTTTTCTGTCGCTTGATGCATCTAGTTGTTGGTCACTAGACAAGTCGACTCCTTCCAATATAAGAAAGTTCTCGACTGCGAACGCCCAATCATTGAAATTTTCTCGCCCCTTCAACTTTGGAACGTTAACTGAATAATTTCCTGCCATTTTCTGCACTTATTTACTGTTTTTGCAACTAAAAACTGAGTATTTTTACTGGGACTGGGCCCAGAACCTATTAAAACTTCAACGGTTCGGAACCAAAGACAATTTATTCTATAATCCCTTTTTTTTTTTTAACATATATATTTATTGGCTACAAGTATTTTGTTACACATTATAACACCCGTGACACCGGAAAATCCATTTTGCTTTAGACTAAGTTGGGATTTCCAAATTATCATTTTTATATTTATTTACTTCTTTAATTATCTATTATTTTAATTAAAGGCATTTGGGATATAAGATAAGATGTAATTATTTTACGACAGATCAAACAAACACAGAAAACTATAATTTAAAATTGTATGAATCGCAAATAGAGTACATTTTCATGTACATTTTCTTTCTGTCTACTATTATTTTCATAATATATAATTTCTTTAAATAAGGAGTAATAGTACCTTGCCATACGCCATTAGCTGTAGATAACATCACCGTTGCCGATGTCCGTATGTCATCGTGGGTAAACACTGAAAACCAGCGATGTACTGTGATGGTTCACGCCACAGTATAACATAATATTACGCGGTCACAGCGACTTTGAGATATTTTGTTAGCCCGTACTAAATATGTACGTCGTATGTTGTTGTGGCAAATAAATCAGTTTTCTTTCTTCAATATAAATTATATCTTCGTTTTATTCAATTTCTTGTAATACGAAAGGCTTTAATTTGTGTTAGTTGCCAGCTCCGGCATTATTGTTACCATGTCTTTAGTTTTAAGTATTTAATCTGTTATTGTTCCTTTTTTTATGGTGTACAATAAAGTATATAAATAATATTGTGTGAGTTGCTTTGCGTTAACCGCTAATAGCGGTCGTGTTGTGCGAAACAGTAATTAACTAATCACCTGCACATTTCTATAGATAAGCGCGCTCGACCCATTCGGGTCGGAACGCATTCATTCGATATGGACAATGAGCCGTGTGATGTGCGCGATAAAGTCGCTGTTACTTTGAACAATGAAGGCGAAGGCACAATAACTGATACAATAATGTACGATGAAGAAATGAGTGTAGTGGATGAAGTGAACAGAAAGAGGTCAAGGGCACACGTGGAATATTCGTCAGAGGAAGATTGGCAAACTGTAACTCGAGGTCGAAAATCTAGTCGTAGGAGTAGCCAGGATATAGTGGAAAAAATTTTAGTTCATGTGACGTGTACCACTTCGTTTCCTAAACAGTTTGCTTTGGCCAAGCTGTTTAAAGACGAGAATATTAAAGGAATCACCCGTGTTAAGTATATTCATAAAAACAAACTTATCATAACATTTGAAAAGGAGGACGATGTTGATACATTTATTAATAACAAAGCACTCGATGAATTGGGTTGGAAGCGTCAAAGATCGTCTGAGGTAGGCGTAACATATGGGGTTATTAGAAATATAGATTTGAATGTAACCGAGAAAGATTTACTAGACAACTTGACATGCGAGTTTGAATTAATCTCAGCAAAAAGATTGAATAAGCGACAATTTAATGAAAACTCAGCTAATGGATGGATAAAATGCGAAGCTATTCGCCTAGCATTTAAAGGGGCCTCACTACCTGCATATGTATACCTCTTTGGACTGAGAGTGATCGTGTCTCCGTATGTGTTTCCTGTGACCCAGTGTTCACGTTGTTGGAAGTTTGGCCACTCTCGGTTATTTTGCCCCTCCACAAAAGTAATATGCCCCAAGTGTACAAAAAACCACGAAAACTGTGAGGTTACATCATTCCGATGCGTGAACTGTTCGGGTAACCATATGGCTCTCCAAAAGATATGCCCAGTCTTTATAAAAGAAAGGCGAATAAGACAATTGATGTCTGAGTTCAACTGTACGTACACAAAAGCCCTTACTATATACGTTCCTCCCTCCCCGGTGCTTGATAGAGGTATATCCCCGGATCCACGTGTTTCTTGCCTAACGCAGCGTGACACTGAATCAGTGCGCGAGGAGACAATTAAACCAGCGCAGAAACAAAAGCTGATGTCTCAACTGTTTACTTCTTCTAAACAGACGCCGTCTAATATTGCACAAAATAATAAAACAAAGAAACACCGTAAACAGTTGGCAAGACCTCCCACTCCAGTCCCCGGTATGACGACATCATCAGTTCCGGAACCTATGTATACATATCAACATGAAGACACAGAATCTACAGAAGACTATACACCTGAGGACACACAAACAGAGAAGACATCTACTGACAGAAGGACGACTAATTTTACTTTTATTCGTTTACTGTGTAAGCTTTATCAAATTTTGTTGAGTAAGGTTTCTTTAGATGTTAAAATTAGACAAGCTGTAACAATTAGCTCAGAATGGATTATTTCAAATATGGTTAGTGAGAATTTTGTTGGATTTCTTTTTAATGTATTTAGTAATAATGACAACTAATTCTAAAATAGTCCATGTGAATATCGTACAGTGGAATTGTCAAAGCTTGAGACCTAAGGCCGTATCTTTAGAGTCATTACTTGTACAGGAAAAGGTTCATATTGCAGTCTTGAGTGAAACCTGGCTCGAACCAGAAAGTTATTTTAATATGCCTAGTTATAATACTTATAGATTGGATAGATCAGATGGATATGGCGGCGTGGCTATTTTAACTCATAAAACTGTGAAAAGTATCGCTTGTTTTCCACGATGTTCCAATATTGGTATTGAACTTTTACACGTTAAGGTTTTGAATTGTCAACATATTGAGCACATTGTATCCGTGTACTGCCCATCTTCTATCCAAACTACACAAAATGATTGGGACTTCGTACTTTCTCTTGCAAATAGAAATTGTTTGATTTTAGGTGATTTTAACGCTCACCATATCAGCTGGTCCTATAAAAGTGATCAAAGGGGTTTGCAGATTTTTGACTCCATATTGGAAAGTAACTTCTGCTGTATAAATAATGGGGATCCAACTAGAGTGCGACTCGTGAATGGGTTATTACAGCAGACTTCACCCGATATTTCTTTAGTTTCTACAGATTTGGCCACATTATTTTCTTGGAATGTCAGTAATGAAACCCTCGGTAGTGATCATCGTATAATTAAATTGTCGATACGCTTAAATATATCTCGGGACTTCTTAAAAAAAAGAAACTTCAAAAATAGTGATTGGAGTTCTTATTCATCATACATCGCAAATTCTTTTTCCCAATATACCTTTCAATCGGACCTTCAAAAAAATTATGATGCTTTCGAACTGACTTTACAACAAGCTGCTAACAGATTTATTCCATTGGTTAAAATCCCTCGACATATTTGTGGCACTTTTAAGTCTAAACCTTACTGGAACCCTGATCTTTCCAAGGCGGTAGCCGAACGTCGACGTGCTTTGGCAAATTTAAGACGCAACCCATCACCTACAAATTTAGATATATTAAAAGAAAAAATTCGTATCACTCAAAAACTAATAAGACTAGCCAAGTGTAAGTCGTGGCAAAATTTCTGTTCTTCTGTGGATGAAACCACTTCATCATCGGACATGTGGCGCAAAATGCGATGGTTGAAGGGTCATAGGTCTAACATATCTAATAATTGTTTAGATAAAGATAAAGCCGAACGTTTTCTCAATAATTTGTGTCCTGATTACTCTGTTCCTCCTCAACCACAATTTCAGTCTACAAACCGTCAACTTGAATCAGAAATAAACTTACAAGAGTTAGAAAATTCTATTAAAAAATCCGACACTGCGCCGGGATGTGATCAAATTTCATTTTCTATGATTAAACATCTACCAAGCTCTGGTAAAAAAATTTTAGTTAGACTTTATAATCTATTTCTTTATTCAGGTTTTGTCCCCCTACAATGGCGCAAGGTAAAAATTATCCCCATTCCTAAATTACATACAAATTCCAACTCTTCTTCCAATCTACGGCCAATTTCACTGTTATCCTGTCTTTGTAAAATTTTTCATGTCATTCTGAACACAAGACTGGAGTGGTTTTTTGAAAAGCACTCACTGTTCTCTGACAATATGGTGGGTTTCCGTAAGGGAAGATCTTGTTACGATAATTTAACGCGATTAGTTTCTCACATTCACATAGGGTTTTGTAAAGATTTGGTGACCGCAGCTTGCTTCATAGATATAGACAATGCTTACAACAATATTGACGTGAGCTGCCTATTATCTGTCTTAGACCAACATGGGGTGGGTTCTAAAATCTGCTTGTATCTCTGGACTTTTTTAAAATGTAGACAGTTACAAATTACAATTGATGGTCACACCTTAGAAAGATCTACCGGACGGGGAATTGCTCAAGGTGACCCTTTGTCTCCATTTCTTTTTAATGCGGCTACGAGCAACATATGTAAATCCATACGCAATGTCGAAATTTCGCAATATGCAGATGATTTTGTCTTATATACATCGAGCAAAAATGCACATGCGACGATTGGGCAGCTACAACTTGCATGCGAAGTTTTTCAAAGCTGTTTATACAATTTAGGTTTAACCATTTCTCCCACAAAGAGTAATCTATGTGTTTTTAAAAAAGGAGGTTTTAGAATGAATATTAACTTAGAGGTAAATAATAACTCTTTACAGTTGGTTAAACATGTAAAGTACCTAGGCTTATGGCTAGATAGTGCTCTAAGATGGGGGAAGCACATAAATGAGATTATACTTAAGGTAACAAAATTCCTAAATCTCATAAAAGTTCTTTCAGGGCCAGGTTGGGGAGTTCATCAAAGACACCTAAGACGCTTGTACATCTCAATCATTCGAAGTAGAATAGATTACGCTTCATTCTTGTACGGTAATAGTTGCCAAACAAATTTATTAAAATTAGATAGGATCCAGAATCAAGCCTTACGTCTTATTGGGGGTTTTGTCAGATCCACGCCAATTCATGTGATGGAGAATGATCTATGTCTCCCACCTCTTGTGATCCGTAGGAAATTTCTAGCCGGAAAGTTTTGGCTTAAAGCGAGATCTTTTTTCAATAATAATAGTATTAATGTGTTAAGAGAATTAAATTTGCTTCGCCATGCTCGCTATTGGTATAACAAAAAATTACCCGTACTTTTAGATATTCAAAATTCTTTTGGCTCGGAGGCTATGCATAGTACTTCCTGTCTTGAATTATATTCTTTAGATACGTGGGTAAGTAATCTCAACTTAAAGGAAGTGATCTTTGATTCGATACCTCTGATTGACCGTGCGAAACGTAAGATTAGCTGCCATCAATTACATACTATTTGCCAAAAATTTATTCATGAACAGTATGCCAATTATTACAAAATATTTACTGACGGGTCAAAGGACTTAATTCGAGGAGGTGCTGCCTTTTTGGACCCTGCCGTAGGATGCAATGTAAAATTTAAAGTTGACTCAAATATTTCTATAATGCATACTGAATTGATTGCCATAGCTGAAGCTCTATCATACATTGATTCAATAGATTTCGATGCATTTGTCATTTTGACAGACTCCAAAAGTTCTTTACAACATTTGGCTCGTTGTTCCTCTTCTATAAGAGGTTTACCGATTGCCTACCAAATATTGAAGTCAATTTTGAAATTAAAGTCCCTTAACAAACGGTTGCTGCTCCAATGGATCCCATCGCACATTCGGTTAAAAGAAAATGATGACGTAGACTTGTTAGCAAAACAAGCAACCGAAGACGGGATCCCAATTAATATTTTGCCCTCATACTCGGATTACTTTAAGACCATAAAAAATCAATGCAGAGAAGGGTGGCAGGAATACTTCGACCTAAGATCACGCGAGAAGGGTATTTGGTATAAAACCATACATCCGCAAATTTCTAAATACCCGTGGATAGACAACATATCTTTAAGTAGAAACAATGTCAAGACTATTCTGAGACTAAGATCGGGGCACATACCATCAAACAAATTTGCATACTTAATGAAAAAAGTTAGATCGCCGAATTGCAACACCTGTGGAGTGATTGACGACATTTTTCACATTTTGGTGGAATGTGCCCGGACCGAACAAATTAGGATAACATATTTTGACAGAAACAAGATTATGCACACTGGCTTTATTAACAGTATTTTGGCTTTGCCGTCATCAGAAGCGGCTAAAGCATTAATTAAGATAGCCGATATAGGCCTAAGAAGTAATACTTGACATTTGTTTTTTTTTTTTTATTATTATTAAATAGTTTTTTGTTATTGATTTTAATTGTTATAGATATTTGTACTGATATTATGTAATGTAATCTTTATAGGACGATATGGTCGCTCAGCGACAAAGTCCTTACAATAAATTGAAAAAAAAAAAAAAAATAATATTGTGGCACTGAAACTGTATTATTTGTAGTTGTACTGAAAATAGTCTCTTACTACGAATTTCAAAGGAAAGCCCAAGATCACTCAAAAATCCATAGGGAAGGGTATGGTCAGCGCATCTAATAAAAAATTAGGAGATCCTTAACGAAACAAAGTCTACCGACATGTAACGTGACGATGCCATGATCAATTTTAGGCAAATGCTTTGTACAGGTAGACTTAGTACCTATTGGTAGTATAGACAAAATGTATTATAGTTGTATAGACAACATTTAAGCAGTCCTAGTGATTGCACACTTTCTGTATGCAAAAGTCGGCAGTTCCATATTCATAAAACTTGTGATTCGACGTAAAGATAAGTGATAATTATTCACTAATCCTTTCCACATAATTTGGAATGTTAACAAATATTACAATTGTTATTATAGAACTGCTATCAGCTAAACCAAAGGTTTCAAACACTTTTCAATACAACGTTTATCCTTAACTCGGTAGGGAAGTATCTGACGAACTCTAAATGGATCTCATGTAGAATCAAATATGAACAACGGCGTAAAAGGGACGATAAAAATCCAGTCCAGATTTTTCGATGTTATTTGGGGTGATGAGAAACATATACTTAAGCTAAATAAATGGCACCTAATATGTCAATAGAGATTTGTAAGAATTTCTATCTTCTATCTATATAATCCGCTAATCCGCTCTAGGCCAGCGTGGGAGACTATAATTATGGCCTAACCATGACTCTTAATCGTACTTTCGATTGTAAAGGAGGCTCGCGCCCAGCACGTATATTGGCTGATTCAGTACACTACAATATATCAATATCACCCCGTATATGAGAACTAAGCCCGTAATGATTTTATTATATTCGCATCTCACAACCATGGTTTAATGTTAAAATCATTTGTTTGCACGATACCGAATATCAGTTTCATTACGGCTTTGATGAATCTGATGATTAAATCGCAAACGTTTGAAAATACATACTAAACAGTAAACACGACGAATCTTGACAAAAATATGAGACATAGTTGATGTAAGTAAACCATGCTTACCCTGGATGCGTGAAAGATACATGCTTACGTGATATATTAAAAATCTGTACATAAACAGGTAAAAAGAAACTTAGTCAAATTTAGTTTTTTTTATCTAGATTTTGTAATCCACTCGCAATAATACTGCCGGCTTTATTGTAACAACCCACTTGCGTGTCTCATTTTGATGAATAGGTACTATTTAATTAAAATATAATTATGTTTCAAGTATTATCATCTAATATTATGAGTAAAGGGATTGCCTACTAATTATTATAATAATTATAATTATATTATTATCACTTACTACATTTTGCTCGCGCCTTTGCTCGAGTGATATCTCGGAAAAATATTTTTGTCGAAGTATTATATTTTTGGCGTCTTTTATTACGTTTATTTTTTCGGGCGATTGTCTAATAATTATGTTTCTATCTCTCGTTTCCAGTACTTGTTACCTAGATATTTGTTTCTGCCTCTAATAATATTTATGCAATCTTTGTTATTAAGCCCCAAGTCCTCGCAAAAGAACACCGTCTCCTGCCCAGGATGTTTCGTGAGGCTATTAAAATTAGAAAAACATCAAAATTTCAATAGATAAGATGGCTTGAAGCTTGCAAAAGCATGGGATCCAATTAATTAATTATATCGGAACCCAACTGGCCAACTGCCAGACCTCAAGAGACCTTGAGCTCCTTCTGCGTAGATCGGAACACGAAAACCAGTTAACTATTTAAATCAACTTTTAAAATTTAATAATTGTATAATAAAGGTACATTGCAAGTCACTGGGCGGATGACTAATACGTCAGTCTGTCCCGTGAGCATTAAAACTGTAAAGTGATCGAAACGCCGGGAAGCCAAAAAATGTAAAAATTAAACCACATCCACGTTAAAATCCGTATTTTTTTTTTTCAATCAAGACACACAACTTCACTTCAAATATAAATTTATTTTTGATCTTTAACTGTTAATTGCATCACATTATCTTTATGTGGGGGATTTTTGATGTTAAAGGGTCAACAGAATTCCACTATAAAACAAATGACACTGTATACAACAGCAACAGATTTAGCTACTTTAGCATCTACATTTGTCTATTCTCGTCTGTTGACCATTTCTAGTCCAGCAAGATGTACGTCACTAGGCTGTGTATCTTGTTCATATTCGTCGCGTTGCTCTCTCCAATGGCCTCCTGCTGGGATTGCTGGACTTACAGAAGACCTAATGAAAGACGTTACCCTCAACCTCATGGTTGGATTGGTCTTACAGGAGAAAGTGATAGATTACCGAGATATCCATCGTACGGGTACTAATGTTTATAAAATATAAATGGAACCTTTCTACAACTATTATTTATTATTATACTTTTTTAAAAATAAATTATTGATATAATGATACAATATATTTCTTTGATTTCATTATTTCTAAGACGAGTATTTAATTTTTATGTATGTCCAGTGATGAAAAATGGCACTGAAACAGGGACTCTCAAAATGAGTCTCAAAAGAGCCTTCTTTGAGAAGAAAAAGAATCTGTGCCTACAGGTTCCATCGACGATCTGTGGAAAGGCTGTGCTCGCTTTCAAATCTTATAAAAAATTATATTGTTTAGGACAAGGCGTGTCGGACTGTATAGCCGTAATCCTCTCCATAGTATTCTAGATTGTAGAAGAGGCCTGTGCCCTGCAGTTGGACATATGTTGGCTGATACAGATAACGGCCGACAAATTTTCGTGAGGAAGTCACGCACCGGCAAGCTCAGCGTTGGTCGTCCATCTGCAAGGATACACGATTCAATAAAGCAAGAATACGATGAATTTCTACCAGTATGCCATAGTAGTCTTAAAGAAAAGCGCAGGTTCATCACAGGGCTTACTTCAGTCAAATACGGATTGATGAATTACTGTGATGTTGCTGATGCTCCAAACATTGATTGATTTTGATTCTCTCCCAACGTAGTTAGCACTCTTTAGTCTTTATATTTTATGTATGATGAAGTATTAAACTACACATACCTATAATTAAGGTTACCGACAGATAACTTGATAATTTAAATATAAACAATGAAATGCCTACTCATTGATAATTGGTTTTCGATGTTATAGGGTCAAAAAGACACTAATATAAAAGCGCCCGTAGTTTATAAAATTGCAACAGAAGGATCAGCTCCGCTAATATCTACATTTGTCTACTTACATTGTCTTTCCATCTCCAATTACGTCAAGATGTATGTGAGTAGGATGTATCTGCTGCTCGTGCTCGTCGCGCTGCTGGCTCCAATGGCCTCCTGCTGGGATTGCTGGACTTGCACAGAATCTAGACCAAGACCTCGACCACGACCTCATCGCCAGCACATTGGTGGAAGTGTACAAATAAACTACGAAGATTCTCACCACAATGTTATATACGAGCGAAAGTAACGACCCTTCTGGATGTCAGAACCTATATTAGAAGCTAAATATATTTGCCATTGTATATTAAATTCCAACGACTTTGAACTTAACGTTAATATTCTGATAGTTTCATGCCATGTATAATAAAATAAAACAATCCATTATTATCCCCTTCTTTTACTTTCGTAATAGAATGTAAAGTTACGTGAAAGGGAGATATTTCAGTAGGGCGATTCACGTAATTTGTTGACGCGCCGATCAAGTTGCGGTACGGTTGCGATTAAATTTACGTTTTGGTGCAAAAAGGTATTCTCGTAATTGTTTAGCTGCGCGTCAAGTGTACGTCATACGTATTTAATACTTTTGTCATTAATATATATTGATACGATTTGTAGGATGTCTCCTTACTATTAAAATCAAAACTGCGCATGTGCTGCGCGTTTTTAATCGGACTAAACCGTCATTTGAGAGGTCAAATGAATAAGTAAATACCTACTGATCAAGTTGCGATCTGTATCAACGCGCAGCAGTAAAATACGTTAAAGCGTTCGCATGACGTGAGCGTAATTGACAGCGGTTACGAGAATACGAAAAGGGCCGTTTTGATCGAAACTTAACCGCAACTGCACTGCAACTGAACTTGTTTTAATACGTGAATCGCCCTACAGTAAGAACACGCATATATACGTACATAGCTCCCAAAAGTCAGAACTGTGGCCCAGTATTTCATCCCTAGACCACCGCTTCAGCCTTCGCCGTGTCCATTACCTACTCACATTTTATACATTGATTTTGGAATAATATTATTTACTAATAAAGATAGTTTGGTCATTTTTCATTCATTTAAGTTTGAATTAACACTGGTAAGATAACGAAAAGGACTACTAAGAAATAATTATGTCGTCCCGGAAGAGTATAAATTATATCTCATTACAATACATTTAGATAAAGATAGATTTTAGCGACACTACATCCTATTGCTTCTTGTGTTTTAAATTGCTATAGCTCCTATTTTAGAGAACAGTGGAGCGTCTAAGTTTAAAAACATATGATTAGCGCATTGTAGTGACAGTAGACACGAAGCGCGTAGGATTGTTTGCAGATGAGTCCATACATTTTCAAGTCAAGGCGACGACGTGCTAGGTAAAGCGGCGTCAGGCATCTATCCACATGAAGCGAAGATACAAACTAATGAAAATCGCAAGAAAACCCTTGAGAAAAGCTTATGTTCAGAAGCGGATGTCATAAAATATGAGAAAAATTTCTTTATTTTAATCGTATCTAGCTTTCACAAAATCTTTTAAATGGATAATTAATAAAAGTTTCGGATCATTTTGCAGCTGAGGAGAAAAATGGCGCAAGAAACTTCCTCAGCAGCAAGAACGGTCTCATTTTTATATACGAGTAGTTAAACATTTTATTTGATGCAACAAAATATATGTAATTAAAATTAAGTACGACCATTTGCCAGCCTGTATAGTACAGGCCAGCAAATGGTCGATCTCATTGTTTAACTGTATCCTATAGAGTAAGTGGAAAAAAAAATCATAGATATTCCAGTTGACTATTATTTATTATGATAAGGATTATCAAGAGCATACCATGTTACCACGATAATCAGAACGGCATCGAGGAAAACAGTCGGTATGCGTTGGTATACGTATAATGCTACCACTGATTATTCCGTCATCATCCGTATCCCAGGGATATCCTATACGTCCTCTATACGGCCCGGCGTGTGCGTGGTGCAACAGCGCGAATATTGCGAGTAGCAGACACAGAGCGATGCTGGCGGTGCGACCCATGCTGATGGATTGAGCACAATGCTTGTCCAAATTTGCTGACTTCAACAGCTTTTATACTCATTCTTATCTACAAAACTGTCTTTACGTCATTAGTTTTTCCTAATCTAGGGTGACATGACACATTCGTCTAACTTCGTTCGTCACTTATTTCTTTTTGTATATTCGATGATATGAATTTTATTAATAGATAATACGTCTATAGATTTAAAAAATGTGATGAAATAATTCAAATGAAAATATGTCGTGTTTAGATAAGGGTTTTGAAGCTCGTCGTAATACGTACTGGCGGTTTTTTTTTAATTGACATAGCAGCGGTAAGCGGCTACCACTGCTCAGGGACTCGACAATGCCAGGGCATAGACACGCCGCTGCCCGACGGTTTTTTTTTTTCAGGTCATTCGACAATTGAGTAGTCGTTCAGGGTGGTAAATAAATAACAATAAATAAACTTGATTTCATCCATATTACGAACCATGGCCACAGGTTGATAATGTAAAAATGGTGTATGAGTGATAGATAAGCAGAAAGTAGATTCGGAATAAAACGATAACATTTGAAGTATACTAATTTATTATAATTTTATATTTTTATAAAGGAATATTTAAAACTAACATTATGGTCCTATACAATATTTCAATTACACATACATTATCGCAAACACAACAAACAATCGACAATTGTCACAATAGGTATTGAAACTGATTAGGCTGTCTTCACTCGACACTTCGGCGGCAACGACTCCCGTATCCAGAATTGCAACCAGAACCTGGGTAACCTACATTAATATCCCCTCCAACAACATTATCGTGTATGTGTGCGTACAAACTGTTAGTGTTTGTAGGAGGATATTGCACACCAGGGTAGAACTGGCTAGGATATATCACAACAGGGTAGGACTGGCTAGGATATTGCACTCGAGGCATGAATTTCGCCAGCAAGCAGTCCAAGCAAGCCGTAGTAGGAGACACCAGAACGATGAGGAAGACCAGAGCGCTCAGCCTGAGGAACAGCATCGTGAAGTAGCGACAGAGCAGGAGCACACACTTGAGAAGTCGGTATTGGCGTGACTAAGCGGTTGAGTGTGCATGCTTTTATATCGTTCTCACGGTGACCTGTGACACTGATTCCCGGTATTTATATAATTAAGAGTTGATTGCTCCACTGTCGATTTCGTTGCGCAGAATTTAAAATAAATTACATCTATGAAACATTTCAATAAAAAGATAATGATCCCACCAAAAATATTTTTATTTTGTATGTTGCTAAGGCCCAAGACCATATGACTCACTACCAAAAAGTGATCAGTAAAGCCAAGCTTCCAACTCTTTAATACCTTACATACCACTACACGGCCTTTTTTTTCTAATACACAAACTCTATATCTTAGTTAAAATATAGGTATGCGGCTTGGCCATTTTGCTACGTTCACATAGGCGTAACTTGAAAAAAATATCTTTGTCTATTTCTATTCTGTTATACAATACTAGCGGCCCGACCCAGCTTCGCCTGGGTGCATATATTTTTTGATTCCACTCCACACCAAATACATGTTGTTTTTCGTATAAACTCTTGTATGCCTAAACTTGACGTAGCTATCCTACTGTCCGGCTCAATCCCGTCTCATCCGCCTGTTCAGTCTCTTCCCAATCCGTCCCGTCCCTTCTCTTTATTATCCATCCCGTTTTATAACGTGCATTTAAATTTCGTCCTAACAAATCTGTGATCTATCCCAGCCCTCTCCCGTACATTCGATTCTATTTTACTTTATGTCCCTTCTCTCCACAAACATCCATATATATCTTATACAACGGGCCGTGCAGCAGAAATCGTAATATTTTAATTTCACCACAACTTCAAAACCAAACGTCCAATTTTAATCATTCAAAGACCAAATATTATCAACATAAACTGTACTTATTGATGAAATAATTTATTGATAAGGATTAATAGCATGAGTAAAATAAACGCGTTTAAATGTAGTCCAAAAAAAAATTCAAGATTTTTAAATAAAAATGTGGTTGTTGTGCCTCATTCGACATAGGTATAGTGTGTCGCGGACTTTTTTGTAGATATTTATAAGATCTACAATTCATTATAACATTTTATGGTTCTATCTTTTGTAGTTTAGCCAGCGTACGCAAAATAAGTAACTTCTTTGGTTGATTTTTTTCAGTTTGTGTCCGAAAAATCCAAATATCTTACGGAACCCTATTTTTTTCCAAAACAAAATATAGTCTATGTTACTCTTGGATAATGTAGCTTTCGAATGATGAAAGAATTTTTAAAATCGTTCCAGTAGTTTTTGAGCCTATTCATTACAAACAAACAAACAAACAAAGTTTTCCTCTTTATAATATTAGTGTAGATTAATTTCTTGTAGTGGGTAGTGCTCCTGCGCTTCGCTTGGCTCGTGCATTTACGAGTATTATATAGCCTTTGACACACATTTTTGTTATTCTAAGAGTTTGGCATTTGTGGTATCAGTTGGCTTACAAAACCCTCTGTCTACATCCAGTAGTACCTCCACATTGCGCCTTCACAATTTTCCACTCCAAAGTCTCAATGAAACAGTTTATTAAATTTCTTTTCATTACTATTGCCGTATTAGAGCTGTAGAAACAAAATGTGCTTCACAACTAGCTCTTTCAATTAAGATGCTGAAAAGAGTTACGTAAGAAATAATGATGGCCTCTCTGAAGGGTATAAATAAAATGCGATATTATTTTGATGATTTAAATAACATCTATCTCACTCAAATGCAGTGAAATATTGATAGTTGATGTTATTGAGTTTGTTGCTTCATGCATTCAATTCCAATAACTAATAAAATTCCACCAGGAATAAAGCGTCTAAGCCTAAAAAAATATGATTAACCCGCTGAAGTTGCAGTTGGGGCCTTGTTGTGTTATGGCCATGTAACGACAAACACGGTGTTAGACATCTATCTTATATCTATACGTATGGTGAAGATAATCACAATGAAATGATTAAAAGCAATATCAAAGTATTCTTTAATGAAATAGTCTTTCACAAGATAATATTGAATCGTTAATTATAACTACCAAGGCTTCGGAACGTGATGTAGTTACTGAGATGAAAAACAGGCGTGAAGAAAATTTCGTTAGCAGCAAGAAGTGTATTTTTGTTTTATTCTGTATCAGCCCATATAGGTCGTATGCGACCCATCGTAGGACACGGGCCTCCCCTAGATATTAAACTGTTTGGACCAACACGCTGCCCTAGCCTACCAGCGTACGTAACGCAGGTGTCACGATATCTCATTGATATGTCTCGATAACATATGGAGACGCAATACACAAATCATGACTCCAAAAAAATCAAAGGTGCGAATTGGGACTTGAACTTGCGACCTCAGTGAACTTCTTTTAAAATTATTTTTATTTCATTTTAAACGTGTCAAACGTTTCATATGGTACAACGATTACGGAAAAACGACCACTTGGGACGTATATTGGCTCATCTAGTAAACAGTATAAACAACTTTCCGGCCACCACTATTCATAACATCTGTAAATTTTCATTATAAACTATGTTTTAGAGTAAGATTACGTGAAAAAAACCTATGAAGTTTTTAGGTAACTATTTATATGATAAAGACTATCCAGAGCATATCACGCCAAGATAATCATACCGGCATCGAAGAAAATCCCCCACTCATCCCAGCGAACATGCCGGCGACTCGTTTATGCACGGTAATGGGCGGTGGTTCAAACAATCTGCAGCTTACACGCCAGCCGCACCGGTGGTATAGTGTGTAGGATGCATAATAGGTAAGCAGTAAATACATACGAAATAAAACGATAACGAATTTATTATATTATATTTTTATTAAAAAACGTTTAAAATTAACATATCGGTTCTGTACATTGATTTAATTATAAATATATTATGGTAAACAAAACAATCGGCAATTGTCTCCGTGAGTATTGAAGTTGATTGGCTATCTTCACTGAACACTTCGGCGGCAACGACTCCCGTACCCAGAATTGCAACCAGAACCTGGGTAACCTACATTAATATTCCCATGAACAACATTATCGTGTATGTGTGCGTTTATACCGTTAGTGTTTGTAGGAGGATATTGCACACCAGGGTAGAACTGGCTAGGATATTGCACACCAGGGTAGGACTGGCTAGGATATTGCACTCGAGGCATGAATTTCGCCAGCAAGCAGTCCAAGCAAGCCGTAGTAGGAGACACCAGAACGATGAGGAAGACCAGAGCGCTCAGCCTGAGGAACAGCATCGTGAAGTAGCGACAGAGCAGGAGCACACACTTGAGAAGTCGGTATTGGCGTGACTAGCGGTTAAGTGTGCATGCTTTTATATCGTTCTCACGGTGACCTGTGACACTGATTCCCGGTATTTATATTATAGCTAGTTCAATGAATTGCTATCGCTCATGCTCCAGAAAGAAATATTATACTGTTTTACACCTATGGATCATTTCAAGAAATGATGATTCCACCAAAAACATTGTCGTATAAAATGTTGCTAAGACGGGGCCCAATCTAGGGGGTTTTGAAATAATCGTTAACACGTTAAGTGCGAAGCGAGGCCTAAATCACCCCTGATGCAACTTCCCTGTGGTGCGGCAAGCAAAAAAGTGAATTTCTCTGTCGTGCGAATGGCATAGCTTTGGTTTGGTCCAGTGTAGGAAAGAGATAAATATATATTTGAGATCACTAATGGTTCCGGACTCGGTGGTGTACCTACCTTGGTACGGGATGTCTTAGGCCTCGTGCCGCACTGAATTAATATAATTTTAATGCAGTGCGGAACGAGGCTAAAACGTCCCATATCCCCCCTGACCTCGTACCGCACTCAACGCGAGCTTCCCGCGACCAGTGTTGTGCATCACGTCGATTGGAGAGCACGTCCTTTTACAGCGCCGAACATGTCTAAACGAGACAGAATAAATAGGACAGTTTCTTTTCTACTTCTGGTTGCCTTTTTTTTCTATTCTGTGAACCGCATTAAGATTTTCATATACAAATAGAAAGATAAACCTTATGCATAAACCGTAATCCATTATTTTCCAATAATAAGTCTGTAATAGGTGCCTCTTAATGGTATAGAATGGAACGCTTCGTGCGCGAGTCCGACTCGCACTTGGCCGGTTTTTTTTTCTTTATGGCGCCTTCAAGCACAATTTAGATTATTTAAAAAAAAATGTATCCTTTGATAGCTTTGTGTTGTTTTGCCAGGTTTTGCCCTTAAAACGATCTAATGAGATATAATTGATCAAAATCGGTCAAGTCGTTGCGTAGTTAAGACAGTTTAAAAACGTCGATATTATTTTTCCCATCACTAATCGCAGCGAAAATTTGCCCTATTTCAGTGCGTTACGAGGTGTATAAGATCCCATATTTTGTTTTGCTAATAATTCCTAAACTAGCCATCAGATCCCGGGGCGACGGTGGATTAGGGTTCATCAATTCACTGTCTATATCAATAAGGACCAAAATTCTCATTTATCTTTGATTTCGCGCCAGAAAATGGATTTTAGTCTGTAAAAGGAGGTGGGGTCTAATAGACCGCGTGTCGCCTTAACGTCTGGTCACGGTACGGGCCGATTATACCTCGTGCCGCAGGAACGGAAAGTATGCAAAAATTGGTGCCGCAGCTAACGTGTTAAACAAAGAAAGTGTCCACACCAGAAATTTAAATGGGCTTCAACACGGTTTCCGCACCGTTTCGCAGCGTTTCAATGTGGCGTATGAAGCATCCGATCTGAAGCAAAAACGTCAGAGGCATTTGCAGTTACATCAGCTATGAGTGTAATATATCAATATAATTTTTTTTTCCGAGGAAACTTATTTGGCAAAAGAATATTGAAATACAATTGTTGCTAGTTTCAGTTCATTTTTATTTTTATTTTTTATTTTATTTACAAGGGACAATAAACGATTACATGCTAATAACAAACATAAAAAAAAAAACTAAACGAGTTTACACACATATAACCCACACCATTGTCCACAGATTACCAGCTGGAATAAAATTAAGCACGAAGGCATATACTATAAGTCCACTACTACTATGGTTTTATTATAATATGAGTATTAACCTTTTAATTGGAGATAACATATTTTTCGAAATTTTGAGTTAGTGAGAGAAAATACATCTGCATGGGCAAATTGTGAGTTGTAATTGTGTAAGAGACGGCGGAGTGGTACTCGCGCCCCCGCATTACTCCTACAAGATTGTGTATGGAATAGCTGAGGCACGCGCACCCCTCGCCTAATCACAGTTCTAGGTACTCTATAGCATATTTTGTCCGTCAGTTCAATACAGTCATATTTATTATTACATAATTTGTAGAGCATCATAGCATCAAGCAATGTTCGTCTTGATTCTAAGCTTAAAACATTGTAACGTTCCAATAATTCATTATAAGGTATTTTAGATTTGAAGCATTTGTAATGCATAGTCTTCAAAAACTTCTTTTGAACAGTCTCAATTTGGTGAATATATTTTTTGTAATATGGGCTCCATATCTGTACAGCATACTCTAGTTGTGATCTAATTAAAGTATTATACAATATTAGATAGGTACGAGGTCGCACAAAGTCAGACGCACATCTAGTGACGAAACCATACATACGAAATGCTTTATTTGTAACATCGTTAATATGGGTGTCGAAGTGTAAGTTAGAGTCCAACGTGACTCCCAAATCACGGACCAAATTCACCCTATTTAAAATCTGGGAATCCAACGAATAGTTGAATTGGATTCTATTTCTGTTTTTCGTAAACGATATAGCGAGACATTTACTTATATTAAGAAATAATTTTTGATTTAGGCAGTATGTGTTTAGTCTATTAAGATCATCTTGTAAAAGTGCACAGTCAGTGGAAGTGTTACAGTCTTTATATATTTTTAAATCATCTGCGTACATCAGAAATCTGCAATTAACAAAGCAGTGCTTAATATCGTTTACAAAAAGAATAAAAAGAAATTCATGAAATCTGAAGACCGTGAATCGGTTACGAAATACCGCAGCTGCAGCTGTCAGCCTATTACTGTAGTACCACCTACTTGAGCACTGTATTGATATTTTTATTTGCCGGTACACTTCTCACAAAAGGGCACAGGAATACCATACAATCAAAAGTACGATTGAGAAGGATAAGGCCATATAGTGCACCACGCTGGCCTAGTGCGTCTATTCTTACAAATTGCTATGGTATGCAGGTTTCCTAACGATGTTTACCTTCGCTGTTATAGTAGGTGGTGATTGACTATTAGTCCTCCTCCGCTCAATCATTTTCTATCTTCATTTTTAAATGAAGAGCGGTGTCCACAAGAAATGATCTGTTATAATTGTTATTCAGTGAACATCATTCCTGATACTTTTGAAAAAAACTTTTCAACTGTGAAAAATCATTAAATTACAATAATACATATACAACGTGTTACAAAACTAACCCTTAAAGCCGAAAGGAGGTTAAATGGGGCCTTATAACGAGTCCATTTCAATGTTTAAGAACCGTAGTAACGCTGTATAACATACCCCAATTAAAAAAAAATTATTAATCTCACTAATATGCAAACCCTGTTTCATTATTCTACCTAATTCGCGGACCGACAAAAAGTTTAAAAGATCTAACCTAACGAAACAACCTAAATGAACAATTACTTTTTCATAATAAACGTCAAATTTACACAAACGGCTCAAAGTGTGCTCCGCCTTGCTCAATATACGTTCCGCTCGTCGGGATACGGCTTGTGTGGCATTCCGCACCATCGTCGGTGTTATTGACGCGAAAACCGATCTAACACGCTGTTCCATCTGGGCTGCCGTTGGGCAATCGGAAAAATACACCCTGTCCTTCACATAACTCCACAAAAAAAAGTCCATGGGTATGAGGGAGAACGAGCAGGCAATACCACCAGTCCCCCTCAGCCGATTCATCCTCGCGGAAAGCGAACGTTACGATGTTTTGGGGGTTAACGTCACTCGCGTCCGTAGGCTTTGACTCTAGTTTCCCTACACGTGACCCCTGGGTAGTGCCAAATGAGTGACACAGTTCGTGGTGGTAGGATTTTCCGCCCGGGTAGCGACCACCATTCATAGGGCGTAAAGACCGCCATAGTGTTCCCTGCTAGGGGAACGCGTTCCGGGATCAGCCCGTGATTTTCCGGTTTTTCGAGGGGCTTGAGTTCGGGCATGACGTTGTACCGTGTGAGTATTTTTGGTTCGCGGTCGATGGGAGGGATTTGACCCGCCGGCCAGGGAGACCCGTAGAAACGGTTGTCCGCTGGCCGCCCGCGGTACAGTACAGGGGCCCAATCGTGGTTAACCACCACGAGAGGCTGCCTCACCATGCCGCGCATAATCTTGGGTGGGTCCGTCGTGCCGGTTGGTGACCGGATGTGGGGTCCCGGCGGCCCATCCCGGGAGGGTACGGGGGCCCTTCCGTCCGGCGGGTCAATTCCGCTCCTGTTGACTATTTCGTGCCGGTGCTCACTCGGTCTTCTTAGTGCCCGGCCTGAAGCTCCTCGTGCCTCTTCACCAAACCCATCCCTTCTTTAAACTTCATGACAGTGCATATAAACAGAGCAGGTCCTTCAGCGGTGCATAACCCCACCACCGCGTTCACTATGGAGTTCGCCAACATCCGCGGTCTCCATACGAACCTCAATGCCGTCCACCACCACCTCGAGACGGCCCGGCCTGCTTTGCTCTTCCTGACGGAGACGCAGATTCGTTGTCCGACCGACAATTCTTACTTGCTGTACCCCGGTTATTCGCTTGAAGAAAACTTCAAGCCTAAAGCCGGGGTATGCTTGTTTGTTCGTTCGGACGTCTGCTGTCGCCGTCTGCGCTGCATGGAGGACCCCTCCTTCTCCGCTCTGTGGGTGCACGTGGATTTTGGTTCCCTGAGCCGCATCTACGTGTGCCTTTACAGGTCACACAACGGGGATGAGGAGACGACTCGGCTGTTCAGGTATCTTAGCCAGGCGGCTGATGACGCGCAGGCGCAGTTCCCGTCGGCCGAAATGGTGGTCTTGGGGGATTTCAATGCACATCACGAATTGTGGCTGGGATCCTCCAGGACTGATCATGCTGGAAGGACTGCCCATGCATTCGCTCTGACTCATGACTTGACACAGCTGGTGAACCAGCCCACCAGGATCCCGGATGTGGCGGGTCATGAGCCTTCTCTGCTGGACCTTCTGCTGGCGAGTCACCCGGCTGGGTATCGTGTGACCGTTAGTGCGCCTCTGGGCACTTCCGATCACTGCCTGGTTGGGTCGTCAGTACCTTTCGCTCCACCTCCACGTCCCGTGCAGGTTAGGCGGAGGGTCTGGCATTATTCGTCGGCAGATTGGGATGGTATGCGGGAATACTTCGCATCCGTCCCTTGGAGGCAACGCTGCTTTGAGGGCAAAGATCCTTCAGCGAGTGCCAACGCTATTGCTGGCGAGATTAGGCTAGGAATGGATTACTACATTCCTTCCTCTGAGATCGCCAGTAAGGGCCGTGGACGCTCCTGGTTTAATCGTGCTTGCGCCGATGCTGTCGGTGACAAACAAGCGGCGTATCGCGCTTGGATCAGGGGTCGCGCCAAGAAGGATCCCAATATCGGTTCCCTCAAAGAAGCTTACAACCGGGCCACCAAGGCCTGCAAGAAGGCTTATGTTAGAGCGGATGCCCAGCGCGTTAGCAGGATTGGGCGTGCGTTGGCCAATCACCCGACTAGCAGTCGTGCTTATTGGAGTTTGGCCAGGGCCGTTCAGTCTAACTTCTGCCGTCCAGCATTGCCTCCGCTGAGGTACCCGGAAGGTTCGCTGGCTCACAAGCCGCAAGAGAAAGCTGCCTTATTGGCAAACCTCTTTGCGGCTAATTCCCGCCTCGAAGACCGTGGTTCTCAGACGCTGCCCACACTGCCTGATTGCGGTTTCTCAATGGCGGATATTCGCATCAGGCAGTGTGATGTGCGGCGTGAGTTACGGTCTCTCGATGTGCGGAAAGCCAGTGGTCCGGATGGGATACCAGCGGTGGTTTTAAGAGCTTGTGCAGCCGAGTTGTCTCCTGTACTGACTCGCCTCTACCGAGCGTCCTACCGCACAGGTGTTGTGCCGGAATCTTGGAGGGAGGCCGATGTGCAACCGATCCCCAAAAAGGGTGATCGGTCGGACCCTACCAATTATCGCCCTATCGCTATCACCTCAGTGATGTGTAAGGTCATGGAGCGGATCATAAACGCTCAATTGGTCCGCTACCTGGAGGATTACTCGTTGATCAGTGACAGACAATACGGTTTCCGTCAAAATCGATCGACGGGTGATCTTCTAGCGTTTGTCCTGCATCGCTGGGGTGAGGCGATTGACCGGCGTGGCGAGGCTCTTGCTGTGAGCCTCGACATAGCCAAGGCGTTTGATAGGGTCTGGCACCGTGGTCTTCTTTCCAAGCTTCCGGCATACGGTCTGCCCGGCAACCTGTGTTCGTGGATTTCCGGCTTTCTGCAAGGGCGTAGAATACGTGTAGTCGTTGACGGACACGCTTCGGCGCTCTTGTCGGTAAATGCCGGAGTTCCACAGGGCTCGGTGCTGTCGCCCACCTTGTTTATTCTGCATATCAATGACATGTTGTCGCTTGGCAACATTCATTGCTATGCAGATGACAGCACGGTTCATGGGCGATACCACTGCGGGCCTCCGGGTTGCCGAGTCGAAACTGTGAGGGGACGTGAAGATCTTGTCATTGAGCTCAACCGGACCTTGGATCTCATTTCAACATGGGGTTCCAGGAATATGGTTGAGTTTAATGCCAAGAAAACTCAGGTGTGTGCGTTCACGTGCAATAAATCCCCGTTCTCTCCCCTCCCCATTCTTCAGAGTACTCCCCTGTCAATGCGGAATGACCTGAGTATCCTTGGTGTGGATATCCGCTGTGATCTCAATCCAAGGAATCACATCGAGGGCGTAATATCTGCCACGTCACGCAGGATTGGTGTTCTGAACAGGGTGCGTCGGTTTTTCACGCCCGGTCAGCTTTGTCGCTTATATAAAGCGCAGGTCCGGCCGGGTATGGAGTACTGCTCGCACCTCTGGGATGGATCCGCCCAGTACCTGCTCGATGCCTTGGATGGATTGCAGCGGCGGGCCATCCGCATTGTGAATGATGCAGACGTTACGAGCAACTTAGAGTCGCTACAACTCCGGAGGGATGTCGCCTCTCTAAGCGTGTTCTACCGCCTGTATCACGGGGAATGCTCTGAGGAATTGTTCAACTTGATCCCCTCCTCTCCATTCCTTACCAGAACCACGCGGGCTGGCTTGCGAAGCCACAGCTTGTCGGTCCAAACCATCCCGGCGCGAACCAAACGGTTCTCTAATTCTTTTTTGTGCCGCACCGTCAGGCTGTGGAATTGTTTGCCATCTCACGTGTTCCCTCCTTCCTACAATCCTGGGTCCTTCCGCCGTGGTGTGAAGAGGCACCTTAGCAGGCCGGCATAATTGTTTCCATTGGCATGGGACTGCCATCCGATGCCAATGGATACTCTGCCTGGGCGGCATTTGCGCTTACCAGCAGGTGCAATGCCGCCACTATGTCGGGCCACAATAAAAAAAAAAAAAAAAAAAAAAAAAAAAAAAAAAAAAAAAAAATATGTTCTCTTACGTTGCGAGCAAATTGGTGAATCAGGTGAACCGCGTGCTCGTTTGGACACTATAAAATAAAAACAAAAATAAAAAAAAAATGTGCCGGAGCTCCATCATGCTGAAACACCATGTTTCTTTGGTTCTCAAAGTAATCTTTGTCAGCCACAGGAAAGTCGTCAATTGCCTCTACGAATTCCGCTTGTAAAAACGTTAGACAGTTGCTACCGTTCAGATGCACATTCAGATGTGATGCCATAATGACGGGACCGTTGACATGCCCGTCATAAAGGCCAGCCCATACATTCAGCCTCCACTGGTATTTGAATCTACGCTGCCGTGAAGCTTGTGGATTCTCGCGAGTGATCGTTATTCTTTTTTTTTTTATTGCCATGAATAGCGAGACGAGCATGCCGTTCGCCTGATGGTAAGCGATACGATCGCTCATAAACAGTGGCAAAACCAAACAACACCTTGAATTACAAAGCAATGCTTGGCATTCCACTGCGCTCGCCATCTTGAGACATAAAATGTTAAGTCTCAATATGTCCAGTAGTTACTCTGGCTACAATGCCCTTCAATCCGAAACACAACAGTGCATTTACACTGCTGTTTGACGGGAAATATAGACACTGCGGTGGTACCCACCCAGATGGCTTCTTACATATGAGAGAACACTAGTATATATGATAATATATTTGATAGTCCTGACCTCGTGAATGTTGCCTCGGCTCCCGGGCCGCTACAAGATACTTATTTTTAATTTATTATTATATTACTATTTGGAAATCACAAAATGTCAATGTAAACGGCAATAAAAGTAAGTGACCGTCGTTAACCCGTGGGAATTACGCGATAATGTCGTTTTATATTGTTATCAAAATACTTGGATATTCCACGTCAATAGGTCAGCAGTCTACTTCATCAAACCGATATACACTACGTACAAACAATTTATGGGTATTGAAATGACAAAACTTTTTGTGTGATAATACTTAACAGGCCTTATCTTGATAGTATAAATTAATTGAAAATAGTAATAAAGTAATAAAATTGGAACCCTCCCCATTCTTCAGGGTGCTCCCCTCTCAATGCGGAATGACCTAAGTATCCTTGGTATGGATATCCGCTGTGATCTCAATCCAAGGGATCACATCGAGGGCGTAATAACTGCCACATCACGCAGGGTTGGAGTCCTGAACAGGGTGCGTCGGTTTTTCACGCCCGGTCAGCTTTGTCGCTTATATAAAGCGCAGGTCCGGCCGGGTATGGAGTACTGCTCGCACCTCTGGGATGGATCCGCCCAGTACCTGCTCGATGCCTTGGATGGATTGCAGCGGCGGGCCATCCGCATTGTGAATGATGCAGACGTTACGAGCAACTTAGAGTCGCTACAACTCCGGAGGGATGTCGCCTTTCTAAGCGTTTTCTACCGCCTGTATCACGGGGAATGCTCTGAGGAATTGTTCAACTTGATCCCCTCCTCTCCATTCCTTACCAGAACCACGCGGGCTGGCTTGCGAAGCCATAGCTTGTCGGTCCAAACCATCCCGGCGTGAACCAAACGGTTCTACAATTCTTTTTTGTGCCGCACCGTCAGGCTGTGGAATTGTTTGCCATCTCACGTGTTCCCTCCTTCCTACAATCCTGGGTCCTTCCGCCGTAGTGTGAAGAGGCACCTTAGCAGGCCAGCATAATTGTTTCCATTGGGATGGGACTGCCGTCCGATGCCAATGGATACTCTGCCTGGGCGGCATCTGCGCTTACCATCAAGTGCAATGCCGCCATAATGCCGGGCCATTATAAAAAAAAATATAATAATTTAAATGCTATGTTTTTGGAGCAGCTTTCTTTTTTTATTGCTATATATGTCGAGACGAAAAGCCATTCGCCTGATCGTAAGCGATACAACTGCTCATGGACAGCAGCAATGCTTGGCATTCCAAGGCGCTCGGCGTCATGAGACATAAGATGTTAAATCTCAATATGTCCTATAGTTACTCTTGAAACAATGTCCTTCAAACAGAAACACAACAGTGTGTTTACATTGCTATTAGGCGAGAAAAATAGACATGGCGGTAATAAACGATTCCAAAAGTTTTGACGGTTCGAAGAAATGCAACCAATGCATATAATCTACTAAAAATATTGTAATAATCATAGATTTACAAATTCTAAAGTCACTCCAGTGAAAAGAAACTTCAGGCAAGCAAACTATAAATCTGGTTATTAACAATATTCTCATATTATATCTCCATGCTTTTAAAATGACGTAACAAAAGGAGCAAGTATGGACAGCAGTATTGATTTTTATGAACTGTCTATTCTTGCACATCAAATTTAAAATAGGTCTGGGCTAACACTTGTACTTACTTATAAGAGACGAGCCTAACGATGTAAATTCTTATTCCAATAAGGCATTGTGATAGAATTAAAGGGGACTATTAATAATTGTAATGATAAAGCGTCATTTGTGATTATAATTTTGTTTATTTCACATCTTACATCTACCCATATTACAAAATAAATACAATATATAAAAAAAATGATCAACCCTCTGATTGTGAGGCTCAATATCCAACTGTGACCTTACACAAATATTATTATACTTCATGGATTTTAAATGGGACTGGTTCATCGAAGTTGAAATCTCAGCGGCTTTTTTGTTCTGGTCCAAAATTAATTTGTACGGATCCCCGTATCTCGTTGTCATGTATGTTCGTATCATATACGGTGTCGAAATCATAATCGTCTTCGAACTCATCGCTTCCTCTCGTGGGAGAACTCTCCGTGGGAACCAGCAGTGCGACGAGCACAAGCAGTAGACACAGCCTGGTGACGGAGATCATGCTGCTGCAGTATGTTGTCACAGACTGGTGGTAGGTCTCTCATATGTGAGAGGCCATCTGGGTGGGTACCACCGCAGTGTCTATTTCTCCCGTCAAACAGCAGTGTAAACGCACTGTTGTGTTTCGGGTTGAAGGGCATTGTAGCCAGAGTAACTACTGGACATATTGAGACTTAACATCTTATGTCTCAGGATGGCGAGCGCAGTGGAATGCTAAGCATTGCTTTGTAATTCAAGGGGTTGTTTGGTTTTGCTACTGTTCATGAGCGGTTGTATCGCTTACCATCAGGCGAACGGCATGCTCGTCTCGCCATTCATAGCAATAAAAAAAAAAAAAGACAAGTAGAACGTCTTGTAATCAATGCTAAAAAACCTTATGTCAGACTTATATATAAATCAGAAATACACTATGTTAGGTACTATTCTACTTTTTTTATTTATCTGACGTTATTCTTTGTTTCACGGCTGATATCCCACGTCGAAATGAGGTTACTAATTGATAACCCTGGAAATTCCTGTGGCAATGACACGATATTTAAATAATTAGTAATAAAATAGTAACAAACATGATAAGATCCGCAAAATCGTGAACTGTGTGGTCGATTCCTTGTTTTATGGTTATACATAACTAGCGGCCCGATCCAGCTTCGCCTGGGTGCATATATTTTTTGATTCCACTCCACACCAAATACATGTTGTTTTTCGTATAAACTCTTGTATGCCTAAACTTGACGTAGCTATCCTACTGTCCGGCTCAATCCCGTCTCATCCGCCTGTTCAGTCTCTTCCCAATCCGTCCCGTCCCTTCTCTTTATTATCCATCCCGTTTTATAACGTGCATTTAAATTTCGTCCTAACAAATCTGTGATCTATCCCAGCTCTCTCCCGTACCTTCGATTCTATTTGACTTTATGTCCCTTCTCTCCACAAACATCCATATATATCTTATACAACGGGCCGTGCAGCAGAAATCGTAATATTTTAATTTCACCACAACTTCAAAACCAAACGTCCAATTTTAATCATTCAAAGACCAAATATTATCAACATAAACTGTACTTATTGATGAAATAATTTATTTTGATAAGGATTAATAGCATGAGTAAAATAAACGCATTTAAATGTAGTCCAAAAAAAAATTCAAGATTTTTAAATAAAAATGTGGTTGTTGTGCCTCACTCGACATAGATAGGTATAGTGTGTCGCGGACTTTTTTGTAGATATTTATAAGATCTACAATTAATTATAACATTTTATGGTTCTATCTTTTGTAGTTTAGGCAGCGTACGCAAAATAAGTAACTTCTTTGGTTGATTTTTTTCAGTTTGTGTCCGAAAAATCCAAATATCTTACGGAACCCTATTTTTTTCCAAAATAAAATATAGTCTATGTTACACGTGGATAATGTAGCTTTCGAATGGTGAAAGAATTTTTAAAATCGGTCCAGTAGTTTTTGAGCCTATTCATTACAACCAAACAAACAAACAAAGTTTTCCTCTTTATAATATTAGTGTAGACTACTGGCGCAGCCGGATCTCCGAAAAGTCTAGTGTGTCAGAGAGGATAAAAGTGGAAAATTCGCAAAGCAATGTAAGAGAGGAGTACGAATATTAAGTGAAAATTTTGAAGGTTTATGAGGTAGAAGAAGTATGGAATAAGTTTAAAAATGTAGTTGTAAATATCACGGGGGCCTGCATATTAGTTTTTTCATTTATCTTCTTTTTTTGTTGCTTTTTTTATGTATTAATGAATGGTAGGCGATACGACCGCTCATGAACAGTAGCAAAACTAAACAACACCTTGAATTACGAAGCAATGCTTGGTATTCCACTGCGCTCGCCATTCTGAGACATAAGATGTTAAGTCTCAATATGTCCAGTACCCCAAGCAGGAACATTTGGCTCTATAGTATAGTAATGGTAATAGTAAAATTTTGTATGGGAATTTGAACAGCGCCATTGTGAGCGTATTTGGAACTAAATTATGGCAGCGGGAAACGTTTACGATACTATAGTATGGTAATAACGATAGTTTTACTATACAAATGTATAAAAAGTGGTAGCAGGAATAATTCTTGACGTATAGTATCGCCGATTTACTATCGAGAAATACGATTGTTTTGTCACCGACATTTTTACCGTGAGAACATTATCGAGAGTATATTTTTGTATTTCTACACATCGAATTAAGGGAAAATGTGTTAATTACGGTTATGCTTAGTGTTTCCCGATGCCTTAGTGTTATTGTGTGTAATTATCTACTCCGTATTTCGCTAATAATATGAAATTCAATGATGCGATGTGAAGTTACAATTATTGTGATACCTAACTCAAATATGAAGGTTATTTCTTAGACGATGGACTGTTTGGAATCGGAGCAACGAACTTGGGAATCTTGTGAAAAAGTATGAGTTTATAGAAAGTCTGGAATTTATTGTAGTTAGAAACATACCTAACCTAAACCTGTAAAAAAACTTATAAATAAAATATTTACACGGAACTTTGATTTTCGTTTTGCGTACCTACTTGATCATTTTATGTTATAAGCTTATTTCAATGTATAGTCGAGCAAGCTCTTAGGACAGAGAAGTGTGAGCATATAATATGTGAAAATAATTGCCGAGGAACTTACGAGCAAAAATATAGAGAATACTTTCATAAAGCTCTCCTCCTTAAAAATGTAGAGGGATTTTATAAAACATATATACGTATCTTTATCTATAACCTATATAATATGAGAGTTATTATTTTGCATTAATTGTTATGTGAAAACCGCTAATGTGTGACAACTAATAAAAAAATTGCTACGTTCGGAAATCTAAACGCATAATTAATTGGAGTCATTTTTGTATATTGCGGAATAAAAGCAATAAATATGTATTTGCTTATTAATTTATTCCCATAACCTTTCTACGCGGCATTAATTCATGTTTTATATTTGTTTGTTATTTTATAATGATAATAAATTAATTTACCCACGTAGTGAATGGCAATTCCGCACGAATCATTCAGTAACATTCGTTCATTACCCTAGGTTATCTGTCACTATCGTAACGTAATAGTATCGAGTTCACGAGAGTATGGTTAAACGATTCATGCTACCGATATTGAGTAGTAATAGTATAGTAATAGTTGTCACCATACTTTTACTATACGATACTTCAAAATGTTCCTGCTTGGGGTACAGTAGTTACTCTGGCTACAATGCCCTTCAATCCGAAACACAACAGTGCATTTACACTGTTGTTTGACTGGAAAAATAGACACTGCGGTAGTACCCACCCAGACGGCCTCCCACATAATATGAGAGACCTACCACCAATCTTCCATGTACAGACACAACGGTGCCATGAACGGCCGCGACAACCCGCGGGCGACTTACGAGTTGGCTTTGAGAATTTTCATACTCAAACTAAATTATAATATGCATATTATAATACCGAATAAAAAAAAGTATTATATCCGACGTACAAAGACTTTCTGTGACTTCTGTGCTTTCGGTGAAAATAAATATATATTAAGTTATTATAACTCCATTTTAGCATCCTTTATAGGATGAAGCTGAAATGCTTATAAAATAATTATTACAGGTTTAAGACTGCGGGGTTGGTGACTTTGACTTTTATGTGTTTTGATTGTATTCCTATAATATTAATGTAATATTAATTATTTAGATATAATTGTAATGTATCTGTTAGATGACGTTTTCATAATTTAAAAAACCCTATAAAATAAAAAGAAAAAATATACCGAATAAAATGTAACAAGAAATCTTACATTCATTATTTCTGCCCGTAAAACCATTTTTTTTCTTCTAAAAGTCGCTTCGTACCTGCATATCTTAAAGCATACAAGGGTTACGAAGGTCCTGATAAAGTTTGCAATTATGATGTTGCTTTTAAATTATTTTTAGGGGCTTTCCATGTCAAGAGATCATCAGCTCCTCAGATAACAATGCATATAAAGAGCGAATTTAAGCGTCGTTGGTACAAAAGTGAGCAGTTTTTCAGCCAATCTCTGCGGTATCACCATGTTTACCGTCACCAGGCAATGTCTGCTGTTTGTTCTCGTCGCGCTGTTGGCTTCCACGAAAACCCACGCTCAAAACACTTACGAATTTTACGGTGTTAATGTTCAAAATGCACATTTACCAGGAAGTCTAATCATTGGTTTCCCAAATCAAGAATTACCCACTACGGCTAGCAAAGCGTGTGATAACAAATTTTGGAATGTTGTATATCTTAGAGACGCTTCCGGACTCCGGGAATGTTACTGTGAATCATGACTGAATATATTTACGTGAATACTTATGGGAATAAATGATTATTGTAATTAAAAAAAAATCGTTGATTTATTTTTACGTACAGAGAGGATTTATGTACAAGGGCTATGGTATACACGGATCGGCATTTTCCCTATGTTTTTTTTTTTTAATTTTGCCTTGGTTCAGTTTTGATTAAGGCTTTCGTAGAATAAAAAATCGATGTAATGATGGAAGAATTATGTTAAATCTCCTTACTCTGACGATCTGACAGTGAGTTTTAAGAATGCATATGTTGCTGACCTACTATAGAAAAGTGCCAGTCCGTCAACTCTGGTCGATATAAACTCCGTAAGTACCATATTAGGTACGCATAAGAAAGTTAAGTATGAAACAAATATATAAATAAAATTATGGCAATAGAGATGAGAGTCTCGAGAGTCAGATGTGCGTCTAAAATTCTATGAGAGAGGGGAGAATATTGTGAATATTAAATTTCGTGGTATAGAATCTGATAGCGGGGAGTAAATAACCTAATTCTTGAATGATGTTGAAAGTCAAGGAGGATGCATCATATTTAAATAATGTCGTAAAAGACATACTTTGGGGAAAAAAGAGTGTAGATCGCACTCTTTGAATTATAATGTACTATGTACTAGAGAAGACGCCTCAACGAGATTATTTCTAACCCGTGCTAGAGCCACGCACTCAAGTTCATTTAGATAATGTGCAGCGATTGCTGCTACAAGCCACGTTTAAGTGCTAAGTTTTGTTTGATAAAATGCCTTCGTGTGTATTTTGTTCAAATAATTCGAAAATTATAAGTAAAAGTTAATAAGCGACTTCCTACCAGTAAATTTAACACATTTTGTTGAAAACACGTTTAATTTCTTAAATTCATTGTCACCTGTAACAGCGGCGCAAGATGTGCAGTCATTTTTAGGTGCATTTCAAAAAGTAACGAACATATTTCGTATGCGCAGAGTTGACGATATTGACGTTAAATAATTGCGGATATTAAATTATTTTTTTAATAAAAACATTTTATTTATATAATATTTCAATCGAAGAATTAAATCCTGAACAGAGATAATGATTTCCTTACATTAATTGTTTGTAAAATTAACAATAAATATGAGCCGCAAAGTGCTTTCCAACTGTGTTTTTTGCTATCTTTCCATTTAAGTTATAAAAAATAAAGCCCACACACCAGGCCTGGGATTAAGAACGCATGGTATCAAATAGGCAGTGTAATAAAAAATGTGTCGTACTTAATGAATTAATAAATATATTTAATATATCCAACACTCATAATACACAGTCCTATGTCCTCATTCCACACTCAGAGTGTGTAGTGCGAGTTTCTTAAAAACGATCGAGTAACTTAACCATCGCGTTACACGAGCAAACGTCAGTCACGGCGAATTGCGAGCAAGCGCGAGTGCGAGTTTCAAACATAGTCGTCGACTCGATTGGCGTTTATTCACCGTGAGCAGTGATAATTTTTTTGCTTATATTGGCTGCATTGGGTTTCAATGCGATAAACCGACAAAAACTGATACGTATTTTATTTGGCCATGTTATTGGAGTTGCTGATGTACTCTTAAAATGGTCGGATTATGCGGGCGCTTCGCTTGTCAAAAGTCATAACAAAACACTTTGAATCTTTCAAGTGTTCTCGTATGGTGTGTACTGTGAAGATATTTGCTAAATGGAAATTTATGAACAAAATATGCAAAATGAAGACAAGCCATCATCAATTTGATTTATTAGTATGATACATGAGACAGTAAGTACCTAATCCGAGTTACATATATTACTAAATTCAGTGCCCGTGAGATCATACAACGGGCTCTTATAAGAAGATCAAAAGTTTTATTAAAAGCATCTTGTGCCCCAGTACTCGCAACCATATTCCAAGCAAAAAAATCGTCATGCCATTATTTTTTGTATGTTCCTAAACACAAATCTTCTAATAAAATACCACTTTACAAGCGTCTCTCACTGCAAAATCCTTTGCGAATAACTTTACCATCGCGTTCATGAGTAACAAATGTCAAATGGATCAAATTTACAACTCGCACTCCCAAAATGACCGATTTCGCGCGTTATCGCGTTTGTATTCGATCGTCACTGTGACCACGTAACATAAACAAATCTCGCACTCACAAATTATGATTCACAATATTGACACTAGGTGGCGCTGATCAAATGCCATACAAAACCGCGTTAACGCTAACGCGATCGAGTTGGTAAAAAAACTCGCACTACGGCCACAGATACAATCTTTTGTCGCGGGTAGATTTGTTTCGAAGCTGGGATCGAATCTGCGGTCTCTTGTTACTCAACTTGCATCTAACCAATTTTGCCACAGACGCCAAGACCGCGTTGGATCCGATAGTAATAATGAATCACGTTTCGTGCCTATACTTCTGAAGAGGCATACAGGAGTGGCTCTGGTACCACACACAGTACGTCCACAATAATATTTTCAACTCATGACAAGATAGGTGTGAGTTTATCACCATATTGAAAAAATCTTTCCCCAGCAACCCATATGAAAATTTCCAAACCGAAAAACAGCTTTATCGTGATATGTCCAAATAAAGAAAACATATAATTTATTATAAATATCATAATTATTTCGATGTGGATTTTCCGTGTCAAGGGATCAGCTCGCTCAGATAACAGAGGGTATAAAGAGCGAGTTCGCGCGTCGTTTACACAAAGTCGACCTGTTTTATGAATACATCGCTCTTTCGACACCATGTTCTCCATCACCAAGCTGTGTCTACTATTCGTGCTGGTCGCACTGCTGGCTCCCACAGAGATCAACGCATACACATACGAGTTACACGGCGTAAATGTACAACATTCTTCAATACCGGGAGATCTAGTAATAGGTTATCCAAACCAAGAACCTCGTCCCACGGATAACGGTCATCACAGCAGGCAAGAATGGAAAGTACTGAATGTTCAGGATACTTTTGGCGAAAAACGCTGTTATTGTGAATTGTGATTTCATTTTATGCAATAGTTTAAATAATAAATTGGTATTATTACGTCACTGGTTTATTTTAAATGAAAACTATAAGAAATTACTTGTTACAGTTAGAACAAATTACTGTGTTATGTATTTTTCCCTTTTTCAATAGAGCGTAAAAAGTTGAGTTTCAAAAGTAGATTAAAATTGTCCATTTCAATGCTCAAAGTATTCCGGCCCATTTTACTGATATACTATAGGCTAGTTTTGACTGTACACATATACATGCTATCCTTGTCTCGGAATCCTGGTTTAAACCCTGTCTGTCTTCTCTTTCCTATTCTTTTCCCGGGTTCCACCTCATCCGAAATGACCGCACGTCGGGTGGTGGAGGTGTTGTTGCCATTTACCTTCAAGCTCACATTCCTTTCTCAGTTGTAAGTATGTCGGCACAGCCTATTCCACCAAATTCTGGCGAGCATCTTTTCGTTGAGGTGGAACTATCGCATCAGAAAGTTCATCTTGGAGTTTACTATTGTCCTTCGCTTCGTGTTAATTTCTTTTCTTCTTTTGAGATTATTCTCCAAAATTTATTCTTCTCGTACAGTTAAACCATAATCATGGCTGATTTCAATACCTGCCTTCTTAAAGACGAATCTCGGTGTTCCTCCTTTAAATCTACTGTCCAATCTAGTAACCTTTCCATAACTTTCCGCGGCATGAACCTTTGCTTGATGCGGTCAACATTGACTGGAGTTCACTCTTGGAAAATAGACATTAACGTTAATATTTTTACAGAGAAACTCACTCAATTATTTGACGTGCATGCTCCTGTTCAGAAAATTAAACTTAAGCATCGACCTTCACCTTGGCTTACTTCTGAGATAAAAGAACTGCTCTCGAAGAAAGCTTCAGCTAAGTCAAAACATAAATGTCGTCCTAATGATCTTAACTGGCGTAAATATCACTGCAGCAAGGTGCGTAGAAATATAATAAGCAAAAGTTTGGAAATTTCTTAAATCTCTGGGAGTTGGCAAATCGCGACAAGACACCATTTCAAAAAATATCGACTTAAATTCCTTAAAGCAACATTTCTGCTTTCCATCCAGTTTATATGGAAGTATTAAAAATAAAACTTTATCGTATCTTTCTTCCTGTCGAGCTCCCAATTGTCCTCCTCTGGTGTTCAAACAACTTGCTGCTTGTGATGTTAGGAAAAACATTATGCTGAGTTCATCTAACGCGATTGGTAGCGACTGTGTCGAACGGAATATGATTATCCCTATCCTTGATGACATCCTCCCTATCATTTGCCATATCCTAAACCACTCCCTTTCTATGGGTACCTTTCCCAAACGTGGAAAGAAGCTCACATCATCCCTATACCAAAAAAATCTAACCCATCTACATCCTCCGAGTTCCGTCCTATCTCCATTCTACCTTTTCTCTCCAAAGGTCTCGAGCTTTTGATCCATTCCCAACTCTCTGATTTCCTCTACAAAAACAAGCTCCTTAATTCTCTCCAATCAGGTTTTCGTCTTGGATACAGTACTACGACTGAACTTATTCATATTACATTTACATTTACATTACATTCATATTAATATCAGATCGGCTATGGACATGGACTAAAAGTTAACCCAACCAAAAAGCAAGTCATTGTTGTCGGCAGCCCTAGGTTAATGTCTAGATTAAACTGGCCACTTATACCTTTAGTTTCCTGCAATGGAATATCTATTCCTTACAGTGACACTGTAAGAAATCTAGGCATTATTTTTGACAATTCTCTTTCTTGGAGTCCTCAGCTTCGAGAGTAGAGTAGGAAACTATTCGCATCGGCTGGATCCTTGCGGATATTACGCAATTTCCTACCAATCGCCACGAGAATTTCGCTTGCTCAATCCCTCCTTCTCCCCATCCTTGATTATTCGGATGCCAGTTATCTCGATCTCACTGAAGAGCAACTTAATAAACTTGAGCGTCTTCAAAACTTCTGCATTAAATTTATATTTGGATTACGCGAATATGATCACGTTTCCGAATTTCGCAAAAAGCTCAAGTGGTTACCCATACGGTTTTGCCGGAATACACATATTCTTTCTCTTCTTTACTCTATTCTTTTCAATCCTCTGTCTCCCCCGTACCTTAAAAACCGATTTAAATTTCTTCACGTTACACATTTAAGATCCTTGAGGTCATCAGAGTATTTAAGACTGAAAATTCCAGCGTATTCCACAAACTTTTACGACAAATCCTTCACTGTTCAAGCTGCAAGGCTGTGGAATGCATTACCAGTCTCAGTGCGGCGGACAAAGTCCCTGCCCATATTTAAGACTAATAAAGCAGCACTATCTATCACTAAATAACTGAAGACATTGCTTATATTATATATATTATATATTTTGTTTCTCTTTGACTTTGATGTGGATACATATTTTTTATATTACATATGTATAATGTATATGTATCTATTTTATTTATGCATGTTGTATGAATGAGTTTCTCTAGTTTATTTTATATTAATTTTATTTCATATATTATGTATTTAGATATATTATATATATTGTCCTTTGTTATTACGTACACCTCACAATACCCAGACCCCAGACAAAGAGACAAGTCTTAGTCATGAGTATTAGAAGGTACTGGAGACTTCTGAGTTTCACAAGCCATACCCCCTCTCGCCCCGGCCTTTCAATTTCCAGTCGGTGTCTAACCAACTGCGCCACAGAAGTTATCTTCCAATTTACTTTTTTTTCCTGTAGGACACCTCAAACTTGATAAATATTAAACACAGAGAGATAACTTTATAACAATATTCAATTTGAAAAAAAAAATACAGACATAACATGTAAAATCATTTATTGTATAGTGTATTTATTTCTACGTGCTAATGCTTAAACAATTACACACGTACACAGTTTTTCCAGAAAAGGAAATAACAGCATCGTACTAATCCGCCACCGTAATTGTTGACATTCACATTGACGTCACGTCCGACAACGTTATTGCTTAAGGGCACTTGAACGATGCCACCGCCAAGCTGGGAGAACTCGCAGTGGAATGTGGCGCTCGGTGTGGCCAGCAGCGAGGCTACGAGCAGCAGATAAATGCAGGTGAAGGAAGACATGCTGCGACTGAGCAACGTGCACTCAACTGATGCCGCGACCTGCGCTCTACACATTTATACGGTCACTTATCAATACTAGTTTTCCCGAGCAGAATGTTTGTTTATATTTAAATGTTATTTATTATCATGTTAATATTTTTTAATTTTGTTTTGTTAAGATAAATTTGTTGTTTTTTTGTCTTATGAACTTTCTTTTTTTTTATTATCTCTAAATCTTAGTTTTATTAATATCTTATTAGGTGTGTTAACTGTAGTACCCCATTTAAGTGATCGTTGCATTAATTTTGATTATTTAACATATTACCATGTATATATTAATTGTATACTACTGTAAACAATTGTCGGTGAACTGTATTAAGTGAATAAATAAATATTAAGAAGTCGTTCCTCTCGGAAAGAACTCTCTAAATAAACGAAAATAGTATACTATCTCATTTTTTTTGTTCGTGCACTTGTAATGCAACTTGTGTTGCACATTTGTTCCAATAGAAAATGACTTCTTAAAAATAACGTCTGTCTTATTATCTGACATTTAAAAAAACATTAACAATAAATCATCAAACTTTCTCACAACTTAGATTTTCTTGGAACGACTTCTTAATATTTGTTTATTCACTTAATGCAGTTCACCAACAATTGTTTACAGTAATATACAACTAATATATACATGGTAATATGTTAAATAATCAAAATTAATGCAACGATCACTTAAATGGGGTACTACAGTTAACACACCTAATAAGATATTAGTAAAACTAAGATTTAGAGATAATAAAAAAAGAAAGATCATAAGAAAAAAAATACAAATTTATCTTAACAAAACAAAATTAAAAAATATTAACATGATAATAAATAACATTTGAATATAAACTAAACATTCTGCTCGGGAAAACCATTATTGATAAGTGACCGTATAAATGTGTAGAGCGCAGGTCGCGGCATCAGTTGAGTGCACGTTGCTCAGTCGCAGCATGTCTTCCTTCACCTGCATTTATCTGCTGCTCGTAGCCTCGCTGCTGGCCACCACGAGCGCCACATTCTACTGCGAGTTCTACCAGCTTGGCGGTGGCATCGTTCAAGTGCCCTTAACCCATAATTTTGTCGGACGTGACGTCAATGTGAATGTCAACAATTACGGTGGCGGATTAGTACGATGCTGTTATTTCCTTTTCTGGAAAAACTGTGTACGTGTATAATTGTTTAAGCATTAACACGTAGAAATAAATACACTATACAATAAATGATTTTACATGTTATGTCTGTATTATTTTTTTCAAATTAAATATTGTTATAAAGTTATCTCTCTGTGTTTAATATTTAACAAGTTTGAGGTGTCCTACAGGAAAAAAAAAAGTAAATTGGAAGATAACCTCTGTGGCGCAGTTGGTTAGACACCGACTGGAAATTGAAAGGCCGGGGCGAGAGGGGATATGGCTTGTGAAACTCAAAAGTCTCCAGTATCTTCTAATACTCATGACTAAGACTTGTCTCTTTGTCTGGGAGCAGGTCTATGTATAAGAATGTTATTTGTGTTTATTTATATGTATCTTACTTTTGTAAGGTGATGTACCTATAAATGTGTTCCATTTTTTTTATTTGCTTTTAACACAAATCACAATTTGTTAATATCCATCATATAATTTTACCCAGAGATTCGAAACAAAGTTCAGTAAGCTTAACAAAACTATTCATTTGAGTAATTCGCACGTAGCTACACATAAAATATTTTATTGACATAACAAAATAGGTAAAACTACATTCTTAAGATACGGAATGTTTGTTTATATTATACGATATGCGATTAATTGTTATCATTGTGTTTTATTTGGTATTTAAAATGAATTTGCAACTAACCGAACTAACCTCTATAAAGATAATTGACAGCGCATATGCAATTCTCGTGACTTCGTTTAGAATTATGGGATGAAGTAGGTCCAATACTATACCAGAATTTAAAGGTATAATATGTATAATTCGGGAGGTAAGATGATCACCTTCACAAACTGAGAATTCTGATACTATCATGGCCACATGCTCACTTCCTATTAAATATAGGTCAGAAATATACCGTGTGAAATATAATTATCAAAAACAGAATAATAAATAAATAAAGAAAAAACCTGCTTGTAGCAATTTCATTCCGCCAGCATAAAATAATCAGCCAGCACTTGATGGTATGAGAGACGAATAATGATGGAAAGTCTGATTATTATGTTTTCATCCATTTTTATGTTTTTGATATACTTGGTGATATTGTAATGAAAAATAGGGATTATGTTATGTACTGGCATGTACTAGTTTCGACTTCTTTGTTTTTCCTTCCATGGCACTTTTAGTTGTTTGGTAAACCTTGAGATATACTCGTAATATATGTTTATAATTTAAGACAACTCAGGGGTCAAAGAAACAAGTCAGTACAAAAACACAATATATTTATCACATTTATGGCACATAATACATTGAAGCAATACATTAAAAATAATAATATCATACGGTATATTTACACTTAGACTAATAAATAAATCCTTTTTTCAAAGTAGACTTGGTTTATTTATATAAATTATAAATTAATAAGTACATTTCTACTAATTACTTTTGAGCTATAGTTAATCTCTCCGGCTCGGTGCATCAGATCGGCCAAAACCCCGACGGAATCCATTACCACTAGAAGAGGACCTTCGACTCGATGGCCGGAACCCACTACCGCTCCTGCTGCCACCAGGGCAACCCCCACGGTAGTAAAAACAATCACGTGCCCTTGTCTCCTCAGTATTTCTACTGGGAGTGACAGCTGATCCAGTCATGACGTTGCCAGTAGCACCAGGCATGTTGAATTGAAGATTCCCATTTACTGTATTATTCACGAAGTAAATATTATAGACGTTGTTATCTTTGTCCACGAAGAACCCTCGAGTTATAATCGGAAATGTCCTTGTAAGTGAGAGCAGCGTGAGGAAAACAAGAAGACACAATTGAACTGACCGCATAGTGGACACATATACATATATTACTGTAATGCGCAATCAAAGTAAAGGCATGTCGTATTTATACCGCTTCGCGCTACTCTGATATCGCAGAGTCGGGTAAGTCCCAACATAATAACATTTAGATATTGTAGTGTCATGGGTGAATAAGTATCAAGTCATTATAAAATTTTACTGCTCATTCGGTTGAGCTGGGTTTTAATTTAAAAAATTGTCTATTTATTTTTATGTTTTATATGAATAAAACTGAATCTACGCCGTCAATAAGATTTAAGAATCAACTAACACTCGAATTATATCTATTTTCATCATATTTTCACTGTCTATATTCTCATTTTAAACTTATGTATCTAATGCAAAGTGACTGCATTTCGCATACATTGTTGACAAGGACAGTATCACCAACATAGCTTATAGAACGGCGTTGGATGATTATTTCTCGCGATAAGACACAATAATGAAAACTATTTCATAAAATGTAGAGCTTATAACTCGGTGAATGATACGCATTTTTCTAGTACGATTGAAATTGAGCATCGTAGATTCCCATTTAGGAGCCATAATAAATAGACTATTAGATTTTTATATGTTGAGGTCAATATTGTTGTGCATAAAAATTATATACAATTGCCTTCAACGGCATTAACAGTAATAGAGAAATAATTTCTTTATATAATGTTAAATTGCATTGATAATATTCTGTTTATAAAATTACAAATGGATATTTACAATAAAATTAAATTTTTAGTGAGCAAGATTTCAGCTCTGTTGGGCTACTCCGCGGTGGTGTATTTTAAGTATTAAAAGAATAATATTCCAAAAATTATTTATTAAATACTAAACAGCATGAATATTAACAAAATTAGTACGTAGGTATAGTGACGAGATTAACATCTATGGTAAACTGTCATCGTAGTAATCGTCTGAGTAATCTGCGGTATTATTGTAAGCACCGGGCTGGTTAATTTGTATAGATCCATTTATATTGTTGTCGTGTATGTCAATTCTGAAGATACTGTTATTACTTCTCTCGGTGGTGGTGGCTTCGAAAGCAGACAGCAGCAACATGATGAACCCCAGAAAGAGACTCAGCTTCCTAATTGTTAACATGGTGATAAAACGTAAACCACAGTAGAAGCACACGTCAGTACACAAGCAGAACTCGTTATTTTGTGTCAGTCTCGCGGAGAGTCGTTTAAACATGTTGTTATCTGTGCATAACCTATGACATGGAAACTTCAAACGATCATTGTAGTTAGGTGTAATGATATTATAGAAATTTGGATTATAAATAATAATAATAATTATAAACTTTATTAAACAAAAGAAAGACACACAGAACACTAAAACTAAAGTACACGCAAAAAAGAATACAAAAATAAGGTTAAAACGCAAGTGTTTGATTGAACTCTGGTAAAAATAGAGCACCATTACCTTTTTTTCAATATTGAAACAATTCAATATTGAAAATCGTTCGTTAAACATTTTACAAATATGAATGTAAAAATTAATTAATTATTATTTGAATCGCGAAGCATAAACTAAGTATGTCAGTCTGACGAGTGAACCTAATGTATGTTGAGAGTACGCACGGATATGCTTGCTGGAAAACTGCCTGCTGCCATTCAAAGCCTAAGAATCACCTTAGTGGCAATCCTCTAGTGAATTTGTCACGCGCCCAATGATCAAACAAAAAATTCCCTTATGAATAAAAAGTACTGTATAGACTTACATCAATATTTTACTTCTACGTTAAATGCTATTGTTAAGATTGACCCAAGGATTCTTTCTTTCCGATTACACAAAACATCTACCATACTTAGTGAAAATTCGCCTAAAATTTTGTCACAATTGCTAATTATGAGGGGCGATCAAAAAGTAATGATAATAAAACAACGATTGTAGTTTAAATATTAAATTTAATTTATTATTTATTTTTCTATATAGCTTCCTAACAAGTCGATACATTTAGTCCAACGTTTCTCCAAACCTAAAATACCCTTTAAAAAAAAATCTGTATCTTGACTATCCCAAAATACCTCTACAGCATCCATCACCTCGCTATCATCCTCAAATTTCTTGCCCCTGAGGTGTTCCTTGAGCCTAGGAAACAAATGAAAATCGCTGGGGGCTAAATCTGGAGAATAGGGTGGGTGTTCGACGAGTTCGAAGCCTGCTTCTTGAATGGCAGCGATCGCAACTTCGGCTCTGTGTGCAGAAGCGTTGTCCTGATGAAACAGGACTTTCGCTCGGAGTTTGCCCCGTCTTTTTTCCTTTATGGCGTCTCGCAGTCGTCTTATTTGATCAGCGTAGTAAGAGCCCGTAATAGTAGCTCCCTTTTCCAGGTAATCAACCATTATGATTCCCTGAGCATCCCAGAAAACGGACGCCATAACCTTGCCCGCCGAGCTCGAGACTTTGAACTTCTTAGGAGTCGGTGAGGATGGCCTTTTCCAAGTCATCGATTGTTGTTTGGTCTCAGTATGAAAATGATGGATTCATGTTTCGTCCATGGTCACAAATCGTGACAAAAATAATTCTTGGTCAGCCTGGAACTTTGCAAGATTGGCTCTTGAAATGTCAACTCGCTTTTTCTTTTGTTCGTCCGTTAACATTCTCTGGACCCAACGCGCGGAGACCTTCTTCATATTCATTTTGCTGGTCAAAATGCTTTGGATGCTGCCATATGAGATCCCTGTGACCTCAGATAAATGTCTAATGGTTACTCTTCGGTTTGCTAACACGACATCTTCGATTTTTTTCACGTTTTCCTCAGTGAGGGACGAGGTTGGGCGTCCCTCGCGATGTTCATCTTCCAGAATGTAGCTCCTCCAAATGACGTCCTATTTATACAATTTTTTAGCTGGGATGTGGTGAAGGACTGAAGAAGCGAAATGTTTTTTTTTAATGGTTTCTTAGATTTACGCGAATGTTACACATTGAAATAAAATTATTATTTACGGATTTTATCGCGGATTTGGTTTAATTTTACATTTTTTGAGTTCCCGACGTTTCGATTACTTTACAGCTTTCGTGGTCACGGGGCGGACTGAAATATCACCGAAGAAAAGCATACGGGGGAGCGCTAAAATTCTATACCAGGCGAGTAAAAAATGTTTTTTTTTTTTAATTTTTATCTTTATTAGGATTACCCGTTTATCATTACTTTTTGATCACCCCTCGTATGCCCTACTATTTTTGTTTATATATATATTAACACAATGGCTCCTTATGCGATGAATTCCAATACGTAACTGGCATTATCTCATAAGCGGAATAAAGAAAATAACCACTATCCAGAAAAAAATACTTCGCCCTTGATCCGTTATCAAAATTCTTTTTAATTAATTAATTTTATTATTAAACTAGCGGCCCGGCCCAGCTTCGCCTGGGTGCATATATTTTTTTATTCCACTCCACACCAAATACATGTTGTTTTTCGTATAAACTCTTGTATACCTAAAGCTATCCTACTGTCCGGCTCAATCCCGTCACATCCGCCTGTTCAGTCTCTTCCCAATCCGTCCCGTCGCTTTTCTTTATTATCCATCCCGTTTTACAACGTGCATTTACATTTCGTCCTAACAAATCTGTCATCTATCCCAGCCCTCTCCCGTACCTTCCACTCTATTTTATTTTATGTCCCTTCTCTCCATATAATTCTTGTATATCTAAACATGACGTAGATATCCTACTATCCGACTCAATCCCGTCTCATCCGCCTGTTCAGTCTCTTCCCAATCAGTCCCGTCCATTCTCTTTATTATCCATACCGCTTTATAACGTGCATTTACATTCGTCCTAACAAATCTGTCAGCTATCCCAGCCCTCTCCCGTACCTTCCATTCTATTTTATTTTATGTCCCTTCTCTCCATATACATCCATATATATATACATATAAAGATTGCCTTATGAATTTTTGACATTAAAAACTTTAGCGTTTTTTATTGTCCATCCAATATTCCTTCCCTTATTTCAGCACCAAAAAGCTGTTTTTCCAAAAAATATTGCACGCCATTACTTTTTGTTAGTAATAAAGAGTTAAAATATTTTTTTATAGACATAACTTCAGTGGTTTCGATTTTCTTAGATATAACAATTCAACCCTTTTTTACCCCCTTTAGGTATAATATAACCTATCTCAGTCCGATACGATGTACATTTCTATCAGTGAATTATAGCGAAGGAAAGGCCACTGTAAAAATTCGTGATAAAAATGGCATTCGATCTTGAAAAGGAGTAAGTATAACTTCTTATGCTGCATTTACACGCTTGGCCAACCTCAGCCAGCCTCCACCAACGCCAGCGTGTAAACGGAGTGTTTGGCTCGGCTGGTCTTATGTTTTTCATAGTTAATAGCTTGGAGTTGGTAGACGTTGACCCAGCCTCAGCCAACATGTAAATCCACCATTACGTGTGAACATTATTTATTTCATTGTCTTATATTAATGTAGCTAGATATATTCTCCTTAGTTTATACAAAATAAATTTCTGAACGCATGCATAAACAATTACAATCAATTAAAATGTCAATCCATTTTCACTGTCAATATTTTACTTCTTTAAAATCTAAAATACGCCACTAATCGAATATTGTGGATATATGTTTTCGATTCGAAATCTTTATTTAAATACGTTCTTTAATTTGAGGGCAGAGTTTACCATATCGACAGGGTGAAAATTAAATGTTTGACAGTTACAAACCCATGAACATATTGTATGGGAAAATCACGCACATTGTTTTGATAGATATGATTGAATTTGAATTTTGTATAGCGGTAATAAAGTACAAATTGACTCTTTGACGTTAGGAACATACCTACATTGTTTAAACAACAGTGAGTGCTTGTTATTTAATATGAACCTTATACAATAGCAATAAAGCTCAAATTGACTCAACGTTTTAGTTAGAAAACGTTTGTATGGGGTAAAGAAAAGGGCTGTTTTAGGGCTTTTCCGGCAATTATTCGAAATTTTCTCGCCGTAAAAACCATCCTTGGACTTTCACAAACATTTTAAAAAAATAATCATCGAAATCGGTCCAGGCGTTGTTGAGTTATGCGGTTACCAACACATTTTGCGATTCATTTTTATATATAAGATATTTGACACGCGTAGGAACGCGGAAAAACCCAGAGGAATTTTGTTTGTTTAGCGATTTGATTGTGACCACTGTACACAATGACGGGAAATCCGTAATTATAACTCGAATGTATTAAGTTCAAGTTTAGTTTCTAGATAGCCAGTTTCCAGCATGCCGATGAATTGGCACCTTGGGTACCCGGGGCCTTTCCAAATGGGCCGAAAGATCGATACTTGGGCTATACAACAATAGAATTAAGTTACAATTCAAACAAAATAACTCACCAGGTCTATAACGTAGTATCCATTTAAAGCTTAATAGGTTCTGTTGAATGAAACTTGCGAACTCAGTGACACAAATAACCAATGGTAATTAAATTTGTATACGATCCATAAAATATTTATATATATTACAGACGCTTGATATGACTATCAGTAAGTAGACTTTCCCGTGCCAAAGGTCAGGATCAAACAATATAAGTGCGAGGAATAAATACTGTTTGTTATTTGGAGTCAAGTCGTAGCTGAGAAACGTCACGCCTATTCAAACTCTTCTACCATGTTCTCAGTCAAACTGTGTCTTTTCCTCGGAATCTTCGCGATGGCACGGAATAAAGCATATGCAAATGACTACTTTAATGTAAACATTCGAGATAATAATAGACATGGCGGTATACAGGTGAACCTGCCGAAGTCCGGCGTAAATTACTTCGACACTAGTGACGAAGATAGTGTTTTGAGAGTGAACCCTGCAGAGGGTGAGGGCACCAGTGTAGTAGTGAAAGGTGTAAATGATGGTGGTCGGTGGAAAACTGTGACTAAAGTTTGTCCCTCTGGTTCACCGGATTGTCGAGGACACCGTGGCCGGCAGGAAAACATCGCGCCACCAAGAGCCAGCAGCGCTCATAAAGGAATGTCGGCTTATTGGGCCATTGTATGTTTGTGTGCATCATTGATTTTTTTAGTGGATAAACAAAGTTCATAATATGTTCAGTACTTCGAATAAAACTTACAAAAATAATCTGAGTGTGTATTTATTAGACTGCGTTATTGTTAATAAACATTTTAAAAAATAGTGCGTCTATTCATTCATCAATTTCACCTGATATGAACTCATACACGCAACCATCACGCACGACTCCTTAGCTCATAGTAAGATAGAAGTTTCCATATAGTTTTAATTTAAAAGTTTGCAAAGAAACGATAATGCAAAAATGTTTTAAAATTTCGATTTGAATACAGTTGATATTCTAAAATAAATTAACAATCATACCATACCTAACATCATTTTTCATAAACTTCGTATTCATCTTGGTAGTAAGCAGTAGTCATGTCCCTGAATGGCAGCGAGCGCCATCTCTTCCTGCACATTGCAAAACAAACTGTCTTACATATTACTGGTTACACGTGGAGTGTCTTCAAGCAGCGTATAATTTACTAAGATATTGCCAGTTGTAACAGTGCTATTAGAAATTTATAAATAGTAAACGATCTTAAAGTTCTTAGTGGCCATGTCATTATCTTCTTCGCTGATAGCGATAGCGATAGCGACGTCAGGAGAGCCAGGAGTAGGAACAGGTGGTGAGAACAAATGTGGATCGCGTCTGATCGAGGCGCTGTAGTACTAGCTGAGCACGGTTTTGAAGGTGAGCATTATGATCACTTATTAAGGTCATTTGTAGCAATTTCTTGGCATAAACCGTCTACTTCCGAGGTGAATCAAGCACAATTCACATCTAAACTGGTCGGTGAGCCGGTATAGCAGTGACTAGTACTATAGCCACAAAACTGTGTTCGACTAAAGCAACTGCTTGTGAGTTTTTTTTGTTTGTTAATAAGAAGGCCAGCAATATATGAGACTTTCGAATTACAAGCCGTAAACCTTTTATTACTTCTACACACAAAACTAAATAACAATATAAGGTAACAAGGAACAGGACCATATTAATATTTGCTGTAATATGCGTGTAGAATGGATACCAGCTCAGTTTACAACAGCACTGGTTTTCAGCTGACTTCACAACCATCATAGTACATCAATTCTACCATACGTGGGTTCGAAGAGTATAAAGCAAACAAAATAAACAAGAAAAAAAGGAAAAACACACGAGATCAAAAACAACAATTAAAAAAAAAGCAATTAAAAAATAAAACAATATTTTAAAAAAAATCCTACATCCACGGTTTGTTGCTTCATGCATCATTTATAAAGTTATTAAAAAAAATCCTTTAAGACATACAATACAACTTTATTGTTGTTTATTGCTTTTGAATTTTTAAAAGTAATTATTATAAAACATTACCTGCATGAATTACAATATTCTTTCTTTCTGATTATTTTGGAATCACATATATTTACTGCCTTGTAAAGTGAGTAGAATGCACATGCAATTTAGCACCACTCGTGTGTTGTATGCACGATACAAAATGGTCTAAATAATATTAAGACGCTTACAATGTGCCAAGTAGCGCGGACTAATGCCGACATAATCCGTTTCGACTTTGATAATGGAGGTTGGTGTGGCTGAACACCCGCACTTCTTCTTCTTCTTCTTCCATCGTCGAGTCTTTTCAGTGCTTATAATGCGCGAGCATGTTGGTGATCCCGCTATGCGTATAATTTTGTCTCAGGAATTTGTAATCCGTATGACCAGTCGTCGTCGATGCCAGCCTTCCTGTTTGGGACTGCCTATCCGTATTCGTAGCGTGATGTTATATAGCTTATAATTGTGCAGCTGGCACCGAAATCATAAGTGTTGCTATATTTAGGTATTTTAGATTAATGGTTTCTTAGATTTACGCGAATGTTACACACTGAAATAAAACTATTATTTACGGATTTTATCGCGGATTTGGTTTAATTTTTGCATTCTTTTACTTCCCGACGTTTCGATCACTTTCATGGTCACGGGGCGGACTGAGGTATTAGTCATCCGCTTAGTGACGGTTACAATTCAACAAATAATTTTTCAATTAATAATTGTAAAATAAATTATCGTTTTATTTCCATACTAGCGGTCGGGCCCGGCTCCGCCCGGGTGCATACACCTTTTAAAATGGCGGTCAAAAAGTTTAATTCTGACTATCAGTTTAGAATATCGACCAATCGGACCACGAAAAACGAACAAAATTTTCTCGTATTTGCTAGAAATATTACTACTGCTTTCCTCCTATAGGTCATAGCGTGATGATATATAGCATATAGCCTTCCTCGATAAATGCAATACCCAACACTGAAAGAATCATTCAAATCGGACCAGTAGTTCCAGAGATTAGCGCTTTCAAACAAACAAACAAACAAACTCTGCAGCTTTATAATATTAGTATAGATTTTAGATTAATTAAAAGATTAGGTTTGGTTCTCGTTCTCATTTCATTTTTTATTAATACTTTTATGTCAATATCTATTATTTTATATATTTAAGATAAATAAATAATTGGCTTTTTTAAAACCAGTATGGACTGAAATAAACCTAATGAACAAAATTTTTAGATCTATTTTACTGTGCGCAATGGGAGTTAATTGTTACGAAAAAAAGAACGGAAGAATAGGCGTGACGACAGTATCAAAATATCAAATATTTTATGAAGTTAGGGGGAAAAACATATTAGAAGGGTTTAAAACAATGTTTTAGTTTTAATCCACAATTAGAGATTAACAAGATTTTCAATAAAATAAAAGTACAAAATATAGCAATCGGCCATTTTGACGGAAACGCTAGTTACGACGCATGATGTCACGCCTATGTAAAATGAAATGTGGAATGTGAACTTTACCGGAACCACTTATAGACTTTAGAATTCATTTTTATCAAACGAAATATGTTTTGTTTTGTTAACTTCCTTCGCTGCGCATAGACACAATGACACGTTTACCTAGTGGTGACGTTATAACGGACGCCATGACACCTACTAGCTTTTTCTGTGCACTATTGAAAGATGATTAGAAAAATGGCTTAAAACTGTGTTAAACCTTTGTTTCTTTGTTCTTTAGATTATTTCGTACATAATAAATGTGTATCCATATTATAAAACAGGATTTGAAAATAATTCGTCATGCCTATTGCAAAGACAGCGTGAGTGCATATGTTAGCAAATTATTTATAACCTTATTATTTCTTATTGTCGCTTTATTTTAAAATATCTGTACGAATTTATTAAATATTTTGTTTTGAAATGGCATCAATCAGGTCTCTTGAAGGTAAGTGATCACTGCCACCCATGAACATCCACAATGCTTGGATCATGGGTGTGTTGTGGGCCCATCAGTTCGGGAGGGAAGCGGGTAAGAAAAAGGATGGGAAGAGGAAAGGGGTATTGGGTATCCAGTTTTGATCGTGAGTTCAAGATGATCGAGGATTCGAATTGTTGTAAGGACAGGAGTGGGCCGAGCTGGTATTTTTGGACTCCTGTCCAGAGGTGGAAGCAATACCCCACGTGAGACCGGATCTGTATCTTCCTTTTATGTAATAATCGATACGTCATAACAGATACGAGGCTAGTCTGTGGGAATAGCGTTTTCAATTAATGATTTGACTTAAAAATTAAAAAGCCCTACATAGGCATTTAACCAAGCGCCCCATAGTCACATCCCATGTAGAATTTTACAGAACCATTCCAACAATAAACATTTGCAACGTGATGTAATCTTAATTATGTGGACTTTCCTGCGTCGCAGGGTCAAGCGATAAGGCGCGAATATAAATATTGTGAAGCTAGCTCGATAGTCATAAGCGAGCTGTCATCGTGGGCAGTATCGCATCTCAACCAGAACACTCGGCGACCATGCTCTCACTCACCAAGCCTTATCTTCTGTTCGTGTTGGCGACGCTCGCGGTGACTTCCCATGGCGTTGAGTATAATCAGTTCGATGTCTCCATTAAGGACAACAACAGAGGAGGGGGTATACAAGTAAATTTACCTAAATCCGGGACCAATTACTTCCAAGAAACTGAGACTTACGGAGCAGGAGAAGCACCAGCTTATGGTCAGAAAAATCACGGCAGACATTATCAGCGGCCTGTTGCTACCAATACTAACACTGGCTATGGTCAGAGTGCGTTCGGTCAGAGTGCCTTTAATCAGAATGCCTTTGGCCAGGGTGTTTTCGTCCCAAGTTACCCAGCCCCATCACATCGTTCTCAAATAATCGGTGCTGATGGTTCCGTAGTACAGACAAATTATCATGGGGGTCACCAATTAACGCAAGTGGTTGGAAGTGATGGCTCCGTGTATCAATCAAACAGTCATGGACAACAACCTTTTACAAGAAATCCGCAAGAAAATGAAGGAACTTATCCACAATCACAAGGAAGAACACACATTGTAGTGCCGATAACAGAAGCTCCGCCCACCCACACCGTGACAAATGTACAACAAAATGTCGTCCGACTTGACTCCAACACCGTAGCGAGTTTCGCCGACAAGAATCTGTGGAGGACATACCAATATCCCGGTTCGAACAAACTATGCTACTGCCCTGAACGCCATTGAGTTTTATAGTAATTGCTATATGGCTATGTATAATCCATCTATGAAAATTTGTTTCCTGTTGAATGAAACAACCAAGTGTAGATTATGTACGCACAGGGTTGAAAATATGAGAGCTTGTTTTAATCACGTGTTACTATTATTAATGTATTTAAAGTTTATTTATAAATAAATAATAAGACGAGAAGTGTGTATATTATTTATTGCCGTACTTATTCATTACAGTATTTTCAGCAAAATAAAGTGTTAAGATGTAGCTTCTTGTCATTCAGTCACAGGAAGTCTATTGCTGAATACCTATAGGCCCTCCCTAAGAATGTTCACCGAACATTTTGAAACAAGGTGGACAGATGGCTTAATAAATCGTATAGGAAATTGCTAGACATAAGCCGCTTCTATGGTGGAGGCGTAAGTATATATCTAACCACATTTAAATGATATCCACTGTTTTAGTGTAATTGATGGATGAGAACATTCTTTTTACAATTAATGAATTTATTATCACTATTTTTTTTAAATAATTTTTAGTACATTATTTTCATTTTTAATTTTACCCCACTAACCCTAAAAAGAAGGGAGGATTTATGATACTGACCAGTGTGTACTATGTGTATCTGGAACATGTATTAATGTATGTATGTTGGTCTGTTCCTTTCAAAATTCTAAACGACTTGTCTTCATTTGAAAAATGAGGTGTCACTGGAAGCTTCTTATTTATCCGCCGGTTATAAGCTGTGGGAAATCATTATTATTATTTTTTTTTTATTGCCTTGTAGGCAGACAAGCTAGCGGCCCGCCTGATGGTAAGCGGCTACCGCTGCTCATGGACCTCCGTAGTGTCAGGGGACCAGCACAACAAAGTCGCTGCCTACCTCGAGGAGAGTACTCTCCTTAAACCTCGTTTGAAGAAATACGGGTCATATAAATTGAGTATGGTGCCCTCTAGTGGACACAAAGTCCACGACAAAAAATAATAATGGGATAAAAAAATTAAAAATATATATTTTAGTAAACGACCCGACAAAAAATATTTGAACTATTTTTTATTAAAAATTTTACTATCATATCCAACGGTGGCAAGCGGCGCGCAAATTACCCACTAAAACAATCATCAAAAAAAGTAGCATACCAAATAACACCATGAATTACAAAGCAATGCTTGGTAATGCGCTCGCCATCCTGAGACATAAGATGTTAAGCCTCTACGTGTCCAGTAGTTACTCTGACTACAATCTCCTTCTAACCAAAACACAACAGTGCATTTACACTGCTGTTTGGCGGGAGAAATAGACAATTCGGTGGTACCTACCTAGGCAGCCTCTCACATATGTGAGACCTACCACCAGTAAAATTACCAGTAACAACAACAAGCTAATATAAGCGTGTCAAAAAAAGTATTTTCCCCAACCCTCCATAATCAGGTATGTGATATATCATCAAACAAAGATTTTCAAATTAAAATAAAGTTTGGTACATCAATTTTTTTCAAGTGTCATTTAGATGTATGAGACTGTCCCGCCCTCACACATCTCTCTCACACTATATCTGGCTCTCGAAAACTCCAAAATACTTTAAATAAAAAATAAATTTAAAACTAAAACCCGACTATTGAAACTCACGCTTTAAAACATATGAAACAGAAAATACTCTTCTGAAAATAATAATTGTAATGAAGAAACTATTCGATATGCACAGATCCATGCCTCCCGTGTATTAAATAAATAATTTAGTAACATATACTGCTCGTGGTAGGTTTCTCATATGTGAGAGGCCGTCTGGGTAGGTACTACAGCAATGTCTATTTCTCCCGCCAAACAACACTGTTGTGTTTCGGTTTGAAGGAAATTGTAGTCACAATGACTACTGGTCATATTCAGACATAACATCTTATGTCTCAGAATGGCGAGTGCAGTGGAATGATAGGCATTGCTTTATAGTTCAAGGTTTTGTTTGATTTTCCTACTGTTCAAGAGCGATCGAACAGCGTTATTGTCTCGCCATTCATTGTTATAAAAAAGTAATTAATATTATATTGTATTTCATAGATAGCGGTTTTTGGGTAATAATCATGGTGGTATACAATTTACTGTATCAAAATCATACATTCTTCAATGTAGCATACGTACATACATCTATAGAAACTAGGTGGTAGATTCATATGAGAGACGCTGTATAAGGATTCATAATATCCAATGATTCGGGCTCAATAGATCAGTATACTATTTAATAATAATAATTCCTGAGTGTTGCTTCTGTTTATGGCATGACATGATGTATATCCATATCTATGCACCTGGACTTTAAGGCGAAACAATGGTCCGATGATTATGACCATCGTTGCAAAAAGTACCATTTCTTACCCTTGGACTACTTAATGACCTTTGTTTTTTATTAAACATTGCAAACTGTTCGTTTGACTGTCCTGATCTTTTGGCAAAGCTCACAATTCGAACTAATCTGGTTTGATTTCGTCAAAGACCATTACTACGAGTACCTTTTGCAACAACAAACTACAGGCGTAACTCGTTTCTCCTGCGCAGTGTACATAATTTTAATATAATTTCTCGCGAGTCTAATATTGACCTTTTTTGTACCAAAGCAAGCACAGTAAGACAACTATTAGCTAAAACCTTTATTGATAAATGATTATAGTTAACGGCATTTATGTACTCAATACCTACACTATATAGTTATTTGTTCAGCTTCAATATTTTTTTGCAATAATTGTATTTTTTGTTTTAACTTTTTATTACATACACACTTGTTATTTTTTCTCTTTTTTTCCTTAGTCTTATTTATGTTGTTTAATTTTTCTTTTGTTCAATTATATCGACATTAGTTCATTATTTATATGTGGTGGCTTGTCATTAGCAATTAGACAACTTAGTTCAGTAAATTAATATAATGTAATTAGTTTGTAAGCCTTCTAAAAATAAATAAAAAAAAAACATTAAAAGAGCGCCTAGTCACATTTAACTTTATCGCTTTTCATAAAAATTGGAATTCCCGTAAAGTCTAGTCCAATTTGGATGCTGATAACGAAAATATGATACGTTGGAAGACCCGAGATTAAATTAAAGCTCTTATATTCACGGTAAGGTACGAAAAGTCGTGATAGGCAGGAAGAGATTTGGGCCTTCGGAATAGTTTCTCTAAGAAATATAATTGCATAAAGCTCGTATTCTGGTATGAGAATTTACCTTATCAACTCGCCGTTACAATTTGTGTACAACAATGTTTTATTGTGGGGGTCTTAACTTATCATAATGTAGAACATACCAATCCGGGAAAAAGTATTCTTTATACGGATTACTGTATAACGTTTCATAACGATGTAAGCCGCATTATAGTGACCCGAAATCGTTAAACTTTCTTATATTCTATAAATGGCTTCACATAATTATTAACATTGTTTAGTGAATTCTATTTAAACATATTATCTGGGCGGGGATTGAACGCAGAACGTCAACTACTTGGCTGCTTCACCTTTGGTCGTTTTTGCAACATGACGCTATATTTGTCTGGATTTCCCAGAACCACAGAGTCATGCGATAAGGCGCTAATATAAGCAGAGTAGCTAGCTTGATGCTCATAAGCACGTCAACTGTCGTCGTGCGCAGTACCGTATCACATCTCAACCAGTATTCTCCGCCACCATGTTCTTACTCACCAGGACAAGTCCACTCTTCATATTTGCAACGCTTGTGGTAATTTCGGAAGGTGTGGATTATTATAATGTACACATTGAGGACAACAACAGAGGAGGGGGTATACAAGTGAATTTACCCAAGTCTGGTACTAATTACTTTCAACCGACAGAGGGTTATTATTCCAAGGGAGCACCTACTAATGGTCAGAAGAGTAATCGACGACAGTATGAGCGACCCGCTGCGACCAACTCTAACAATGGCCGTGATCAGAATTCCTATGACGAGTCTAACACGTCCAGTTACCCGAACTCTACTGAATACCGTCCTCCTCGAAAAAATACGCAAGTGGTAAATGCTGATGGCTCTTTGGTCCAGACTATTTATCGCGAGGATAAAACAATCACGCAGGTTATTGGAAAGGATGGTTCTGTATACCAGAATATCAACAGGAATCCTGGACAACAACCTAGTGCCAGCTATCCTCAAGAAAATAATGGACCACATCCTCAATCGGCAGGAAGCACTCACAAGGTGACTGTTGAGACCGATACTCCTACTCAAAGGCCACAAAGCTCTCAACAAAAAGCAGACCAGTCCAGCAGTAAGACTGCACCAGAATTCGAAAATAAGAAAAAATGGAAGCCAGTTCGTGTTAGACTTGGAAAAGTCGTAAGCCAATGTTTTTGTCCGAACCAATAATATGTTTTTATAATAAGAACTTCATGCCTATGTGTAATCTGTGTTCAATTTTTAATATCAAATAAATAAAACGAAAGACGAGATCTGTTTGAGTTGGTTATAAACGGATGGAATATGTTGTTTTAATAAGAATATAACCTAGAATATAACCCACACTAGGCCAGCGTTGTGGACGTTATCGCCTAACCACTCTGAGTCGTACTCGCGATTGTAGAGGTGGCCTGTGCCCTGCAGTGACGTATATATGTATCATTTGTTATAAGGTTTTAAATATCGTTTATAACCTGATTTTAAGTATTGACTATATAAATAAATGTACATATAATTGTAAGTTAGATGTAAGTGTTATACAAGCTTCTTCAGAAACTGTACTGTATTTAACAAAATAAAATAAGATACCAGCATAGAAAACAAGTGTTATAAATATGTAAATCTATCAATATATTATTATACAAAGTTATTTTTTCTTCTTTTAAATATAAACCCATATTTATGCACTTTGTTAGTTTACTTATACACCACTTTAAGATTGGTATTAGGCCCCGCTTTTATACAACAATGTATTGGAAAAATTAAATAAATAAAAAATAAAAAAAACATAACCCGCTATTAATCTTTGCCACTCAACACAAGCATGCCGACCTACATACCTGTGCCTTCACCTAATACCTAACACCGATCATCTGTGAGACAGTGGTAATGCCCCAGTCGAGCCTGCCCATTCTTGTGGAGTCAGGAATGACAACAACGGCTACTTTGTTGTAATTCCTGGAGGTTAGCTCTACCTCTTGGCAAAATTTGAACACAGAAATTATTTTTTTATTGTATGGCGAGACGAGCTTACCGTTCGCCTGATACTAAGCGATACGACCGCTCACGAATAGTAGCAAAACTAAACAACAACTTGAATTACAAAGCAATGCTCGGCATTCCACTGGGCTCGCCATCCTCAGACATAAGATGTAAAGTCTCAATATGTCCAGTAGTTACTCAGGCAACAACGTCCTTCAATCCGAAACACAATAGTGCATTTAAACTGCTGTTTTGGAGAAATAGACATTGCGGTGGAACCCACCCATACCACTCTGAAATACATAGCAAGAGATAGCACTTCTACCTACGAGTATTTTTTGAGGAGAGGAAAGTTCTTTTTCCGTTCGAGGGAAACTGAAAAGGGTTCGGTTTCAATGAACTTCTGGCTTCTTGCTTTTGTATAGAAAGCACTATATGCTTTCGGATTATATGGGACTCTAATAAATGCTACGTAAATATGCTGACTATACCCACTCCCTTCTCGCAGAGCCCAGCATGGAAAGCAGCTGTTATATCCAAGACGAGGAGCGTCCTAGTTTATTTCCAAGTGACTGCCCGATCGGGGATTTAAAAACTAAGGATAGGTCTTTCAGTACATTTGGAGTTACATAAAATAATTTAATTAAAAATTAAAAGACCGACTTCAAAGTGCACTACAAAGTAATAAATAATATATATTTCATTATGCTAGTACACATTGATTAATTTTCTTAGTGACTTGACTAGCCAACAAATCTTAAATACGTAATATTTTGAAGGCGGGTCGCCAAGTGCCGAACGAGAACAAATTTAAGTAAATGTAACACAATTTGATATTATCTACTTGTACATCCTGTATCGTTAGCGCTCAGTAAGGTCCATATGTAAATTAGAAACAAATTAATTTAACATATTGATCCTACGTGTACATTGTTGAGATTTTAATAGAATTATTATGTGTCATATGTGTGGTCTAATTATAATGAATTGGATACGATAAAAGATACAGTGGTCAAGAGTTTTAATTCCTTTGACTTATTGGAGTCACTTTTATATTTATAGACAATTACTAAGCACTTTAACAGTGATAGGAATCATGGTGAGGAAAATATAAGAATGGGAAGTAGTTAACTTTGTATCTTTCCCTCGATTGCAAATAAGTCCGATGCTCAACAGTGTTTATTAAGAGCTGATATATTAAGGACGGGCAAAGTAATATTCGATTTTTCTATTAGTTATCAGGACGGAGTCTAGAATTTGTATCCGATATGGCGATTGACTCGCCCACAAACACACCGAGGGACAAAACACACAAGGCGTAACGTGAGTGTCCTGGTTGATACCAGGAGAATCTCTGCCTACCCCTTTTGGAAAAAAAGTGCGTACGTTAAGACAAATTATATTGCGTGTAAAACTTGCGTGTTTTCGCTAGGATGTTTTACACAAATTTAATTTAAGTGTAAGTCGTCGTGTTCGTCACTTGGCGACCCGCCTTCAAAATATTACGTATTTAAGATTTGTTGGCTAGTCAAGTCACTAAGAAAATTAATCAATGTGTACTAGCATAATGAAATATATATTATTTATTACTTTGTAGTGCACTTTGAAGTCGGTCTTTTAATTTTTAATTAAATTATTTTATTTTTTACTTTTTAGTTTTCATAAGCATTGTAATGATGACAAAGGCGATCATATAATAAAAACTGGAATTAATGTATATAAAAATGAATCATTGTGATCCTTTATATTTTTAGAATCAAAAATTAATAATAGGTATTCGGATCCGAAGATAATTATTCGATTTTATGATTCTTTTTATGTAGCCACCTGTCATTTCGTTTTAATGATAAAAAAAATTACTATAAAATCGGCTCAATCTGCCAAAGATATTGAGTACGCCTAGCGTGGTAATCATTCGTCACCCTCTCACCTCTACGCCTTCTTTACTTCCTTTTTTTTTATAAAACACATATACTGAACCTAATGGACGAAAAATCATTGCGTTTCTGCCCAGTTTGAAGAGTTCTGCTCTCCAGATATGTACTTACTCATCAGATCTTCACCATATTTTATGTAATCAACATTATACAGAAATATGTAATCAACATATTACAGAAAAGTTATTTTAAATCAGTTCTTTACTGGCGCAGATATTAAGTATTGATATTTGTTTATATCCTCCCCGCCTTCCCCACGCCCCTTCCTCACGCCCCTTTCTATTCCCTCTTTGTAGTAATACACTTATACTGAACCTAATGTAAAAAGAATTATTGCTGTACTATTACATTTTGAGGAGTTCCGCCCTTCAGGTTCAAAGATATTCATCAGTTCTTCACAATATTTTTTTTGGGCCAACCTAATATATAATACTATTCGACAAAAAAGTTATTTTTTAAATCGATTAAGTACTGCCGGAGATATTCAGTAATTACAATTGTACCTATTTTCTACCCCCACCCCCACCATTTTTCCATTTTCACCCACCCTTTGTAATAATATACTTATACTTAATCTGACGCAAAAAGAATTAATGCTGGACTGTTTAATTTTGAGGAGTTCTGGTCGGCAGATCCGAAGATATTCATCAGATCTTCACAAATTTTTTATGGGACCAACCCAGTATATCATTCATCTCGACAAAAAAGAAATTTTGAAAATCGGTTCACAATTACCGGCGAAATCGGGTAACAAACATACAAAAAAAAAAATCAGTCGAATTGATTACCTCCTCCTTTTGAAGTCGGTCAAAAATGATGACCGTGAAAATCGCGCCAAAATAAATAAGAAGTTATTTAAATAGGTTTTATTAATTTCTTTCAAACTTTCTGTCAAGCAAGCATATTCAAAATAGTTGCGAGTGACGACTAATATCAATAACGCTTCACTAGAGGTGTATATGTATGTGTGTGTGTGTGTGAGCTCGCGCACCACTTACGTCGGAAAACTTTACGCGGTTTCCGCCCTATCCATAATATATTTATTTCATACAATTTGTTCAACATTATGGAAACCATTAAAAACGCTGAAACGTCGCGGTAGGTCCAGAAAAAGATGGCGAGACGAGTTGGGTAGGTGGGACAGAGATTGGCAGGATCGAGCCCTGGACCGGGACGAATGGAATAAAGGTAGAGAAGCCTTTGCCCTGCAGTGGGACAGCGCAGGCTGATGTATGTATGTATAATTTGTTAAAGTTTGAAAGATACTTGTAGGCCAAGTGCGATAGACCCATCGCGAAAGCAAGGTACTTGTACATCTGTCTACTCCTTTAGAGGCGTAGACTTATACTCATGTTATAACTTTAAGACTTAACATTTAGGTAAAAATGGAATTGGATTTCAGCTATCGCATATGTAGAGATACCCTGCCTGACCTTTAGCGTCATTCCAAATTGGTAAATAAAATTATTATATGCATGAACTCTGGGTTAATGAAACAAATGATTGTTTAAGTTGAGGGAAAACCAATTAAAAATATTATATTTTAATATTTTAAATTACTGAAGTAAAAGCTTAATATGGAAAGACCATAATTAAAATATAATGCGGTCACGCCCTCCGTTATAAGATAAATATATCTATATTGTGATAACTTATATTGGAAGGTCATGATTAATTAAGCTTGTTGGACTAGTGGGTAATTTTATCAAAATATGAATCATAGTTAATTTGTGAATTTTACAGAATTTACCATGTATCACACGATTACTGGATTGAACTCTCAGTTTTAATAAAAATCGGTCAATTTATATCCGTGGTATGGTATAAGATATTATGTTTTGTCCAACCGAGACTATTTTCTGTAATACCTAGGAACAAAGCTGTACGTTTTAAAATTACATGTACATATTGTACAACATTATGTTCTATATTATGCAATAGTATCTCGTATAATAGAGGGCCTTATAGGATTTAGGCGGATTTTCTATGCTTTCCGGTTGTAATACCATACATGGGTATACGTATGCGTATTGGATTCAAATTTTATCATATATTGACAGTAATCTTGCTGTGTATCTACACTTATGTTGAATACAGACCTGTTGGAATGATGGATTGGGGAACCAATGTCGGGCGAAATTTGTGGAGTGTTTATGAGCTTATATATGGCTAATTTAGAAGTTACGAATGACCTGGATTCCATTCACGTCTCAAAATCTTATTCGTGTGGTATTGAGGATTGCGCTGAAATAGTAAATGGAGTAAATGCGACTTTAAAAATTTTACATATGAACATTAGAAGTTTAAATAGAAATTTTGATGAGTTGCAGGTTTTTCTTTCGATGATTGGATTTCAATGTGATATCTTAATACTATCAGAATGTTGGCATCAGTCATTGTCATCAGTCCCAGTGCTGGAAGGTTATGTCTCTCACCAATCAACTAATCCTTGTAATCAAAATGATGGTGTAGTTGTATATACCTTAGGAAGCTTGGAGTGTACTGTAACTGAACCACAGCTTGCAGACGCTAGCACCTTGTTATGCACTATTGGTGATTCCTTGGCCATTCTAGGTATCTACAGATCTCCTTCGTTTAATAATTTAGATGGTTTCATAAGTAGTCTAGATAATATTTTAACGAATTTATCAAAATTTAATAAAATTGCTTTAATTGGAGATATTAATATAGATATTAAGCACAGTAATAAGGATAGGTTTTGCAATGATTATCTCACTCTTTTATCTTCTCATGGACTACTTCCAGCACATCTCCTGCCCACGAGACTAAAAAACTGTATTGACCATGTAATGCTGAAATCCGACCAAATTGCTACTACCGTGGTTATAAATTGTACAATTACTGATCACTTTCCAGTACTGTTGTGCGCTAACTTAATAAAACACAAAAATAAATCCAATTGCATAAAAAAAATTATGAATTATAACTCCATTAAAGGTGATATTGAATCTACAGATTTCACTGAAGTATTGTTGACTTCTTGTGTAAATCAAGCTACTAATAGATTTATTAGCATACTTTCAGAAATAATAAATAGACACACGTTTATTGTTAAAATCCCGCGTAAATGCAGAAACATCAAGCCCTGGATCACCCCAGGCTTAATGCGGTGCATTAAGAATAGAGACAGAATGAATCTAAGACATAAAAAAAATCCACATAATATAATTCTTGAGGTAACATACAAGCGTTACAGAAACTTTTGCTGCAAAATATTAAGGAACCTTAAAATAGAACACAATAGAAACGAATTTGCCAGAAATAAAAAAGATCCTAAAGCTACATGGAAAACTATTAAAAAAGTAACCCATATGAATACAAGTAAATCTTCATGTAATGACCTTCTCAAAATTGGCGAGACTCCACAAGGGTCAGTCAATCTTGTAAATGAGTACTTTGTTAATATTGGAGCAAATTTGGCGAATAATATATCAGCTGTTCAACCGGCCCTTTCACATTCTAATAACCCTAGATGTACGCAACTTGAGTCTTTTGTCCTTTTTGAGGTTGAGGAAGATGAAGTTGATAGAATAGTTATGAGTCTTCGTACTGACTCGGCGGCTGGATGGGATGGTATTCCCACTAAAATTATTCAGCTTTCACATAAAATTCTGGTTCCGATTATCTCGTGGATTTGTAATCTTTCTATTACTTCCGGTATTTTTCCAACAGCATTAAAAAAAGCGCTCATTCTTCCAATACACAAGACAGGAGACAGAAACAATATAAATAATTATAGGCCAATTTCTATCCTTCCTGCTATATCGAAAATATTGGAGAAGATATTAAACAATAAATTAGTAAACTACCTTGAAACTTACAACATCTTATCTAACAAGCAATTTGGTTTTAGGTCTGGTAGATCCACAGACGACGCGGTACTTGGATTAAGTGATCTCGTTGCTAAAAACTTAGACAGAGGCCTTAAGTGCCTAGGTATATTCGTAGACTTATCCAAGGCATTTGACACTGTCTCAGTTCCCAAACTCTTACTAAAACTCGAAAACATAGGAGTTAGAGGGCATACATTCAATATTTTTAGAAGTTACCTTATGGATAGAACTCAGTTGGTTAGGATAGGGGACTGGTTAAGCAATGAAAAAACAATAAGCTATGGAGTTCCACAGGGCAGTGTTTTGGGCCCAACGCTATTTTTAATATATGTGGATCAACTGTGTAAATTACAACTTAAAAATACTAATATCTTCACATATGCGGATGATACAGCACTTATAGTCCGTGGCAGTAATTGGACCGAAGTAAAACATTGTGCTGAGGCATCTCTCGCTACTGTATCAAGTTGGCTCGTGAATAACCTGTTAACTCTAAATGTTGAGAAAACTAAATTTATTACTTTCTCTATTAACCAAACCACTCAACCTAAAGTGGACTTATATAGCATTCAATCTCATTTCTGTAATAAAAATCTGAGAGCTGAGCACCCATGCACCTGTCCACACTTAACGAGAACGTCACATATAAAATATCTTGGGGTGTTAATAGATGAGCGCTTAACTTGGAATAAACATATTGAATTGTTAATAACAAGAGTGAGGAAATCAATCTACATTTTTAAACAACTAAGATATGTAACTGATAATGAAACACTAAAAAATGTATACTACGCCCTGTGCCAATCCTTGCTGTCCTATTGTGTGGTAGTGTGGGGAGGAACCACGAAATCATCACTGTTGCCCCTAGAGAGAGCACAGAGGGCTGTCTTAAAGGTTATGACACAAAAACCAGCAAGATATTCGACTGCACAACTATACCAAGAATGTAAGGTTCTCACAGTCCGACAGCTTTTTGTTCTCTACTCTACTCTACGAAAACACTCTTCTATACCGCAGTATAATACTTCACAATACCAACGTAGAGCACCTCGAGCTTGTCATGTTGATGCTTACAGAACCACTTTTGCTCGTAGACAATATTTTATATTGGGTTCATATTTGTATAATACACTAAATAATAAATTGAATATTCAAACCTTAAATAAATTTCAATGTAAAAAGAAAATCTGCAATTGGCTCATTGAACAAAATTATGAAACAACCGAAAAGTTAATTAAAATTAATTTTATGTGAATTATACCTTCAGGTTGAATACCATATTCCATAGGACTAACACACACACACACACAAATTAATGAAAGTTGTGGGGCAAATATTAATTATAGAGTAATAATTAGTTTGTTAAGATGCGAATGCGATAAATGTCAATAACTTAGTTCTATATTGTGTTATTTTTTTTTGTTTTATTTTTCTTGTATATAGTATCGTTTTTTTTTTTTTTGGAATAGGAACTTACATTGTATCCATGGATTAAGTGTGGTACACTGGTCCTCCCAAGATACAGGTATAACCTAGTTTGGGAGCCAGGGAACCAAGATTAAAGTATGAACATATTTCATATGTAATTTCCCTTAATTAGTAATAATTTTGTTTTAGAGATGAAATTTGTATATGTTTTGTGCAAAATGTAATTCTTTTGTAATAATAAATACATTTTTATTTTTATTTATTTTATTTTTTTTAAATATGTATGTAACCTCACGAAAAAGGTCCCGTGTAGTTATATTCCTAGTGCTTTACAGCATATCGCTTTGTAAAAATCGATATATTGGAAGTTTTTTACTAACTTACCTACTTTATATTTTGATCTTCCTACTCCTACAGAAGAATGAAAAAAAAAATGATTAAGGTCTGATCTTGATTAAAATGTTGTTGCGAGTTGAAGACAACTTGGAAATTTCAACGTGTAAATAAATCGCATAAAGCTGTTGATCTGGGCTTTTAGGAGTAGCAATGGTATCCACCATTGTTTCTGTAGAACGGGATAGCCTTTAACACAAGAACGATACAATTACACCAGGCTTTAGAACGTGAAGAGTTCTTGAGTCTTTTAGGTTTAGCTATTTGTTATTTTAAAAGTTAAAATGTTATGATTAATGATCGCATGAGTTTTAACAACCTACGTTCCATGAAATGATTTTGGTGGGACCTTCTTTATTATACCGATACATTGAGACATTAAATTAGCTTATTTAATATAACCTTTTAATATAGGCACATAACATACAAGCAACTTCGTGCCAATATCCTCGCTGAAAGGTGAGTTTCCACCAGGGCGTCACTTAGTGGAATAAAAGAAAAAAGTTATATTTCCGCACCATTCTAAAGACAAGTTTTATCTCAAATTTAAAATAAGGATGTAACAAAATGTGTGTAATAAAATTGCTGATCATATTTCTATCCAAAAAGTAGAGGATTACAAATGGGCGAGTCTATTGTCACGCACTACGCAGTCACAAATATTGCGTCCTGTTCACAGATCATGCAAGGGTCAAGGGAATATCAAAGAAGACCTTAAAATAATACCAATGCGTCATATCTCATATAACATCTAAATTTGGAAAAATATAATTGCCTTAGGGCTCACTTGTAGATAAGAATGAGTATAAAAGCAGTTGAAGCGCACTCAGCACATAAGCTCGTCCTACTCCGTCGCATTCGTTCCACCAGCATGCTCCGCGCCGCCAGCCTCGCTCTGTGTCTGCTACTCGCGCTGCTCACACTACTGCACCACGCACATGCCGGGCCGTATAGAAGACGTATAGGGTCATCCTGGCGTAATGATCATGAAGTATTTATTGGTAGTGGACTTATTGCACCGCACACCACATGTTTTCCTCGATGTCACTTCAATAGTCGTGGTGATTGGGTATGCTCCGATTATTAGATCATAACAATAAATCGGCTCACAGATATGTATCTACTTTTTTCTTCCTGCATTGCATGGATCTCCATCGATATTGAAAGGCTTAAACGACACGTTACGTTGGCCTACTGCGTGATGAAGTACTTCACATACTAAAGCAACTCTAACAAGAACTCCACTCATTCTCTAAGAATTTGTTTTTTCCTTGTATATTGTGTTATTATAGTTTACAAATAAATAATAATGTGAATATTTTTTTTTTATTTTTTTAAGTACCGGTATACAAAACAGGATACAGCCAATTAAACAATTAAAAAACAAAGATGGCTTAGTTATATGATCTAGGATGTATCCCTAACTATGTATACAAAACATGTTATTATTGCTAGCACTAAACATAACATAAAATTAAAACAGGAAATGAAAAAATACTATTATAAAATTAAAAAGAAAATATATAATATTTACCGATTTGTTTATTTTGAGAAATATTAAAGAACTAAAGCCAGACGGGCGAATTTGAGCTTGACAATTTCAAAATGTTTATCAATATTCATTTACCCTTTCGGTTTCTCATCGAATAAAAATAGGATGATTGACAATGAGATATTTATATCTTTTTACAGAAAATTTGGTCAGGAAGTCGGTGCCAGCTGGCCTACTATACTGGGTATATTAAAACTGCTACTGAAAGCGAAGCCGGGTGATAGTGACTACAAACACAATGCAACTAAAAATTTCGCTTAAACTCTTTTATACCTTAGAAGTTTTATAAATAAAAGGGTAAACACTATTATTTTAGCAAAAACTATGGATTTGTCCCCCAAAAATGATGATATTTAAAAAATCATAAAAAAAATTGACGTGTTTTTGTGGGAAATTTTTAGTTGCATTGTATTTGTAGGCACTAAAACTACCTCCCAGCTTCGTTTTCGGTAGCAGTACCTGTATATTGTTTTAGGCCTAGAGTAAAAGCTATTAAGCTCCCATTTCGGTACGCCAGGGTAGGCCGAAAGGGGCATGTTAGTGTATCTGGCTTTTCAGCCCGGAACGCTGCGGATTTTGGCCGGGCTGGGTCCCTAACCAAAACCTATGCCAGCGTACTCAAATCAAATCAAATCAAAATATTCTTTGTTCAAATAGTCTTTCACAAGATCTTTTGAATCGTTCATTTCTGCTACCACTACTGACTAAAAACCCCTCGGTGACCATCATACGCATTATGGATGGCAGCGAACATTTCAGAGCGAGCGGTACTCCGATTTACGTTCGCGTAACCGGCCAGCGCAAAACCATTGCTGGTCGTTCCATTGGGGCATTCAGGCCACTCACACTAACCACTGTTTTTGGACGCCTGATAAAGATGTTGTGAGCGTCCACGACAGATACTAGCCTATGCAATCAAATGTTAGAGTCTTTATAAAAGTGAAGGCACACTGCCCCCGCAGTTTGCCCAACGACCCAGGTGGTCTTTTTAAGTCGCCTCTTAGGACCGGTAGGGGATACCGTGGCGGAATTCTCGCATCCCAAACCAAAGGGCAAAGCAGAAAAAAGATCACGATTTAGCAGAATGAGAGCATTGCCTGTTACGTCCTCCGACAGTCGACCATAGAAAGAATCACGGCCAAGAGCGAGAAGGTTACTCCGACGGTTGCACGGAGTATTCTATGCTCGTCAACCCAATCTGAGAACACACCGAAAGAATGTGCTGAGCTGTATGCTCCCGTATAGGGCATACTTAGTACCAGACAGTCGTGCTGGCACGGACTTCAAAAAATAGTTTACTTATTTCGGTATTTTAATTCTATTACAATTAATTTAGTTCACTCCTTTTATTACAATTCTGAAGTCGGTTTTTTTTAATTATTTTATTAGGACCTTGAATAAGTTCTCGCTGTTTTTTTACAAAATATTTTTTTTGTTAAAAATTCGTGGAACAAAAACATTTCATTCAAAGTACTGTCCATCACTAGCTACCACTTTCTCCAATCTTTCTGGCAGTATATGAATTCCGCGTCGGAAAAACGACATGTATTTTGAGGCTATCCAAAAATTGACCAATTTTTTACTTTCTCCATGAGAATGAAAGCGCTGGTCAGCTAGGTCATGTGCCATCGAACGGAATAGGTGAAAATCAGAAGGGTCTATGACAGGTGAACACAGCGGGTGGGGTAGAACTTCCCATTGAAGTGTTTCCAGGAAGGTTTTCACTGGTTTTGCAACATGAGGCCGAACGTTGGCATCTAGCAAAACCACTTTGTCGTGTTTCTGCTCGAATAGCGGCCGTTTTTCTTTAAGGGGTTGACTTAAACGCATCAACTGAAGTCGACAGCGATCCCTCGTGATAGTCTCATTCGGTTTGAGCAGCTTGTAAAAAAATATACCCTGCTGATCCCACCAAATATAGAAAAAAAGCTTCGAACCATGCATATTTGGCTTTGCACACGATATTGATGCATGACTGGGCTTACCCCACGATTATGTATGCTTTGAATTATCATAGTGTATCCACTTGTCATCGCCAGTCACGATACGGTGAAAAAAAACTTCTCTTTTCTGCCGTTGAAGCAGTAGTTCACACGCGAGAAAACGCCGTTCGACGTCTCTCCGCGTCAATTCATTCTGTACCCAATGTCCCTGCCTCATGATCATTTATAAAACATTTAAACATTTTGAAACACTTGACTCATCTACGTGTAATCTTTTTCCGAGTTCTGCTAGCGTCTGACATCGGTCTTGATCGAGTAATTCCTCCAATTTCCCATCTTAATTTTTTTCGGTGCGCCAGAACCTTCTTTATCCTGAAGTTCGAAATTATTATTTTTGAAGCTTCGAAACCAGTCTCTGCACATCGTATCCGATAAAGCATTGTCTCCATAAGTCTCAACAAGAATTCTATGAACTTCAGCCGCAGATTTCTTTTGAATGAAGTAGTGCAATACAATTCCCCGCAAATACACTTTATTTGGCACAAAAGTAGACATTTTCAGAACTAAGAAAAAAAAAATTGGTTACACTAAAATGAACTATCCTATACTGAAATTTAGGCTTAGATATACTGCTGCCTTGCATGTATATTACCATTCCAAATTTCCCAAACGGGGTACTGCTATTGTCATCTTTGAAGAAACAGCGAGAACTTATTCAAGGTCCTAATATTTCCTTTTTTTAACTTTCAGTTGAATTAATACAAACTAATTTATAGTAAGGGAAATCAGCTGAAATATATTATAGGAGAGTTCAGTTTTTAAATACTATAATCTATACGAATAATTTTTTTTGCTGATCGATGTCTGTTCATGGAAGATATAAAAGTAAAACTATTGGGGGGATGTATAAATAAAATGGTACCCAAAACAATTTTGTGACAATTGTTGTCTGTATGTTTGTATCTTTATGCACGTTAATCGCACGCACATTAACACATAGGCTGCTTTTTATCCCGAAAAATTAAAGTGTTCCCGTGGGATGAGCAACAAATTCTAATATAATTGTACACTTTTAAACTCAAAGGGATGGGATGGAATAGAAGAGGACAGGATTACATGCTTCAAGTCATGGGAGTGAAATAGACGGCACAGGACGGGATATAACGGGGCGGAAAAAGAAACAGGACGGCAATTATATTGATATTAAATATAAAGAAACCAGTTAGCACGCGAAATAATTAATTCTGTTGCAGATGATGATGACTGGAATATAAAAAAAAAACTATTGAGCGATACCTGGGTGCCTAGGCATCTACTTATGAATATATTCTTATGTATTTTCCGCATATGATATGTAGTACCATAATTTCAATGCGAAATTCGTGTTTTCCGTGATTCCAAATAAAATAAATAATTCAGAAAACATTATCTTTATTACACATTTACATATCAATAAAAAATACATTACAAATGAAATCGGATATACGGTAAACTAATACATTAAAGGGCAGTACAGTAGCTTTGGAGTAATTAATATAATACTTGGCAGTTTTGATCCACGCGGTGAAGCTTTTTGGCACACGCTGGAACAGCACAGAGGTAGGTAGTTCTCCCAAGTCTTCAAGTTCATTGACTATGATGTGATGATTTATAGTGGAGATGACTGCTTATCATCCACTCCATGGATTTCCGTTTCTGGTTCAGCGGCATCGGCACTTCGGCGACGTCGATATTCTATTCTGTTATGATGGGAACCGGGATAGTTCACTTGCACGGATCCACGAACGGTGTTATCGTGAATGTTCGTTTCATAAGTATTGTCATGATCGCCTCCGTAATCGCCATAATCATCGTAGTCGGCTCTTGCGGGAACTAACAGCGCGACGAGCACGAGCAGCAGACACAGCCTGGTGACGGACAACATGGCGAAGTGAGGATGTAAATTGCGAGTCACTGGAACTCTGTGATATGTCAAAGACATAACAAGGGCTTATATACTCGTATCAATTCGATATAGACTCTAGTAGAGTAGTATGCTGACCTCTTGACTTGGAATATCCAAGTATTTTGATAACAATATAAAGCCACATTATCGGGTAATTCCCTTGGGTTAACGACGATCACTCATTTTTTATACTGTTACTTTGATAGCCTGATTTTTTAAGTAGTATTGTTCTATACCTACCTTCGTTAGCTTTTTAATCTGAATATTTATCTATATCGGTCCATATTCCTTCTACTGCAAGGTACGAACCTCTGCTACAATCAGGAGTACGATTATAGTTTAATTAATATAATATAAGACACTACCATCCACCCTACCACTTTTAATATGTTACGCGTATATTTTGATTTGTTGGCTAGTCAAGTCAATAAGCAAATTAATCAATATGTACAAGTAAAAATAAAATAGACAAGATTTGTTACTTTGCAGTGGTATTTTAATTGTTTACATTGTAGTATTTTTATTTGTTTTGCGTAGGTTATTTTAAAGTCTTCATCATCAATGCAAACATTTCTTTACTCAATGTTTTATTTTTAGGGTTATTGTACGACAAGAAAGCGAAAATGGATATAAACAAATGTTGGGCAAGGTAGTAATTTTAAAGTTCACTAAAATTCTTTGATATCAGATATAGGACAATTTTATCTCCTAACTATCTCTCGTTATCGGTTTATTGTCCAGTTTTGTGAGAACCTTTATATCCATACTCGTCAGCACATCAATATTTACGACATTACAAAATCCAAGGAAATTTTCACATATAATCATATTTATCATATTAATCATCATGAAGATTTGGAAAAAATAATCGCCCTAAGTTCATTTTGTAGATAAGAATGAGTATAAAGGCAGTTGAAGCGCACTCGGCACATAAGCTCGCCGTGCTCCGCTGCGCCCGCTACGTCAGCATTTCCTATATAACAAAGTACTCTGTGGTCATCATGCCCCGTGTCGCCAGCCTCATGCTGTGTCTGCTACTAGCGCTGTTCACGCTGCTGCACCACGCACACGCCGGGCCGTATAGAGGATTTGTGGGGCAACCTTGGGATTCTGATGAAGATGTAACAAATGGTATTGGAGTAAACGTCAATGCTCCATGGCACACCACCTGTTTTCCTCGATGCCGTTATGATTATCATACTGATCGCGTAGTATGCTCTAGATGAACTTTATCAACTTGAATAACATGTCCATAAACCTTCGCGAATAAAAAGGTTTGTTACCACCAAAATTCTATATATTTTTTTTCACTTACGTTCTCCAAAGACCCGCAACGCATATCCATATGACATTGTTTTTTTTTTGGTGTTCATGGGAGAAGGTTTTACTCATCGGTTGATCTTGATTCCTTGCAATAATCAACCCGTCTTTCCACTCTTAGATAATCTGCATCACCGTATGCAGATCTTTCCATATTTCATTCATAATTTAAATAAAAAGTATATTAAGAAAATAGTTTACATCTGACATATTACAAAGGGTTATATTTTATTGGCTGTAATTATAAAATTACATGTCATTAAATATTACGATATCTTCAAACTTTAATAAAAGTATTTTTTCCAGTGTTATAATATAAAAGCTGAATCTCATATATGTTATTAAGGCAACTGTAAACAAATGTTTCCCTGGTATTCAGACACTTTTGATGGTCTTTCATCTTGCCAGACACATTGAAGCTGATAACTTCCAAAGCAACCACGATCGGAACTTCATAATAGCTGATCTTGTAATACCTGTGACAGAATCATGAGCAGACAAACTTTCAGATTTTATAAAATGACGAGAGTCGCGGCGCCACGGGCTCTTGGTTTATAATATTATATTGTCTTTTAAACGAACAAAATTTCGTTTAGTGCCATTTAATATTTAAATCACTCTCAGTTTTACCTAAAGTTTTAACAATTCCAATGGTAACGTGGTCGAAATATCCAGACGTATAACAACAATTTTATACAAATATTTGCAATACTTTGGTTTCGCTCAGCTCGCGGCTGCCAACATGTTCACGGTGGTCGCGGGTTCAAATCCCAGGGCACACCTCTGACTTTTCGGAGTCATGTGTGTATTGATAGTCAATCACCACGCACTAAAACGGTGAAGGAAAACATCGTGAGGAAACCTGCATACCATAGCGGTTCATAAGAATTTCTATGGTATGTAAGTCCGCCAACCCGCACTAGGCCAGCGTGGTGGACTATATGGCCTAACCACTCTCAATCGTACTTTCGATTGTAGAGTAGGCCCGTGCCCTGCAGTGGGACGTATATGGGCTGATACAGATACAGATTGGTTTACAAGTGAATTATGTTTTTATACCTGTATTCATATTATTTGAAACTAAATTATGATGCTGTTGTTCAATTTATTGCCAAGTTTGCGTAGTTCACTATTGGTTTAGTATATTACAATTTCTAATAGTAAGAGAACGCGTATAATATCTTATAGCATACTATGTTATAAAAAAATCATTAATTTCGTATGTATATGATTTTTGAGAAGTTTGTAATTAGTGTAACGTTTTGGTGTTTATTTCATTTATGATTTTTGAACTAATTGAGTTTCAATGTAACAAAAACATACATGTAACATAATTATGTATATCAGATATAAATAGGTTTATATAAAACACAAAATGGCTGTTTACTGGAGAATTTTTTATTTAAAAAAATATTTTGCAACAAGATTAAAGAAATCTTGTCGTTTTCTGAGTTTCTCAATTCATAAATATAATAACATTGTTTATACGTTTAGTAAAGTTAACACAACATAGTATAGTAAATTATATGATAGGCAAAAAAACTCAGTATAGATATTAGTACATAAAATTACTTAACAGGTACGATTCATATAATAAAGGTAAGATAATATAATAAAACTTTATTGAAAAATATTTTGATGTCCATTATTAAGCGATTCTTCATTAGTCATTATAGAATGGTTTTCTGAACCACCGTTTGCTTCTTGCATCCACAAGTTTGTTTGAAAATTGTGTCTGCCGCTCAATTACTCACTAGTGTCTTGGCTTTCAGCATCTTCTTCTACGACATCTTCTACTCGGACCTTGTTCTATAGTGTTGTGACCAGAATTGGGATAATTAATTTGCACACTCCCATCTATATTATTATTGCTGACATTAGTTTCAAATCGATCCCCAGGTATGGGAATGGCTTCTATTGGAGCCAGCAGCGCGACGATGGCGAGCAGCACACACAGCTTGGTAACAGAGAACATTGTGATGCAGTGAGGAGAACAGGAGTGATGCAAGTAGCGCAGCTCGTCTCTGTTTGACACGGAGCGGTTGTGTTTGCGAATTTATACCTTACATATTATTGACCTTCGATGTAGGGAATCCCATTTACATCACTTGCTTGATAACAGAGCGGCGTAAAGAGGTAATACGGTCAATAAGCTATCACGTATATTTGACTTAAATTAAAAATATTCATATCAATAAACAGAGAGCTACTATGTTCCCTGATCGCCGTATATTAAAGAAAGTATATGGAGGCTTCGTCAGACTGATATCACGAGAGCAGTACCACGTTACCGCTCGAGTAATCTTCATGAATTTTTGGAGACTGTCCCACCATCACACCAGCCACTGCAACTCCTGTAAACCAGGACCAACAGTGGCACGTATTTTAATGACACCGAGTATTTAAGCTCGGCGAGTCTCCGGAAATGTCTAACTTGTCTTTAACCCGCAACGAAATTAATCATGAAGTAAGTAATAGGAGGAGTTGGAAATATTTCTGTCCACTTTGTCTCCGTAGCAAAGCGGGTAACAAATCAATGGACTAATGAGGTAAATAACCTCTGATAAAGACTTTTACAGCCCGATAAGCCAGCCGTAAGCACCACGGATCAAACTATTAATATATTTAATGGGACCTATTATGTAAGCTGTTAACACTTGATGCCAGTAATAGGTGTGGCAAAAACGCCGAAATGCACGGAAATTAGTCTTAGGTATCGTTATTCGGACTTATGTTCTCCCGGTCTGAAAATGATCTTCATGATAAGGGTTTGCGTGCGAGGGACATGAAAACATAAACTTTAATCAACTAGGAACTTCAAGCTTACTCTGTTATATTTAAAATACATTTAGGTATTTCGAAATAATTCATAGAACTTTTTCATTATTTTTCCGTTAAAATACAAACATAAAGGATATTGAAAAAGTACAATTGGATCAACGGCAAAAAGTCATGTTGACCAGATAAATATTATGCTGCGCACGATATTTTAAGACTTTTTTGTCTCCTAAAATAATCATCGAAATGGATATATGTACTCGTATAGGCAACTATTAAAGGGTCAAAAATAAATAAGCATTTTTGATAAATATACATCGGGTTAGGCACTATCAAAACGCCAAATCCACCACGTGGATAGCCTAGTGCGGATATACCATAAAAATTGTTACAAATCGTTATGCATGTTTTTCAAAATATTTTCCTTCATCTATAAAGTGCGTGGTAATTGACTATCAATAACCACAAGACTCCGAATAGTTAAAGGTGTAACCGGGAATTTGAACCCGCAACAACCGCGAACATGTTGACAGCCGCATTTACCAATAGACAACTAAATTTTTTCCATGAAAAAAATATAACTTAGTTAAAATCGCATGAACGGAGTGAAATTAACTCTATGATAGCCTGTGAACAACTACGTCGAATTTAAACTCACGCCGCCTTTTATGTTAAACAGGCACAGTAGTCTATGAACGTCAGAAGCACCAGAGGTGTCGCTAGCACGGCGCGGACCCGGTTACAATGATAATTCACATTATATACATTGTACTCCATATATTTACTGCTTCTCTTCTGCAAGAGGACAAGTATTGCTGACTGCATACTGTACCCTATAAGTCCATAGTATGCCAATGCTCCTTCTTATTTTGCAGCCGGTGTCCAACCGACTTCACCGTCGGGATTGTCCATTTTGAGCACTATTCAACGCATAATGCTATTTAAAATATTGAAGTTCAACCGTACCGATTTCAATAATGTACTAATGCTTGCGACATTGGAATATCCAATAACGCATCATAATAATACACATAGAAAGGCGAAAATTAGGGAAAAATATTTTTCCAAATTTCGCTTGTAGATAAGAATGAGTATAAAGGCAGTTGAAGTGATCAAACTAGAGAAATAGATCCGTGACAGCTGTTGCCACGCTCGCTTCCTTCGCCAGCATGCTCCGCGCCGCCAGTCTCGCGCTGTGTCTGCTACTCGCGTTGTTCGCGCTGCTGCACCACGCACACGCCGGGCCGTATCATAGAGAATACACGGAAGATCCTTGGAGTGATGATGATGATACAAGAACTAAATTAGGCACACCTATAAGCATACAACCACCTGGCTGTCATTTTGATCATCGTTACGGCCGGGTTTGCACGCTGTGGGTCAACTAAACTGAAACGAATTGAGAGGTTTTAACGCCATTCTCATAGAAGAAACACTCGTAAATTTCATAAAATCCCCTTCATCTTGCAACTCTCTCGGCAATGCATCCAACATTCTTTCGGGGCTCACATAATATAATCTTTCTGTGTTCTCACAATCACAATTTTTTAATGTACGAGTACAAATATAAGGTACTATGAAATGAAAATATTAATCGTTTCATTTATTGCTGATTTGTTTCGTAGCATTTTACAAGGCTTAGTATGCTCATAATCCTACTAGCTCTCTATAAAAGAACAGGTATCGCTGACTCCATAGCGGTAATAATATTCGATTAATATACTATTTTTTAAACAATTTCCATACACCTTATCCAGCATCTATTGACAACCCATTATACTTTCGGGTGTATGCTGCGTGGTGTCCGGCGGAGTAGAATAGCACCAACCCATTATACTTTCGGGTGTCGTACAAGGCGACTAATGATCGAGGCAGAACATCTGCAGCTTCCATAGACCAGAGAATGGGCAGCAGCGTTTTCTGGTATTCTCCGTCCACTGCGATCGCCAACCCGCCTGCCCAGCGTGGCGATTAGGGCATTACCTCCCAATGTTAAACGCACCAAATAAAAGGCCCCGAGTTCCCGGCCGCCTCACCAGGCTTGGCCACGGTAGCGGTCATAGCGTCGGTGGGGCACGGGGTGCCAAGAATCCCCGGGTTACGGAAGGCTACCACACATTGACCTTGGCTACGTATAACGGACGAACTCTGAGGCTCAACGAACATCTAGCCGAATTGGAGGTAGAGTTAGACAATATACGATGGCATGTTCTGGGGTTGTCTGAAGTCCGTAGAGAGGGGGAGGACACAGTGACCTTGGAATCAGGCCATCTACTCTACTTCCGAGAAGGCGACAGCCTCTCCCAGGGCGGTGTCGGATTTCTCGTCAACAAATCCCTCACTGACAACGTTGTGGAAATATCCAGTGTGTCGTCTAGGGTAGCGTATCTTGTACTCAAACTGACCGATAGGTATTCTCTTAAGGTCATACAGGTTTATGCGCCGACCACCACACACTCGGATGACGAAGTAGAAGCTATGTACGAGGACATAGATAAAGCCCTGCACAACACCTCAAGGGCCCACTTCAATGTTGTCATGGGGGATTTCAACGCCAAAGTGGGAGTACGCACGGACACCGAATCGGTTATGGGCCCACATGGTATTGGGACCAGGAATCACAGGGGGCAGATGCTGGTCAATTTTTTGGAACGAGAAGGGCTATTCTTGATGAATTCCTTCTTCAAGAAGAAGCCCCATAGGAAGTGGACCTGGCAGAGCCCCGATAACGTGACTAAAAATGAGATCGACTTTATCATGACGGATAAGAGGCATATATTCAAAGATGTCTCAGTGATCAACAGGTTCAACACCGGAAGTGATCACCGACTTGTACGAGGCACTTTGAATATAAACTTTAAGCTAGAACGCACCCGTCTGATAAATTCCACGCTCCGACCTTCAATGTTCCAAACCATTGCCGGCTCCAAAAGATTCCAAATGGAACTTCAAAACCGATTCGATGTGCTGGAAACCGAGTGCGACGTTGACGAGGACTTAAATAGAGTAGTGGAAGTTGTGAGGGATGTTGGTTACAGGTTTTGTCGGAATAAGCATGCAGGCAGAAAGTCCAAACTTTCAGATGAGACCCTGGACCTCATGAGAAAGAGACGCGCAAATACAGAGGCTACGGTGGCAGACCAGCGAGTACTCACGAGACATATTCGAAAAGCGGTACGGCGGGATCTTCGGAGTTCCAATACAAGCCTGATTAAGGAGGCAATTGAACAAAACCGAGGTTCCAAAGTATTCGTGAAGCGTCTCGGGAGGAGCCACATGTCCAAGTTAACTACCGCTGATGGTCGTGTCGTCTCCTCTAAGCCAGAGATCCTCTCGGAAGTGGAAGACTTCTATGGCCAGTTGTATGCCTCGCAGTCTCCGCTACCTGAACCAATCCCCTGCGATCCCCGTGCTACTTTAGTCCGACACTATTCCGACGAACTCCCCGATGTCAGCATTGAGGAAATTGAGTTGGCCCTCAAACAACTAAAAAGTGGAAAAGCCCCGGGCGAGGACGGAGTTACAACTGAGCTCTTAAGAGCTGGGGGAACACCTATCCTTAGGCAGCTACAGCGTATATTTAACTCCGTTCTCCACCAAGGGAGAACTCCAAAAGCGTGGAGCAGGAGCATGGTAGTTTTATTTTTCAAGAAGGGGGACAAGACCCAACTCAAAAACTACCGCCCTATATCGCTTCTGAGCCACATATATAAGCTGTTTTCGAGGGTCATCACAAATAGGCTGGCACGAAGGCTGGATGACTTCCAACCACCGGAGCAGGCCGGATTTCGCGGAGGATTCGGCACCATAGACCACATACACACCGTGAGGCAGATTATTCAGAAGACCCAGGAATACAATCAGCCTCTGTGTCTGATTTTTGTGGACTATGAGAAGGCCTTTGATTCCATTGAGACCTGGTCTGTTCTGGACTCCCTGCAGCGCTGCCAAGTTGATTTTCGATACATCGAGGTGCTGAGAAGCCTGTATGACGCCGCAACTATGTCCGTCCAAGTACAGAATAGTCAAACAAGACTGATTCCATTGCATCGAGGAGTAAGACAGGGGGATGTGATATCCCCGAAACTGTTTACAAATGCCTTGGAAGATGTTTTCAAGACTCTAAACTGGAACGGGCGAGGCATCAATGTAAATGGCGAATACATCTCCCACTTAAGGTTTGCCGATGATATCGTAGTCATGGCAGAATCGCTGCAGGAAGCTCAAGAAATGCTGCACAGCCTAAATGAAGCCTCTAAACGAATTGGTCTCCGGATGAACCTTGACAAGACGAAAGTCATGTCTAATGACTTTGTCGCTCCGGGACCAGTTATCATAGATGGCACACCTCTCGAAGTTGTCAAGGAGTATGTCTACCTCGGGCAACTAATCCAATTGGGTAGAAATAACTTTGAAAAGGAAGCCGATAGGAGGATTCAGTTGGGCTGGGCAGCATTTAGGAAGTTGTACCATATATTTTCGTCGGATATACCACAGAGCCTAAAGAGTAAAGTGTTCAACCAGTGCGTCCTCCCTGTAATGACGTACGGAGCCGAGACGTGGACACTGACTGTGGGGCTAATCCACAAGTTAAAGGTCGCTCAACGTGCGATGGAAAGAGCTATGCTCGGAGTCTCTCTAAAGGACAAAATTCGAAACGAAGTTATCCGTCAGAGAACCAAGGTAACCGACATAGCTCTGAAAGTTAGTAGGTTGAAGTGGCAATGGGCTGGCCACATATGTCGCAGAACGGATAACCGCTGGAGTAAGCGTGTTCTGGAGTGGAGACCGCGTCTTGGCAAACGTAGCGTGGGACGTCCTCTGGCCAGATGGCGGGATGACTTGCAGAAGAGGGCCGGCAAGAACTGGATGCGTAAAGCTACAGACCGGGCTCTGTGGTGTACCTTGGGAGAGGCCTATGTCCAGCAGTGGACTGCAACGGGCTGATGATGATGATTGACAACCTCTGTTACGTCGTCAGTGCACTTTGTGAAACATCTGAAGCTGTAAAGGCATATAAGTGGACACTATGCCAAAAGTTTTAAGCTATGTGAATTACCAAGTTTAATCACGAAAGAGGGATTAACTCAAAATAATTAATGCTTTGATGAGTAATTGGTCTAACCCTGAATAAATTAACTACAAAAAATCACCTGTTTTGGACAAATACTCAGCATTAAATTGCAAAATTGACTCTCAAATGTCTGTATGGCATCAAACGACGAACTAAAGTTCGAGATGTCACTCATTTCGTCATTGTACTCAAATTTACTCAATAGAACAGCCCGATGCTAAGCATATTTTGACTAGAGGAGCTGATGACAAATGAAGTAAGACGCTGAGTGGAAGGCAATACGGGGTAAGCGCAGGGTCAACCGTCCGATAGCCAGAAGGTTCGAGGTTATTATAAAGGTCCCAAGCTAAATAAAGCCGACAGAAGTGGCATACAATGAGGAGGCCTATACCAAACAGTAGAACAATAGAGGAAGTTAATTATATTTTAACGTGTTTATTACGGATAGAATTTTCGAAGCCCGGCTCAGAAAATATGGATATGTTAAAAGACATGCCAAACGTTACGTTAATTAAGTTTTTATTAGTATTCGCAGGCAAAGAAGCATGCAGCCCACCTGGTGATAACCTACTCATGGACCTTTTCAGTACCAGAAGCCTAGCAATGTCAGGTGGCTGCCTTTCGCGATCATTCATTACACGTGTCTGTAAATGTAGGGCCGAAAAGCTTTTTGGCACTTACGGCACTAACGACATAAGACTTATTGTTTCTTAATGTAGGCTAAGATAATGTACGTGAATGTTGATTTTCGTAGAACATTTAGTCATTTAGTACGATCTCAGCATTTCACCGATTACAGTTGGTAAAATTTTATACTCATAAGTAAAAATAATAAGAAGATACTTTGAAACCAATGTAATATGAAATAATAATTCATTTAAGAAAGATTCGCAATTAGTTATATTCACACACATACATATCACAATAGAAGTTAAAGCAGGACTTTCAATATTTTGATGCACACTATTTAATGGATTTATTGTCAGATGTTGAGCACTGGTCCTTACTGATCATGCTGTCTCGAATGAGTAGCGAAAGATAGTCAGTAACAGTTTGCACTCAAGTGACAGTTGGGAAATGATGTTAGTTGTTCAATCATTAGGATCTTGAGAATCAGCAACTTCTTCTGCGGGAACATCCTCTTCTTCTTGGAGCTTCTTCAATAGTGTTATGTGAAGATCCTGGGTAATTGACTTGGACACTTCCGTGAATGTTGTTATTGCTGATATTAGTGTCATAGTAATTTCCGGGTGCGGGAATGGCTTCTGCTGGTGTGAGCAGCGCGACGATAGCGAGGAGCAAGCACAGCTTGGCGACGGAGAACATGGTGATGCAGACCGGTGGTACACGAGGGATGGAGAAACCAGCAAAGCTCGTCTATGTATGATGTTAAGCAGCCGCGTCCGCGGTTTTATACTGTTCCAAACATTGGTTGACCTTCGACACTGGGAACTCCATCTGTATCGCTTTTATTATACTCATACCTCGGATGTACACTGAGTGGATGATTTATTTGTTCACTGTTTTCCTCATTTAAATTTACAATAACGATAAGGTAATCGAAAAGAAATTACATAAATTACATTTATAAATAATATATGCTTTTCCTTTTTTACGAACCCAATATACACAATGCCCTTAAACAGCCTTTGTATTTTAATCGGGTTGGAAAGTGAAGGTTGTATTTCATATGTTAACCTCTGTTTTTAAACCCACCTCAGTTATCTTTAACCTGAAAACTTTAGTCACAAAATGTTGATCTCTGGAATACTTCATACAATAGTAGTATCACAGAAATACTGTTTGATAAACTAAAGAAAATCGATTCTACATAGAACGTCTCCAACCATAATCCAGTTGGTAAAACGATTTATTATACTACGCTTCTGTGCTAAAATAAAGCTTGAAAATACAATAAATGATTATAGAATCAGATGCATGCAATATGATCAATAGGGATGCGCCTTGAAAAGTACATTAAGTCAAATTACTTAAGATCACATAAGAAAAGAAACTTTTAAGAGAACTATTGGTGCGGTCCACACGTATTTGCGTCCGATCAGGGTGCTTGTGAGAAAAAAAAGTCTTTCGAAGTTCCTGATACCTATGACACAAGAATTAATAGATCTTAATGTAAGGTCCGGTCTAAGTACATGACTGCTAAGTATATTTATTTATTTGAAACTTAGATTTAATCTATGAATAATAGTAAAGTTTCTGTTACTAAATTAGGTACAGTAGGTATAATATGGACTCTCTGTCCTTTCGGAGAGGTCTTGTAAAGGAAAAAGTAGCATAGTTAGCAACGTGACGTACGAATAACTTGATATGACAAGCTGACACTACATTGTAAACTGGTTTTGAAAAGATCAACACTAGTTTATAGCCCGTTCTTCTCTAGTGAAAAACCATGGACGTAATATATAAACTACGTCCATGTGAAAAACCAATTCCGAACCGGGTGGTAGGCCAAACAAATGACTGAATGAATGAATGTCGCGCATTTTAATGGATTCAATAAATAATTTTCATTTTCATTTTAATTTGACAGATGTAGTGGGAATTAACCGGATGAGGAGCGTTGTCAATAATATCATAATCTTGAAAATACGAACGTCCTATGGTAAACAAATACAGGCTATGTAATTATATTTTAAGAACATTTCAATGATAATAATTAATTCAACACAATATTTTTTATTTGATAAAGACGTCGGATAAAAGAAAATTGCGTCGACCTCTAAGCGATAACTTCAATTCGTTATCTTAGCTTATAAATACATTCGGACAAAAATACCATTAGGTATAATACTTTTATTTAAAATAATTAAACATCGGTCATAATGCGCTGTAATCAATCAGAGGAATTTAGCAACAATTTCGCGGAATCGTGTTAAAAGTGAAAAATTGTATTATATAACCGACTGTACCTGCGCTTTTCTGGATTCCCTCCATGAATAAAATTACATATATTGAGATTTTCATGGTAATTTCTTAATTTTATATCGAAGCAGATATCCAAATGAAAGTGCATGGTGGGCTGTTTGTAACAGACAGAGAGCGGCTGCCTTCTGTGGTCACGAATTCAAATTCCACTACACAACTGTGATTATTGTAGACTACCACTCTCTACTCTGTCCCTAGCTCAGCAGTGGGCAATGATGGGCAGATGCAGTACCGATATCCATACTAACAATACGGGCCATCACATACAACACAGTCATTTAGAGCGCACGAATTCTATATCAAAACTTATTTTTAACCGACTTCAAAAAAGGGAGGAGGTTCTCAATTCTTCTGTATGTTGCTTTTTTATGTTTGTTACCTCATTTCTCTGTTCTGGGTGAACCGATTTCGATCATTCTTTCTTTGATTGAAAGCTGGTGCTTGTCATTTGGTCCCATAAAATATGGTGAAGATCTAATGAATATCTTCGGACCTGGATAGGGGAACTCCTCAAAATTAAGTAGGATTCCAATGGTTCTTTTTGAATTAGGTACATTATGGTATACATTATTATATACCTAACAATTATGAACATAACTAATCTTGTTTTTTTTTATCTGCCGCTGGGTATATTCGCAAACAAACCAGCGTCTTACTTTTTAAATATCACAACAGATAACACGTTTGTATTTCCCACAGTGTATATACAGCGTGTTCCAAATGAAATGGTACCTAGTCCTCATATATATTGTAATTAGCGACCCTTCCTAGCTTTGCCTGGGAGCAAATAATTGTAATAAATGATTATTTTCCAAATTATTGTATACCTGAAATTGACGTAACTGATCTACCGTACCTTACATCCACAATCTATCCTGTTCAATCCTGACATGTTCCGTCTATCTGGTTTTTTCCGTCCTGTCCTTTCTCGTCTCATTCCGTACCTTGGCGCACATTCGTTTCACTACAGACTACAGAGCATAAACGAAGGTTAGACTAGGCTAGGCTTTTCATCTTAAGTGTGTAGTAGAGATTGGCAGTCCGATATTCATACTAAAGCTCCAAAATTCTTAAAAACTTTGAAAATGACCAGGTATTGTCCACCATACAACTACTGTCAAGATGCATTTCTTCTTAATTAATGTCAGCAATAAATTAAATGTTAATATCTTAAATTCAATTATTTTAATATCAATGACACATAAGAGTGTGGTGGTCTGTTGGTAAAACAGACGATACCCTCCAGACCAGATGGTCAATCACCACGCACAATAAGTGTGAAGGAAAACATCGTGAGGAAATATGCAAACGATAGCAATTTGTACGAATTTCTATGGTATGTAAACTCGGCCAACCCGCACTAGGCTAGTCTTGTGGACTATACGGCCTAACCAACATCAATAGTCCTATTGATTGTAGAGGAGGTCTGTGCCATGCAGTGAGTCGTATAATGGTTGTTACGATACAGTACAATGGCGTACACATTGAAACATAAAGGCAAATTGAAATAAAAGTATTATTTACGGATTTTATCGCGAAATTGATTTAATTTTTACATTTTTATCTTCCCGACGTTTCGATCACTTTACAGTTTTCATGGTCACGGGGCTGACTGAGGTATTAGTCATCCGCTCAGTGACTGTTACAATTTAACTACCCTAATTTTCCAAATATTAAATTAAAAAGTTAATTTAAAAAGTTAATTGGTTTTATTGTTCCGATCTACGCAGAAGGAGCTCACTATGTCTTGAGGTCTGGCAGTTGGTCTTTTGGGTTCCGATTTAATTAAATGTAGAATTGGATCCCATGCTGGTGCAAGCTTCAAGCCATCTTCTCTATTGAAATTTGGATGTTTTTTAATTTCAATAGCCTCGCGAAACATCCTGGGCAGGAAACGGTGTTCTTTTGCGAGGACTTGGGGCTGGTCAAAACGAAGGTAATGCTTGGAGCCTTCTTCAATGTGTTCAGCAACTGCAGACTTCGTTGAGCGTCGATGTTTGACGTCAGCTATATGTTCTTTTACGCGGGTCCCTATGCTTCTTTTGGTTTGACCAATGTAGGAGAGGCCACAGTCGCAATCTATTTTATATACTCCCGGTTCTTGTAAAGGTCGGGAAGATAAAAATGTAAAAATTAAATCAATTTCGCGATAAAATCCGTAAATAATACTTTTATTTCAATGTGTAACGTTCGCGTAAATCTAAGAAACCATTACATAAAGGCAAAACTAACCAAAAAACTAAATTAACTTTATACAAAGACAGCCTTATTTTACAACATATCGTAATGGTTTTTTGTTGATATTCAACAATTTAAAAAATTCTTGCTTGCATTATGAAAGATAGTTTAATAACAATAAATATTATTCATACTGCTGACAACAAGAATCCTATGCAACTGACACTCAAACAGTTTGAGGGGAGACCAAGTACGTGACGTATAAAGTTGTGTGGAAATACCAAGGTGAAAGTACAAGTAAAAATATAGTAAGTTTCTCGCAATTTTTCTACTTTCGTAATTTTGAAGAAAATAAATAAATAAAATAAATAAATAACACCCAACAGTCACATACATAGTGCTGACCCCACACTAAGATCGAGTCTTGTGTCGTGGGTATCAGGAACTACGAGAGACTTTTCGGTCTCACAAAAACCCAGACCCGGAAGAAATATTTGTGGGCCGCACAAACATTTCTCTCGGTGCGGGGATCGAACCCGCAGCCTCTCGTTTCACAGGCGGCGTTTAACCAACTGCGCCACGGAGGCTGTCAATGGTAGGTACTTATTGATTCATACTGTAAATAATCAGCATATAATTTTATCACATTTCTACTTTGTTTTTTTTAAATAATAACAATTATTGAAAGTATATTTCCGCGCATGGTAATTTGGAACTCTGCTACGACGTAATATAAAATAATATTGCATCTACCGACTAAAGGACATGGTTCTCAAGTTCCTATTTTGTAATTTACCGGGCTTTGTTCGCGGCTTTGCTGTTATTTATGCTTGGTAACAGATTTGTTACCAGATTTATTTTTCTGGCCCTCGGAATCTGTAGTATTCTTAGGTCGTTATTTGTAGGTATTTTTCTATATCCATGCCATAATTTATGCAAAATTTCATGAAGATCTGTTAAGTACTTCAGGTGTGACAACGTAACGAATAGACACTAGCGCATTTGATTATATCAAAGGTCCACATTTTATGTAAATATGAACTATAATATTAATTCCCAAACAAACATTGCTATCCCATATCTTAAAATAAACAATAACAACAGATCCGCTGTTATGGCATGAAAATGAACCAGACAGTGTTAGGTTTGATTTAATATTAATTATGATTAGTATAAACTTTAAAATAAGTATACATAGTCCTTATCCCAATTTGCATACTTTTTTGCGTACTTGAAAATATTGCATGTGTATATTAATGGGCTAATCAATAAAATATATCGCATAATCAAATACTCATTTATTTGATTTAAAAAAATACAAAATAATAAAACTGATTGACAAGAAAGAGGTAGCGTCACGTTTATAAGAATTGTGCGAAGGAACCTTATAAGCAAGGGGAAGATCGCAAAAGATCAGACATTTAGATGCGCGGCCAAATGTCTCTTGGTGTTCGATGCGTTGATGTTTGTTGTACAAACACCAACTTGTAGACTTTCCCGTAACTATTATTGAATACATTTTGTTGCACAGGTTGTAATGTTCTCCGTCTGTTACAAATATTCCCATTCGAGGCACCTATACTTCGGAGCTTCATATATAGCATTGTCATGAGAACCTTCATAATTGACTTGTACGCTGCCGCCAATGTTGTTATCTGTGATGTGGGTGTGATACCGATGTCCTGTGACGGCCTCTGTTGGAGCCAGTAGCGCGACGAGCACGAGCAGCAGACACAGCCTGGTGACGGAGAACATGCTGCTGCAGCGAGGAGAGATGCAAACACCAGCCCAACTAGTCCAAGAGTGACTCTCTGCGGTTGCGTTGCTGTTTTATACTGAGCCAGATTGTTGACCTTATACTTAGGGAACTCCACTTACTTACTGATAATTGTGGTACCTACGGCAATGTTATTGTAATGAAACCTAATCTCAAGGCTTATTTTAAATTTATAATACAAATAATAAAATATAGAGAGTGATTTATTTTGTTGGGAACAAGGACAACCTATTAACACTTGACCTATTGCCTACCCTCTCTTTGTCTTACTCTCTATTGTAGAGTAGGACGTATACGGGCTGATACGGTATAGTTAAGTTGTTTTGCAGCGCCGATAACGAATACCGCAATGTATGTGCCAATAATCACCCACTACTGAGCACGGGACTCCCCTAGAAAGAAAGTTTGATTAAAAGGAGACTGTTCCGCCCTCACACCCACCACTGCAACTCCTGTAAGCGAGGATCAACAGTGGCACGCATTGTAATGACACCGAGTATTGAAGCTCGGCGAGTTTCCGGGAACGTCTAACTTGTCTTTAACCCGCAACAAAATTAATCAGTAAGTTAAATTAATAGAAGGAGTTGGAAATAAATTATTGTCCACTTCCCTCCGTGCAAAGCGGGTGACAAAACAATGAACTAAAGAGGTAAATAAACTCGCAAAAAGACTTTCACAGCCGGAGAAGCCAGCCGTAAAGCACCATGGATCAAATCGTTATCACCTTAAAATGGGACCTATTTATGTGAGCTGATATACTTGATTCCAGTTATATGTATGGCAAAAACGCCGGAAACCACGGAAGTTCTTATTAATCTCTACAAGGTCCATGTAGTATGCAACTCCAGATGATATTTGCATACTATCCAGCATGGTTTTACACTCATTCTGCCAAAGACTACAACTCCCAAAGTATATGAAGCGCGGATTGTTATTCCCGACGTTCTTAATATGTTCAAGAAAGGAAAAATTCCTTTCCAAAATTAAACCAAGATAACAAACCGATTTTTTTTAATAGTGATATTATGAAATTTAATTCGCGGCGGTGATTTTAATTGGAACGTTTTATGTGGTGCAAGCTTTAAGCGATTTCGATGGCCCCAGTTTGATTTTAAGTTTGACTAAAAAGGGAAATCAAGAAAGTTAAACATTTATCAGCCTCGTGCTGTGAAACGAGAGGCCGCGGGTTCAATCCCCGGACCAAAACAAAATATGTTTGTGATGCCCACAAGTATTTTTCTCTGGTCTGGGTGTTTGTGAGGCCGAAAAGACTCTAGTAGTTCCCGATACCCATGACACAATACTTAATTGATCTTAATGTCGGGTCAGGACAATGTATGTGACTGTTGGGTGTATTTATTTATTACGATTTTATTTGGATTTCACCTTGGGGAGTTTAAAGCTTAAGGGTTTTTTGAGCGATCTATTTGGAAATTTATCTAAATTCTGAGATACGTGCGGGAAATATAAAAAGCTATTATGCAATTTTACTAACGAACAATGTTTGGAATTTTCTCCTTCTTTTATTATGACATGGGATGGTGACTACAACGCACCTGATGACAAGCGCAACGCCGTGCTGTCCAAACAGAATATCGAATTAAATAAGATCATAGTAAAGTTTCATAAAATGATACCCGTGACCCATCGCAAATCGGTTAATAACTTCTTCATGTCCAGTCAGTTTATTGTAGAATTATTTATAATTTTTTTTTTTCCTCGCATGGTAATAATTTGTAATTTTGTTATTACGTAACATAACAAAAATTGCATCTGTAGACATACACAGATAACCGATACGCTTGTTTCCCATAGGAGTACGCAGAGACTATGAATCGCCATATTGCTCGATCCTGACTTTACTATCAATTCATCCACTTTTATCAATATCTTCATACATTAATGTCTATTCATGGTACCGATTTCTAAAAATCTTGTTTTATAATTTACTAACTTTACTTGCGGCTTCACTCAATTGCCTAAGACCCTAAGAGGTCTCGGGAACAATTTTTGTCCTTGATGTGAGATTTTCTTCCAGGATACTACAGGTCCTTATTTCTGTACATTCTGTTTAATTTTGGCGTAGGCTCAGTTATTATTCCGGCCTACGATTTAAAATTTGTTTTTGTAGACCTTACTATTTTTCAGATTGACGGGTACCTGTCAATGAACTGAACTAACCTGAACTTTTCCGAACCCATAACAATATATAATTATATGCAAATTTTCACTATGATTGGTTTAAGTATATTACGTGTAAAAAACTCATTTTCGCATTTAGGTTATATAAAAAATACCTCATCATCTATTTCCCTTAAAAGTTGAAAGAAGGTAAAAGAAGTAACTTATGTGCCTTTCCATGATGTGATTTGTATGTTTAATAAATTTATTCGATATCAATTCAACTGTGAAGTGAACTGAGCTATGAAAATCAAGATAATATTGTAGAAGAAGTATAGATACCTAGTCTATTTCAAGGTTTGTTTTTTTTTTTGAGTTATTGAAACTTCTTAATAAGAGGATCAATAAAATAAATTGTATTGAAAAATACTCGTTTATTTTACTACAAATCGCATATATTAGACCTTATTAACAAAGAGAGAAGGAATGCCAAGTAGGCAAATAGGTGGGAGAAGATCTGACGTTTTGATGGACGGTGAACTGAGTCTTGGTGTTCGATGTGATGATGTTCCAAACACCAACTTATAGACTTTCCTGCGACTTTTCTTGAATTCTTCACACTGAGTTATTATGATGATCTTCGTTTACAAATATTCCCACTTAATGCACCGGTATTTCGGAGCTTCGTTTATAGTATTGTGGTGAGAATTTGGATAATTGACTTGGACACTGCCGCCTATGTTGTTATCGCGAATGTGCGTATCGTAGTGATTGTCGTAGTCTCTGTAGGGTATTCCCTGAGTGGGAGCCAGTAGAGCGATGACCGCGAGCAGCAAACACAGCTTGGTGTCGGAAAACATGATGATGCAGTGAGGAGATCAGGAGATATTGGCAGTAACGCAACTCGTCTAAGTGTGGCTCTCGGCAGTTGCGATGCTGTTTTATAACGAGAGAGTCTTTTGACCTTAGACATAGGGAATTCCGTTTAATTACTGATAATTATTGTACCTACGGCTACATTAACGATGCCCAATCTCAATGCTATTAAAAAATGAACTTACGAATATACAGAGTAAAAAATATACAGAGTGTGATTTTTTGGTTGGGTAACAGGGATTAATTAAGTTCGATGGAATAATTTTAAACTAAATGTCTTCGGATGTCAAGTATTTTATTTCTTCGTTTGTTAGTTACCTGATTTTTTATTTTGAGTCTTAGCTTGATTAATAAAGATACTTTAGAAAACTGTTGCTCAGTTTTGAGCATTTAGATCGACAACAAAGTACAAAATTATCATAATTTTGTAAACAGACGACGAATTAAGAATATCCATGTGTAAATACTTTTATATATTGATGGCAATCAGATCGATAAGTGAAAAGTTCAAGATAGAAGCTGCTTTTATCGAATCTTACAGCAAAAGGCAATCGAAGTACGCAGAACTCAAGATATTGATTTGAAGAGCAATCTGAGCAAAAAATAAATAGTTTAAAATGGCGACTACAGTTTTTCACAATTTTCCATCATTCATGAGACCTCACAAAATGCTGATAGGATTAAAAATTTCGAAACGGATAAAAATAATGTATGATGATGGTAAACATTTTTACACGCTTTATATTAGCTTCAATTGTATGTTTGTATGTTTGTAACCGACTCCTTAAGACGCGATTTTGACCCACTTTAAACGGACAGATTTCATTCAAATTTTGCACACCTGTCAAAGACCGATGACAATACAATAATTTGATTAAAATATATGATTATCCTTATTAGATTCGCCAGGATTCATTAATTTCGTCCCGGAACCTTTGCATGAGAGTAAGAGAGAGGGCTAGTGCGCGAACTACGCATGCGCGTAGGGACTCTTATGGTAATATATATATATATAATATACTTACTTTACTTTGGGGTGCTTTTTAAGATATTATCAAAATGATAATCCTTCTATTTACTTATATCTGTCGATAAAATAATTATATCTATTGAAAACATGCATCCCACGCTTTTTTACAATAAAAAATATGTTTTTCTTATATACAATATTCTTAATTCAAATTTTTTAAAAAATATTTTGCATTTCTTAGTTGGATGTTCTATAAAAGCGATTTTTTTTTTGTTTCTTTTGAACTATTATTTATTTTCTTATTTATACACTATTATTTATTTATATTTATTATAATTTTTTACACTATCCTTAATTCAGTATTATTAACATTTATTTTCTATTTTTTAGTTGGGTTTTCTATATAAAGCGTGTTTTTTAGTTTTTCTAAACTATTATTTATATATATACTTCGACAGACGTCTTGTTTAATTTTACTACATTGATACTACTTTATTCTAGCAAATCTACAAGATGCATCACTCTGTATATTGTAATTTATATTTTTATTACCGAAAATTACTATTAGCCATGTAATTGAACTGTTGCCCGTATTTATATATACTATCAATAATTAAGCGGAGTTCCCGGGACTAAATATGTCTAAGGTCAATATTTTATCTCAGTATAAATCGGCAACGTAACTACAGAGTCACTCTTAGACAAGTTGAGCTAGTCGTTGCATCTCTCCTGTACTCCTCACTTACCATGATCTCCGTCTCCAAGCTGTGTCTGCTGCTCGTGCTCGTCGCGCTGCTGGCGCCCGCGCAGGGCTTCCCCTACAGGGACCGCGACAACGAGTATCAGACCCACAACATAGTTAACACCATCGGCGGCAGCGTACAAGTCAATAATGCAACCCTCATTACAATATAATAAGTGAAGCTCCAAAGCACAGGAGCGTCAGCGTCAAGTGGGAAGATAATTGGTAGGTCACTCCATGTCAGACGCCACCTGGGGAGGTACTACGGCAATGTCTTTTTCTCCCGCCTAACAACAGTATAAATACTTAATAATAGTAATAGTTCTTTTAATTCGTGAATTCACCCCTTTCCTAGTCAACGTTAATGTCCCTAAGCTGTATATTTTTGGAACACATGTTTAATTTAAATAACGCAGTAGGTATTTGATAATAAAATACCTATTTTTTGTTATTGTTCCACTTACTAATTTTAGACAAAAAAATATTTGTTGCTCTACCGCTATTAAAACTGAATACGCTCTTAATGAATACTGCAAAGTTTACAAATAGAAAAAAGAAATTAAAATTAATAAGTCATGCGTGACTTTAAACAATCGTTTTGAAAAAGATATAGGTACTATGATTATTTTTTAAGCTCCGATTACGTAAGTTTGATTGAACGGCGTCCCAGAAATCACTAAACGTCGTGGTATCCGATCATCAGTCACTCAAATGTTTTAAAAACCAATGGTGGACCTTTTTACCTACAGAAGATTTAGTCCTGTTCTATCCCACAAATAAATTGGATGGACCATAATGATAGTGATGCTCCTGAATAATCCCATGCTTAACGCGACATGACTTTTACGGATGTACTACAAATTCTTTGATTGGCAAAGTAAGATATTACGGCTGACCACCAGCCGGGCCTTACACTTTTCGAAAGCTTTATATTCTTAGTTTAACAAAATTCTAAAAATATACCGACTGATACATACATAAACTCTTGCCTTTTATCCCAGAAGAGGTAGGCAGAGGTCCCACGATGCGATAGCGGGCGAGCCTATCACCATATCAGGCACAAATTTCTGACTCGGGGCTGATAATGAATATAAAAATCCAATATCACTTTACCCGATGCAGGTTTCGAACCCGAGACCTTGAAATGAAATGAAATGTATTTATTGGTCACGTAGGCAATTTAAGAGCTCTTATGACAAGTAAATACACATAGAACTTAATCTCTATATACAATATATTTTCTATACTTAGTATCACTTATTTTAATTTCTTACTTTAATTTATTTATTTTCAAATTAATTTTATTTTTATTTATAATTAGTTTTATTTATTTATATAGTTTTTCTTCATATTTTATTTAAAATATTAGTTATTACTATATAGTAATTTATTTTTCAAAGAAATACATTATTTACATTAGTTGAATTAAATTAAATTATTAGTGGACCATGAATATTATTACAACGGTGCGTAGCGGTTTATTGTTACCACCGGATCTAACGCGGCCCTTCCTGAGATGACCCGGCGAAACAAACTCAGTGGGCTTACACTACCACTGGAACTACGCGACGCGACCCGGTCCTGAGTGTATCCAGCGAATAAGACTCAGTGGGTTTGTTTTGGGTCCAACTTAAGACAACGACCATAAGTATTTCCGAAACGTCCCGTATGTTTAGGCTTACTGCCGGATCCAACGCGGCCCTGACTGAGAAGACCCGGCGAACAAACTCAGCGGGCTTTACTTTACCACTGGATACTACGCGGCGCGACCCATTTCTGAGTAGATCCAGCGAGTCAAACTCAGTGGGCTTGGTTTTGGTCAATTTACTAAAATAAATATTTGTGATTTGTCTTACAAAGATTTGCCATATTTATTATTACTTTTATTTGTTTTCTCGATCATCCTTAGCATTGTAACCGTACCGTAGTACAGCTACGCCACCGAGGCAGTCCGACTAATGTTGGCATTAAATCCAGGATCTCACAGCTTGTAGCCACTGTACCTTAATATTTACGATAAGACAACTAACACAATGACCTCATGATATGCTATAAATGTTGATAATCTATTTTTAGCATGAATAACTGGGTTTATCCAAACATACTTTTCAAGAAATAAACTTTCATTTTCCTGGAGTAACTTTACAGAGTATTTGAAATGTAAACTGGAATATAAATCTTTTTTGTCGTCATATATATGAATACATACGTTGGATTGTTGTACCCAGTCTGCTCTCTCATATCTCACGATGACGAGTGCAATACATTGCTTGATAATAATAAATTCTGAGTAATTCTACTTTGTTTTTGAGCAGGCATGACGTTTAACATCACATGAGTAACTTGTTGATCTCCTCATTCGTTAGTAAAACTATATAAAATAATTGTAGAGAATTCACAAGTATGACGGATTGTTCAGGTTATATATATTTCTTGTTTCCACTAATATAAGTGTGTGTTTTTAAGCATGAAACTCTTATCGCCGTCCTATCTACCCGATTCGTTCCTAACTACCGTTGTCTTATAATTAGTTTTGAAATTAAAAAATATGTATATGCTCTTTTATCTCCGCACGCGTTTTGTCCAACATAAAATTACTGAACAAAATAAATCTTTTTTTTTCATCGCCTAACTCTTTAATAGCAGTGTAATTGAACAATGTTATGAATGCGCAATCGTTATCAGTATTTAAGCGGAGTTCCCCATGTCACAGGTTAACGGTCAGCAGCAGTATAAAACCATCAGCGCGATTACCGAGTATCATACGTAAAGGAGCTGCGGTAGCGTGTACATATCTCCTCACTCACTGCATCACCATGTTCTCCATAACCAAGCTGTGTCTGCTGCTCGCCGTCGTAGCTCTGCTGGCTCCTACTGAGGCCAACCCTGTACCGAATGAGTACCATACAAACATTCACGATAACAACATACACGGAAGTATCCAAATCAATTATCCAGGCGCTTCAAACAATGCTATCGAAACAGGGCCGCGGAGAGGACCTCGACCGAGTTGTAGAAGATGCTGAGGCGTGAGTAAATAAGGAACATTATACACTGACGGTGAAGATTAAGCAAAAGTACTTACATGCAAAATCAATTTTTCTTCGAGCAACCATCGCAAAATACCAGGAGGTGACATCTATCGGACAATTGGTTGTGTTGTAAAACGTGAAATCTTTTCACTTATATGTTTTGTTTGTATAATATTTTTATTTTTCTCGTGCTAACCCAGCGGCATTCAAATCAGTCTCGCTTGCCAATCTTCTCAACTTCTGCGATCTTAAGCAATGTAATTAAACTGTAATAATTCTATTTTAATTTATTTTTTCCTAAATAAACCAGTATTTGATATTACAATTTTATTTTATTTGTCTTTCAATTTACGTTCCTATTGTTTTATGAAATACCTATAAGCAATCAAACTTTTTTTTTTAATAGGGCCATATTTTTGTTTTATGGAAGCTGTTTTATTTTCACTTTTACTAATGCAACCTTTCAAAACCAAAACCAAATATATTTTTTTTCTGAGACTATCCTTTATATATAAAATTGTCAGTTTTGAACCTACTATCAGTAAATAAACATACCCATTCCAATGTCGCGAGTTCAGCTCTCGCCGATAATGAGCAGATAGTTTGCAATTGCACGACGTTCATTCACAATCAAGCTCTAGTCGAAGCACGACGCTCATCACTGCAAGTTCACTCACAATGCGTTGCACCTGGATTTGTTTTGTGCTCGTGCTGTTCGCGCTGTCAGCATCTTTATCAGCAGCAAGCACCGAGGAAGATACGGGAAACATCTACCATGTATCGATCCATGACAACAATATAGGAGGGAGTGTCCAGATCAACTTCGCGGAGGCCAGCGGGAACACGATATCCGAGGGTCCGAGGAAATGTAACAGGTTTGGACGGAGAAGGTGTAAATAAGTTCTCCTCAAAGCATCTCTGTATACGCGCCTACAAAGCCATTCATCTTAGAGATATTTTTGACTAACAAAACAAAGGTTATAATAACGGATTATCTATTGGTTTTTACTTTTTATCAAATATTAATGTTTTGTCTTTATCTTTCAGTATCATTATACGAATAATTGTAATTTTATTATTGAGTATTAAAATTATTTTTCCTTTTTAATGTTTTTATTTATTCTACTTTTCTATCTACTTGTACTTATTCAAATTTAATAATGTCGCCAAAACATGAATTTTAAGTTGTGTTCAAAATGATTTGGCTTATAATTTTACAAGCTGTCTCCGTGGCATAATATTATATAGGTGACTCTCAGATACGCAGTACTATCACGCCGTTTGCTTTCACCAAAGTGAACGATTACTAACTGAAAATATACAGGTAAATAGTCAATGTTTTGTTCCTTGGCCTTGAAACCACGACTTCAGATTGTACGGTACGGTCCTGCACAAATAACATAAAAAATATAAGTCCTAATTTTATATTAAAATATAACTTACTATATAGCCAATATAATTGAAGCTTCTTGACAACACAACTTGATAAATTTCTTTAAAGGAAGCACTGTTACAATTATGCCAATAGTATAAACAGGGTATATCAAGACTGCTGCCGAAAACCAAGCCGGGTGGTATTTTAAGCGACTTACTACACAATGCAACAGAAAAAGTAGGAAAAGAAAGCGTTGTTTGTTGTTATTTTTTTATAAGGTCGTATTTGGGTTGTACATTTTTTCATAAAATAATAGTATATACCCTTTTATTTATAAAGACTCTAAAGTATAAAAGAGTTTAAATTATTATTTTAGCACAAACTATGGATTTACCACCCAAAAATGACGATATTTAAAAAATGATAAAAAAAATTGTCGCGTTTCTTAGCAAAATGTTTAGTTGCATTGTGTTTGTAGTCACTAAAACTACCACCCGGCTTCATTTTCGGTAGCAGTCTTGAGATACCCGGTATAATCCTAATGTATGGGCAAGTTAACGGTCACAAAACATATACACAAACCCTAATCATTCTCAACTATCTGCAAGCCATACAAATATTTATTCTAGCTGGGATCGCATAATTAGCAGCTTCTGGACAAAGCTTACTTATCCGCCTCTGGCAAATCAATCGGGAATTTGATGATGCTGTAATAATTATTAGTATCAGCCGGGGAGAACCAGAGACACTATTTAACCTAAACAACAACAAATAAATTAAACATAACATTTATTGTTTTGGAGACTACAGTGGTTTTAATAATATAATTTTAAATAATTTACCGCATATACAATAGGATTCCTGTACATAGTTATTCATCATCGCTCAATATTACCATTGCAATGTAACTGAACAATAGTTTTATATACAGGATTTAGCTACAGAGGCTTATTCACAGATAGTTAATAAACCTATTTAGTTATTGAATGTTTTGTAAGTTGTGTCCATTTTTTATTAAATTCAAGTTACAATGATTATTACTCGATGATAAATGCGAATTCAAAATATTTTTCAAACCACGCATAACAATTTAAAAGTGCATGGTGGCCTGTTGGTAAACAGACCGGATGCGGCTGCCACTGTTCACGGTGGTCGCGGGTTCAAATCCTAGGGCACACCTCTGACTTTTCGAAGTCATGTGTGTATTGATCGTCAATCACCACGCACTAAAAACGGTGAAGGAAAACATCGTGAGGAAACCTGCATACCATAGCGATATATAAAAAAAATAATCTATGGTATGTAAGTCCGCCAACCCGCACTAGGCCAGCATGGTGGACTATATGGCCTAACCACTCTCAATCGTACTCTCGATTGTAGAGTAGGCCCGTGCCCTGCAGTGGGACGTATATGGGCTGATACAGATGACAATTTAAGAATTCGATACATACCATTAAATATAACACTTTTTTCTTGGGTGGGTAGAACTACACATGCAGGTCTCATCACGGTGTTTTTGGTCACTGTAAGTTATACTCGGCGATAATAATACATTTCTAATATTTTAGAGGCATAGCGCTTACACCTGCGACCTCTGATTTGTCATTCTAATTCCTACTTCCATGCTATTTCTAAACAAGTATGATTTATAAATTGTCATATTTATAAAACGAAACAAATAAATAAGCCCAATGCATAATAGTGTATATAAGTATACATACATTTTCCTGACCCTAGACTAAGACTTGTATCGCGGATATCAGAAACGCTCAGACACTTTTCGGACTCGGAAACAAAAACCTGTGGATCACACAATTATTTGTCCCGGTGCGGGGATCGAACCCGCGGCCTTGCGTTTCACAACTGGCGTCACATCAACTGCTCCAAGGAGGCTGTGGCAGCATGTACACATAAGATCGTGATTAAAAGTCTTGTGACAAATTTCTATGGTATGTAAGTCCGCCAACCCGCACTAGGCCAGCGTGGTGGACTATATGGCCTAACCACTCTCAATCGTACTGTCGATTGTAGAGTAGGCCCGTGCCCTGCAGTGGGACGTATGTAGGCTGATACAGACAGATACAGACATGTGATGTTTTAATTATATTCGCATTATACTCACGTAACCTTGCAATTGCGATATCAATAACTTGAATTATTTGCTCTGGGAAAACCTTATGACAAATACTGTAGACTTTGATTTTAATAGTGATGTTTTTATTTGCGCACATTTTCCTGTATCTTGGAGTTATGTAGGTCTATAAGATAACGTAAGCTTTCGTACTATCGCTATAAGCAGACCTTTTTTAAGGCGAAGTAGTTGTTGGTGGTCCCTTCAACACGTGCAAAACCTATCATTGAATTAAATTAAATTATTTTATGCAAAATGTTATATTTTATACAGTTAATAGTTCTATATATTATTTATAAATGATCTCAATAAAAATAAATGCAACATTTTAAAAAACCTATTTTGCAATGGAAAGTACCTCTTTGCCACCCTAAAAGTCAACTTGACTACATATGAAAAACGACTTAAAAACTAATTTTATTGCTAATAACATAATAATGCGCCCATGTTACTCATTTATGATATCGTGGCAACTTTTACCGTTTGTTCAAGAATTGTTTAGTGGTATTATTACCATATTTGCAATCATTGCTTCTTTAATTCACTACGGTGAAGTAGTTTGTAGACATAAAAAGCAATGTATATCGAAATATACACGAAACCCGATGTTTTTCAAAGTGTAGTGGTGAAAAACTAATATCAACAGTCCGGTAATAGGTAAAGTTGTATGTCCGTGCAGTGCCGTAATGGACGTTGTTTGATTTACGGAAAAAACTGTCCACATTAGTGGTTTTGTTGTGATTTTTTGTTGTGCGAACTTTTATTTTCGACATACGTTTTTTTTTTCGTAGCTATGAGTCTACTGAATCTGAGGATGAAGTACTGTATATATAGGACTTAATATTAAAGGGAGAAGAACAAAGGCTTTACAGTGGCGAGAGAAAAAAACAGCGATCATTCCAACATTTTAATACTACAATGAAAGAGTGACTAGAATCCATTCAATGGTAAGTACAGCGCAATACAAATACAATATCCACCTGGGGAAGTTAAACATCAGTAACACATTATATTATACCAACATGCTGCAAATGTTATGTACATAGGTAATCCCAGGACATAACACACTTTCTTTTACTACTCCCTCTACCTTATCTACTCTACTCTGCCACAAAGAGAATATAACACTACGTTAGACTCTGCCATATAATATGTGGGTATTACAGGCCACGCAAATTTTACCAGCTTAATGTTCGAAATTAATAAACAATTTTGTTTTCTATAGATATTGATCCCGAAAAAAGATTAATCTGATATTTAAATTAGGTGATATTTAAATTTATTTATTTAAAAAGGTTGTCTGGAAGAGATCGCTCTAAGCGATAAGGCCGCCCATTGTAATACCATGAGCCTTATATTTAATTTGTATGATTTTGTGTGTTTTTGTATTTGGTTTACAATAAAGAGTTTTGTATTGTATTGTGTATTGTTAAATTATCGACACACCCACATTTGACGTACGTACGTAATCCACGCCAAAAATAAGCCAATCCATTGTAACGTTGTACTCAGTTACATAATATTTTTTTAATTTATTTAGCTTTAATAATAAATGTACTGGTCAAAGTAATTGTTCTATTATACAATTTTATACCTTAATAACGAGTATTTAACATAAATATAATATTAATTTTAAAACTAAAATAATTGCTACGTTCGGCAGCGCGTCGGCGCGGGCGCTGTAGGTACTAGACAAAGTACCGTTACATTGAACGGCATCGATGTCACACGACGAAGCAATCGGCGTGTGCGCAGCCCAGGCAGTTACCGTCCGATCGTCCTCTGTGACGGACCTTTACACAAGTTTGCGTTCACATATTATGTGTCGTCTTACGCACTTGCGTTTCGTAACACTGTTCAAATCGTACGTTAAATATATATTACCTACGGTAAACCTCCACATAGTTTGGAATACTTATATTCGTATTGCACCCCATTGGGTAAGTGTTGAACAAGGTATTTAAAATGTAACTGCCAATTATTTTGCTCATTAGCTTAGACCATTTTACATCAAATCATCATAATTTTCAAAATGTGTGCTTTATAAGAGTTGTATAGATGCTTATTGTTTCTAGTATTTTAAATTAACGCAAATTTGTTAAGCTGATATCTTCCCACATTTTTTTATAATTACCTACACTCTAAAATTTTATTAGATTGCTTTTTATCATCATCATTATTATACATTAGCCATTAGCTTATTATTGCTTGTAGTGTAATAACCGTTCTGATGTTTAGTATAAACACCTCACCAACTGCTTACGGGTCTCGTCTGTAAGGACTTGGTTCGGGTTCGATTCCGGTCCTAGGCATTTACAAAATTTTCCTGTGAACGTACTTTACAGGGTGCAACATTACCATTTAAGCGGTCCCGTTGAATCCGGCTGTCCAGTCGGCGGGTTGCAAGCAACGACGCGACCTAGACCAGCACATCGGCTGCCGTGTCACCCAAGCGCAAAACCCCATAGGCTGATCAACACCTTGGTTGCCGCGCCCTCGTGCAAGATCCCGGATTTCCCCAAGGACGGTACCAAGCGTAGCAAGGACCCAGACGGCAGACTTCCTACCCCCTGTATTTTTTTTTTAATATAATTTAATTTTGTGGACGTGGTTTTTTTGTTCCCGAATTAGCGGGTCAACACCCAAACGTCACACCATGGCTTATTTTTGGCGTGGATTCGTAGATAGATTTCCCTATATTCGGTTCACAAAACTAGATACAATCTTAAACTAAGCTTATATGGAATATACATACCTACGATAAAAAAATATGTTGTGATAACACTGTATCCTGCTAGATGCAAACACAGCATGTAATGTGGCGCAAAAGTAATTTTTAAATGATTTAAATTATCGTTGTTACCAAAATAATAACATACTTAAAACAATATACTCAACAATCACATAAATAGTCCTAGCATCACGCTAAGATCGAGTCTTGTGTTTTAGGTATCAGAAATCACGGGAGACTTATCGGTCTCACAAACACCCAAACAAGATTGTATCAGTACGGGAATCGAACCCACGGCGTCTAATTTCACAGCCAGTGTCTAACCAACAGCGCCAGTGGCTGCTATTTTAGTTTATGGATTAGTTTCGTTTATTAACTTCGGCTCTCAATACACCATGTCCTACTCTCGGTTCTGTTAGTGAAACAAAGATTCCTTCAAGAGTATAAAACGTGGACATAAGATCCGACCTCCAAGCATCTCTCGACGATCACCTATACGAGGGGAGAGCGAGGTGGGGGGAGAGCGGGGTCGATATTGGAATATTTTTCATACAAACACGTCCCTACGTGGACACTTCTACTTGATACAATATTGCTATGCGTAAGGTAGGCCTACATGGCGGCGACTTGATAAATCGCAATTTTGAATATTAAAATCTTTTGAACTAAGTGAAAATACATCAACGATCTTTTTTGCGATTTCAATTACCAATAAAAGAAGAAAAGGAGATTGAGTCGGTATGCCTTCTTAGCTTATTAGTAATATAAACCAACAAGCAGATTTATTACTGGTGGTATAAATATAATACAAGATTACAAATAATAATAATCTATTGTCAATCGACAAATACTGAAGCACAATAACCATTAAATTACTAATGTAAATCCAAACAAACATATATAAGTGTTATATTAAGGGTAGGTACCACCGGGTCGTCTATATCTAACGCCAAACAGCAGTGTAAATGCACTGTTGTGTTTCGGATTCATTATATTTCTGAAAAATACTTCTAATTACTATAAGCACAGACCTAAAAGCGGGGAAAAGTATGGACCTCGTTTAACAATCATACATATTAAACAAATCTATAAAAATAAATATAAATGCACGCCTTTTCACTGTATTTTTTCTATTAAATTCATTGCAGTAACTGTACCGTGCAATTAAAATGGATTTGACTCAAAGTGTTCCATGTAAGCCGCATACGGCGTGTAGGTGGCCGCGTCAGTGTCCGGCGGCGGTCAAACTTTATATATTTTATATGTTTGGGCACACCGCACACCCCCCCGCCACACCCCCGCGCCCCACACATTTATTACAACTTGCTACGAATGGGTTCGTTTTAAAAAAACACCGCAATTGCATAGTAATTCGGTTGAAGCCGTGTATGATTTGTTTCATACAACAGTTCTTTGGAATCTTTGCAGGTAAGAATATTTTTTGGGTTTTTAATGAAGGTGTTCCTAATTGTACCTCAAGACGGCATTGGTTTGTACTGTAACAGGGATGTGATTGTTGTGTTATCGGTCTAGCTGAAAAATATTTAGACTGTGATCATATGAGGTCCTGCATTAACATCTCTAAACAAACACTCTACGTAAGTTTCTCTTGTTTTTATTGCAATTAATGGCGTCACTAGCAGGCCACTCGCCTGATAGTAAGCGATACGACCGCTCATGGTCATTAGCAAAACTAGACCACAGGATGAATTACAAAGCAATGCTTGGCATTCCACTGCGTTCGCCGTCCTGAGTCATAAGATGCTAAGTCTCAATATGTCCAGTAGCTACTCTGGTTACAATGTCTTTCAAACCGGAACACAATAGTGAGAAATAGATATTGCAATAGTACAAACTCAGGCCCCTTACGTATGGCGATAGACCTAGGAACAGTAGGTCGATTTTTTTAAGATTTAGGAGGATTTGAAAAATTTCATATAAACTGTGTTTTGAGTTGAGTTAGCAACGGGTTTCAGGTAACTTGGTATTTTATAAATTTTATTTACCATCGAAACAGTAAGATCATTACAGAATATACATATAACGTTATTTCAATTTCCCTTACGTGTGTGAATAAAATCCCCTGCAGGGTAGAAACACTTTTCCTTCCGTAGATAATTTTTACGAGGTCCGGTGTCCACGCCACTCCTTTATTAAGACGTCAAGGTGGAAGACGTAAGATTGGGTCGCTCGTAAAACGACACCCGCTGTATGTGATGCGATCTCCGTTTAATATCACCCTGTATGTTTGATGTTCCTATAGCAAAGTTTTCTTAAGGTTTTCCAAATATTTTTACGTGCCATTTTGAGACTTTATTTTTGAGAACTTTTGATATGGAGCGATCCGATAGCTGTATTGAGCAGAGAGCATAAATCAAATAAATATTTTTTCACGCTTATAACCCCGACTATAACACAAAATTTTAATAATAAGTGTAAAATTTAATTACTATTCAATAAAACTTGTTGTGAATGTAAGTAATAAATAAATACTATATTTATTTTATTTTATCGCTCTGAAAGAGTAAGCACCTCTTATTACCACTACCGTCACAACTACTTGGCCAAGCTTCTAAAATGAGACAGAGGGCGAGTCTATCGCCATACCGGGCACTATCAACCCCATATTGCATCATCTAAACAAACCAAAAAAAAAAAACAACCAAATCCAACTTAACCAATACGGAATAAATAAGCAATCAAATCCAAACACGGAGAGGAAGGTGGGCAAGTATGGACACAGTATAAAAGCAATAAAAGCGGCGAGGGCGCTCGTCCGTGGCGACATGTGGCTGGCCACTTGCATTTTTTTAAAATAAAATTTGCATACATCCACGGAGCTTTCGGCGCGTTTTAAACAATATTAAGGAACAGTCGGACGTTGGAGTTTAATGAAATTGTCCACGATACGCTGTAAAGTTTTATCTGACATTATTTCACGTTTTATTTCAGATTAGCTGTTGTACGTGGTTGTATTTGTATCATATTGTACTCCGTATTTGCACTGGTTTTGATATTATTGCTCTGAATTATATTTTTCTCTGCGTAGCATGGGTATTAGATCGCCCGCTGTTACTCTTGCGTTTTGGCAGAATGTTTTCGTTAGTAGCAGAGATGCCTAACTCTTCAGATAAACAGGTGATGCTTATGTACGTAAATACGCAATTTGGGCATTATTGCAATATAAATTGTTAGCAATTAAATTACTTGAATCGATATGCCAATCATACAAATTCATTCATATGTATTGGTGGCTTCTGGAAATAAATATCTCTACGAGGAATGAACCCAAGTACTCCTAAAAAGAACAGTAATTCTTAGTTGATGAACTATTGAACGCTATTCTTCAATCATAGATTCTATCAGATCAAATTGTCTCGGCCTCATTGTTTTACCTACATCCATTTGGATACTTCAGTCACTCATCAGTTGCAAATTATCACATTAGATTTATTTTCAGCTCCTTAATTATATTATTAAATACCCCAGTGACGCTGTGAAAGTGTCGGAGTAGTGTTCACACGTCACTCCGCGGTGTCGTCGCATAAAATAAAACGCTCTCAAACCCATGAGCAATGGATTTGGTTTGAAAAATGTGCTGTTCGAATTACTACCTTATGATGAGTAAAATAGAGTTGCATGTTGATTGGCGTGGAAGAGATTCCCCGTCTCCCACGGTGCAGGATCTATTACCGTTGGATCACATGTATCCCGTTGATTATCACGTGCTAGTGACGTTTTTATACGTATCTACCGATGTGACATGCTTTTAAATTTGACGTGACCATTACGAAATGATTAAATGTTTTAAATGCGTTGCAAGGGACGCTTGAATTTTAGTTGCAAATGATTCGAGGCGAAACTGAAGCAACTATTTATTCTTAGACAGAATCAAGGTAGTTAACTATGATGATCTTCCGTATCCATAATATATCCACATCAAATCTAGTGTTAACATGCTATTGAGTAAAACGGCATATTTGTCTAATGTAAATTAGATACAGATTGTCTTTACTCGCCAATCGGCATAGTATCTAGCACCTAACTTACTATCAGACGCTCTGTTACCACTTTGTAATGAAAAAGACAAAAGATTCTTTGATAATTTTACAAGCCCACTAATTTGTGTACAAATGAAACCGACAAAGCCATAATCAGACCACCAGTAACAACCACAAAAACAAAAATAACCAAACATGCACGTGTATATATCATCGCTAAGTACATTAACCTCTCACTCGCCAGTTTTTATTGCCTCAAGAAAAAAGATATATTTTTAATTTCGTAAATGATCCGCATATGGCGCCTTTACCCTTTGCGCCACCTTTGCAGATTGTTTTGTCTTTTGAACTTTATTCGCACGGTGATAAGGTTAAAATTTGTTTAATTGTTAGAGTTATTACATCGTTTTGCAAGCGTTAAATGTGCACGTATTAATCGTGAACACGTTTATGGTGAGAAGTTGACGACACCTGGCCTGTTCATGGCAGCCATGTTCCCAGAAGGCGCTCCAGACTTATAGAAAAATAAGCAAACACACTTAGTGGAAAAGCGATCATATTTCATACACAAATAACAAGATTAGCAATTTATAACAACTGAAAATCTGCACAATGCAATCTATCACATGATTCTTTAAACGAATTGCCATATTCGGCATGGTCCATGATCTTGTTCGATTTTTCCCACTCAGCTAGATCTTCGGCATCCCCGATTGAAATTGGCTCAAATTAAGACGGTTGTTCATCAGTTTACATAAGCTCATGCCAGTTTGGCCAGCGATGTAGGCGAAATTATCAGTATTGCCACTCATTATTTTCTGAGCTTATCTGCATATAAAGAAACAAAGGTCCATATGTGATTTTTTAAATCAAACAGGATCCTTAATTTAAGATTCAAACGAAGTACGTCACAGATCACCACCAGAAGACGGCGCCACCGACACGATCGTTCTAAAACATAAATTAACATAATCACCGCGCGATGATCAGAACATTAAATTCGAACAAATTCTAATATAACCCATTTCCGTTCCTACAAATAACTTATTTCATGTTACAAAATATATTCGAGATTGAGTGTTAGTCGTGTGACAACAGGTGCGGCGCGGTGTCTTGTCGCAGTGTCGCTTGTCGCGGCGCTTCGACCGACATCCGTCAAAGTCGCCGCGACGCCGACCGCGCACTATTTCCAACGTTTTTTAGCCAATGTGTAGGTAGATAGAATGTAAACATGTTTCACCTGTGATGGATGGTGGAATTAAAGTTTTTGACACGACAAGGTAATTTAAATTTTACGCTCCGGAGATATTTAGGCTATTACGTTTTATGCTGCGTATTTATAGTGTTTTCTTATGCAAAATGTGTTCTGGATTGAAATTGGTGCTTATGAAGTAGATCAAAATAATTGGACTGTGTAGAAGAGCTGTTATTCTAATATTGTAATACGAAAAACGTAAAAGATCCGTTACTTATTGACTGAACGATAGTCATGATATGAATATGCTAACTAAATAAACGGTCGAATACAGAAAACAAGTACTTTTATTGAATAAAACTAATCAAAAGGTTACCATTTTGATTCACATATTATTAGCACTCTAGGTTAAAAGTGTTTCATATATTATTCTGTGAGAAAATATTTTGATATTCGACCTATCACAACTTCTTCTTTGCCAATTATAATCTTCATGGACATCATATCTAGTCAAAGCAATTACACCGCTAAAGCTAATTACTCTTCTCCCAAATATTTTGCTATAATATAATATTATTGAATAATATTTCATATTCTTTCATAAAAACTTGTCAACAGTTAACTGATTCTACTTCCCTTTAAACGGGAACAAGAAACGCCGCAGGAAATTCCCCCAGCAATTTGCCCGTAATGTAATAATGCCAATTAATATAAACAGAAATATTTGTAAGCCTATAAATACTCGTTTACAATTAGCAAGAATTACATGATGAGAAGATTGCTCGTCTGATGGTAGTCAGTCACGCTTGCCCTGTATACAGAAATAAACACATACATACATATTTAGGTATATACATATGTACATACATAATTGCCACGTCTGTATTTCATAGAGGTAACACAGCTCAGATGTTATAATTTTACTAACCGCGCCATGGTATTGCACTTTGCTTCTCGTCAGCTAAGGCATTAGATGGTAAGGTATCCATTCCACAGTTTTGTTCTCCTGTTCTCCTTAAATCAATTGCAAGACATGCAACGTTTTTCGAATACATACAATATAAGCTCACCCTTTATTCCTGAAAGGGTAAGCTGACCCGCCACTAGTAGACCACACATTTATTTTTATCCACGATAAGGTTATATTATGCCATGCCAGGTACAAAACCCAGTTCAAAGAACCACGTGGGATTCTTACCTTAATTGTTCCACCTAGGAATCATATTTCACAGCCTACACCACAACTAGAGCAAGGTAAGAAAACTATTGAAAAAAAAAAAAACAATAAATCCTCAAACTCCTTGAGTAATTATAAGCAAAAATCAAACATTGGTAATTGGGTTTCCCGCAGCTGGCTCCGGTCCAAGCGACGTGGGCATCCATCTCCCGCCGGTGATGGGAATCACTCAGACACCTCTCTGCCGTACAGACAGACACATTGATAACTTTGAAGATGCTGTAAACATATTTTTTGCGTTTGTTTTGGAGCGAAGTGCGCGAGCACAGCTTAGTTTTGGATAGAGGATGCAGCGTTTTGCAATCGATACCTTTTTGTTTTTTTATTATTGTGCAATGAAATGTGATTAGAATTTATCTATTTGAACCCCTATTTACACGGAGAGCCTTTCTTGCAGCAAGAATCGTATGCCATTATTGCATAAAATAATTGCTATAGGTTATAGAGATCTGAACAATTATTTACATGTTAAACCTTTTTTAATATCCTTACGATAATTTCATCTTCGAGGTGAGAAACTATCCCTGTGTAAATGGGACTTTAGGCAACAAGTGCGTTGCAATTCAAATTGAGTTCCGATCAAAACCCGACACAATTGGCTTTTTCTGCCTATCTTCCACACCTGGATACATAGGAACGGCACACATTTTAAATATTTACAAAAAATCGGAGTTCATAACTGTTTGACCTGACTTAATCAAACACAAATTGGAATTGCAAAATATTCTAGCAGCAGTTATTTTTAGGTTAGCGTCTGATGTCATGTGGTATGTGCTAATAGGATTTAAAAAACAATTTCGCGTACTTAGTTAAGATTTATTGACGAGAACCTGCCCGCCGCTCATTAATTTGCCTCCTGTTGATTTACATTTGGGTGACAAATACAAACGATAATTGTTATGCGCTTCACATATTTATTTGTATAACATTAAAAACTTTTTAACGATGTACTAATTTTCGCGATATTGGAGTTCGAAATTTACTGAGTAATTAAATTCGAATGTTTTCAAATCTACCTGATTTTAAAGATAACGAATATAATACTTACTATAAATATAAGTTCACAAAAAAGTAACCTTTTTCAACCACACTTGAAGAGGGCGCATTGATATTTGCAGTCACCCAAAACGTAATTTAAAACAACTCATACTTTTCGCAATTTGACAGCCTCCGTGGCGCAGTTGGTTAGACGCCCCCTGTGAAACGAGAGGCCGCGGGTTCGATCCCCGCACCGAGAGAAATGTTTGTGCGGCCCACAAATATTTCTTCCGTGTCTGGGTGTTTGTGAGACCGAAAAGTCTCTCGTCGTTCCTGATACCCACGACACAAGACTCGATCTTAGTGTGGGGTCAGGACTATGTATGTGACTGTTGGGTGTTATTTATTATTTATTTATTTATTTAATCTACAAAGCCCACACATTACAGAAAGAAAGAAAACTCATTTATTAGTCACTTAAGACAACTGACACATTAATTTAACATAAATTTATGTACCTACAAGAAAAAAATAAAAATAAAGTTTGTATGTCGCATTAGATTGCCTGACCTAGTAATCAAACCTATCAATACCTCACCTGACACTGTCACTAAGTTAACAATGCGAATTTATATATGTATGCATTAAAACTAATGAAATGTGTCTGCCCTGTTTGCCTACTCTGGAACATTGTAAACAGAGAGTGCGTTCACACAAGCGCGCAGTCGTCAGCGCGCATTAGCCTGTCATCGCGGCGGGCGCGTGTGAACGAGCCCTAATCGCCGAGAGACGCGGACAAATCTACCTCTATCAACTCCAACCGACACTTTATTTTAAACCAATGTTTGTTTGTTTAAGGTGCTTTAAAAATTTCCGTCGTTTTATCAAAAGTGGTGGATGACTATTTTCTCTTAAAAGCTTCAAAGAACTTAAGTTTGGTACCACAAAACGTCAGTCTCTCTCCACGGTTTTAATTTAATTGTTTAGTTTTATTTAATCGAAGCGTATGAAAACTGTTCCTTGACAGACATGAAAGGTTTGACTGTACCCCAAAATGTAAGTAAGCATTGCTGACAAACATCAGTGAAGATAACCATATACCATTCGATAGACAACCTCCTTATTGGGTATCAACAAAATATATTATGAAAAATATTGTTCAAGTTTTTCTTTTTTTTACTAGATGTACCGAATATGTTCAGCGATTATTTTTCATTATTACAAGCGTTTATATTCACGAATATATAAAGGGAATACAGAGGAACGCGTGATGTACAGCCATAGCTTTATATATCAGAATTAATGTATGGGCCCTGGCAAGAACCATATTTTTACACGCAAAGACCACAGTACAAATGTTTACAGTAAAGACACACTGCTGAATCGACTTCATATTGTATTTCATGAGGTTTGTTCGAATTCAGTACAACGTATAAAATTACTATTTTATTCATTCAATTCACTTTATACATAATTAGTGTATATTAATTATTTAAACTCTTGTTTTCTTAATTCCCAGTACCGTACAATGATGTTTTAAGATCAAACAGTAATGCGAATTATAATAATTCAGTTGAGGGGCAAACATTTTTTACTACGAGCACAGTTGACAAGAATTTGTATTATCTAATAAAATATATTAAAAAAGAAAGGCTATGGAAAATTTCTATTTACCATTCTACTCTTATGCAAATAAAATATAAATAAATAACTAGGCCTCTTTTGCCGCATAGCACAACTATAAAATGGGATTTAAGGAGTTAAGTTTTTTTACTTTTCTACCAGACTATTCGCGAACATAATGTTACCTTTTGTTCTCATTTAAATTACTGTACCAAACTGAACTAAACAAAAGTATAACGCGCTAAAAAGATTTATGACGTCTTAGCATTTATTAGAGAAGATATTTATCAGATATACTCAGAGATATTAGCGAGATAACCGGCACCGATGCGCGGCCCCACTCGTAAATCAAACGGCTATGTGTTGCTAATCCCGCTAATACACTGCGTAAAACGCAACGCAACACTAAATTATATTTTTGTACCAAATATTTATACATCACTAACAATAAGGATAAAGTGTTTTTTCGTAAAATATAAATACAAGGATTTCTTGTGTATCAAAAATAACGAGAGAATTTTCGATATACACCGAGTTCCATAAAGAATAATTTAGGGTTGCACAATAATTTGTGTACGAGGATCGAACCCGCGGCTTTTTGTTTCATAGGCGATTTATTAACCAACTATGCCACGGAGGATATCTAAAGACAAAACATACAAAAAGTCATATAGACGTTAACGATATGTATCACTGGTGGAGCAGACAAGGCTGCCACTCGTGTCGCACAGTTCGCCGAAATGTTTTCGACCCAAAATAACGACTAGGGCAAACCAATGATATGCTGGGAAACTCCTATCGAAATGTTTAATTATATGGTTTAACAGTTTACATGGTTTGAGTCTCCGTGGTGCAGTAGCAAACGAGAGGCCGCGGGTTGGATCCCCCACCGAAACAAATGTTTGTGATGCCTACAAATATTTGTCTCGGGTCTGGGTGTTTATGAGATCGAAAAGTCTCGCAGTTTCTGATACCCATGACACAAGACTTAACTGATCTTAGTGTGGGGTCAGTGTGACTGTTATGTGAATTTATTTATAGTTACCTTTATTTTACCTTCAACATTCTGGCAATGCTCAACAATTATAACACACAAAAATAAAAATAATAAAAACAATGTCCATCAAAATTCACACGAATTAGTCAACGTCGCAACGGTACATTACGTCTCGCGTCATAATAGCAATATAATAAATATCATTTAAAACTGTGAACAAATGATTTGGCTGTAGCAAAACATCAGATTTTCTAGCATTCAATGCCAACTGCATTCCACGTGCAAAGCTAAAGCACGTAAATCAAATTGTTACAACACATTAGCTATAAAGCTATTAAAATAGTTATTTTCGTGGATTTTATTACTTGTGTTTTTATTTGAAATGACAGATTTGCAATATTGATATTACAATGCACTAGAAATTAAACTAGAAGAATCTAATTGGGCGCAGAGTACAACTGAACGGCCGAGTCACGGAGGTCATAAATTCTTGCCCAAGATCCTCCTTTAAATTTACGTTACATATTATTGCTATGAATATGAAACGCCACACGCTAGTAAACGAACGTTCTGATAGGAAGAGTTACTTAATATTTTACAAAATGTTAGTTAATTTTATTACTGAAACGCTCATACTACTATGCTGCGATGTAGCTGGCAGAGACTAATTATTATCACTCATATGAATAATATACAAATGCAGTTTACGTATTATATTCTTGACTGAAGAGGATCCGTGCCCTGCAGTCGGACATATATGGAATGATTTACTTCACTAGAATTAAAAAGTATTTGAAGTCAATATCCATGGTACTCCATTTAACTAGACGTCGATAACGAATCGTATGAAATCTGCATCATAAATTGAACTATTAACCCCTCATTATACCCTGGTATTTTTGTTTCGTCTGCTGTAATCTCAATGCATCGCTTTTCCAATTGTTATAAGATAAAAACGACCTTTAATTAATCAAAAACCCGATCTAAAAAACTCACCTGCCCCCAGCAAAAAGCAAGTGAAATTCCAACAACAAACGGTAATGCAATTTCAAAAACAGCGATATTAATGGATGCAGAAATAACCAAGAATTCGAGTGCGCACCGGCGGTAAAAAAAATTGGCACACGTAATAAAATAACTGTTATAAATTAACTGGCAGTGTAAGACACCTTTGGTCGTACTATTTTCGTTGATTTAAATGCATTCTTGGTGGGACGTTGATAATGGGAGGTAAAAATACGCATGTTGAGCTCGTATTGACATTCTTTTGTATTTAGTGTACAACGCCGCTGTGTCTGATGATTCTTGACGCTTTGTTTTGTTGTTTTCGTCTAGTCTCAATTTTTAACTCTTTTTTTAATGTTACTGGTTGTAGTAGCAACTACGTGACATGTTTTGCAAACTGTATATAAATATTTGTAAGTTATAATATGGATATTTTTTTGTGCGAGGATCAACTGAATTTTTTTTAATTATATAGCGGAAAGCCAACCGCTTGATTGATGAAGTTTTTTTGGAGGAAAATAAGTTATTTACAAAATAGAGTAACATTAAAAAGAAACAGAACACGTGTTAAAATTTTATCAAATGTATCCCAAGGTGGTACAAACTAGCACTAATGGACAATTAAATAGCAAATTCTCGTAAACTTCATTACATAAGCAACACCATCAATTTCTGTCCAAAAAGCTCGTCTGATAATCCTTTGATTAATTTCCAAAGTGCATAAAATATGAGAGCATTTCGTCCAGTCAAAGTATCACACAAAAAATGTAAATTACTATTTTCTTATTTACAAAGTGGATATACTTGTCTTAGTATTTTTGTTTTTTCTTAGCACTTACCACATTACACCTAACGCTACCTACGTTTGAAAAATAAAATCGTAATAAAAGCAACATCAAAACACCATTAATAAAAGTCTATGCGTTTTAACTAGGACATGTTTGTACTACGGGGTATTCATCGGGCGGCCATCGGGATTGTATTAGCGAAGTCGATCGATATTGGAAGTGTTAGACATTGACTATAAATATGTATGTTAGTGGGTTGATTAAAAGAATTAAGAAATGAATGTCATTGCATTCGTTATAAACAAAAAAGTATATAATATTCACGCCACAATTATGTAATTTCTTTCTATATTTATCGATTTCAGTTTTAAGTTTACTCTATTTTACTTTTAAATATTTAAACTACCAAGGTTTGTTTAATTTAAACACACTTTGTTTCGCGTTTAAGGAAAAAAATCAGTCTCAAAGTCGAACGTACTCGAAATAAGATCACTTTATTTAACACGCGGTGAATAAATAGCTCAACATTAGTTCACACGTCTAAAGCTATTAATTATAGCGTGCAGTGGCCATTTTATCATAACCGAGCGATCTGACGCGGAAAAATAAATCAAACGAAAAAAAATGTTTGTTTTCTTTCAGGTTACCTCGCGGTTACCATGAGATATCGATACCGAATATTAATATTTACACTACAATACTAATAAATAGAATTTTCATAGACTTGACCCCCTTGGTGTAATTTTTGTGATGTTCGTTCGATCAAGAAATTATATTTTGTATATTTAATTTATGATTAATATACAGAGTTGTATACAGGCGAACTAAATGCCTGAGGCATTTTCTAACACTCGACCTTTGGATAGTGCACAGAGAGAAGAAGAAGCGTATAAATTCACGTAATTTGAATATTAGGAATACGTCTTGAGGAAACCTGCATACTTGGTTCATAAGAATTTCTAAGGTATGTAAGTCCGCCAACCCGCACAAGGCCAGCGTGGTGGACTATATGGCCTAACCACTCTCAAACGTATTCTCGACTGTAGAGTAGGCCCGTACCCTGCAGTGGGACGTATGGGCTGATACAGTCTACAGTCAACTTGAATATTGAGAGTTATATAATTATGTTGTTATTTATGTTCGCCCAGATAACGACCGTTATACAAAATAATGAAAAATCAACTGAATCAGTCACTCACGTAAGTATGTAACATTCTAGGTTCAACCTAGATACAGTCAATTTTGAGTAAATTTTCTTGGTTCTTTTTCTTTCTTTTAGATCGAAACAATTGTGTGTGTGTAAATGTACAGCTATCACTATTAGTTGCCTTGTAAACACGTTCCAGTATAAAAAATTCTCTGTGGTGGGTGGAACAGGTGTATAAATTAAATCGTACGACAACTCATTGTGGAGAAACGTAAATGGTTTCTCCACAATGGTCAGCATCTGATAATAATAAATACTGCATCATACGTATACTATTCTGCGTCTTTCCGTTAAATAGACGTAGTTAAAGCACCTGTTTTCTATGAAGTCGGAGGGAATCATAGATATCAAAATAATTTGTCACACTTGAAATATTCATTTCATAAAATTTACATTTATATCGTACAAACATATCGATATGTATATATATATGTATATAAAATCATGCTTGTAGCACCTAGGCGTAGGTAGAAAATGTGAATTTGCAGGTAGGTCTGTCTGAACATATTTTGAGATTTGTATATTTGAGCCGTACCTTGAGAGAGGCCTAAGACCTATAGTGGTCTGCAACGGGCTGATGATGATGATGATGATATTTTCACTATTCTCATTCCCAACGCTTAAGGTACCGACGAGAAATGTGTCGGTAATTGTAATAGAGGGTTTGGAAAACTGAAAACACGATCTATGTATATAATATACACCTAAGTAAGTGCTGAAATAATAAAAAACAACAAATTAGGCAATCAACTGAACTCTTAACCAGGCGCAAAGAAAAACGGATGGACTTGAAATATTAAACATACTTTTATTATTTTCAATCAAGACAAAACTTGATATGTTTCAAAGGATATATCAAATAAAAATGATGTCATAAGCCCGCAAACATTAGCTGAATAACGCTAACCCTAAATGAAGAGTGGTGGGTCTGCGAGGCCCGCGTGGCTTGCCGTCCGGCGCAACCGACGCTGCACAAAGGCGCGTTCATGCCACGTCCGGCGCGGCCGGATGGACGCATCCTGACACCGACACCGCGGGCTCGTGTTACCACGTACGAGGTTATTAAATATTAGCGATTAATGTGCTTAGTCACGGGTTAATTCACCTCCGTCAGAGATTCATCTATATTTATGTCTCAATAAAATTTTCAAAGAACAATCTTCAAATTAATTAAATTTAATTAATAATCGATGTTTGTAGATTGTTTTGCTAGCAAGTAACCATCATAGCAAATCCATAAAAACTAATTGTGCGTTTTACTGCCAAAATAACGCAGTCAAAACTGCCAGATATTATAAATTACATGCACCAACCAAACAATGGGCACAGGTAACACGAGCGCTACAGCAAATAATTTGAAGACATTCCGCAACCCGTCAGCCGTCTATCGCACGTCCATTTGCCGTCCATTCCGTAACACGATCCGGACAGCGCACCTCGGCGTCGGCGCACGTGCGAATTAGCACATGTCATTAGCCGGACAACCGTTTCGCGGAACAGCCGGACGCGGTATCGACGTGGCCCAGTTTGCAACAACGCGCTCTCTGTCCCGTTTATGATCACCTATGTTTAGGGTTAGATAAAGCTATTAACGTTTTACTGTTTTGCGTTTATGTGCCGAACAAAGTAATGATTAATTGGAATGTTTCGGTATTCGCTTTCTTGTGTAGTGGTATGTTTTACCGTTTCTGTTGCAAAGTACGTCGTAAATAGTGATATGTATTTTTTTTTCACCTCATCGTGAATGCAGAACAATCCAAAACGATTATTTATAGCCAGTCAACAAAATTATGTCGGCCTGCTCCAACTAGATAAAGGTACACTGCACTGTATCAACCCATATTCGTCCTAATACGCACGGCGCAGGGCACGGGCCTCCTCTACAATCGAGAGTACCTACGATTGAGAGTAGACAGGCCATATTATAGTCTACCACGCTGGCCTAGTGCGGGTTGGCGGACTCTACATACCTACCATAGAAATTCTAACAAATCGCTTTAGTATGCAGGTTTCCTCCCGGTGTTTTCCTTCGCCGTTATAATGCGTGGTGGTACCAATACAGACATGTCTCTAAAAAGTCAGAGGTGTGCCCTGGGATTTGAACCCTTGACCATCGTAAATATATCAGCAGCCGCTTCTGATCCGTTGCCAACAGGCCACTACGTGCTTTTCCAACAGGCTATCATCAAAGTCTCAGGTATTACACGCGCGATGATGGTTGCGGATGATCCAATATTTATGCTTAATCACCAAAATATTGAAATTCTAAACCGACCCGTATCTGTTGACGTGATAGTGAATTGTTCCCGTCTCCTTAAATTATAGAAAAATATTATTTTTTTTTTGTGAAAAGCATTCAATATTCGAATGTACTACTTATAATAATCTTGGGTAACTATAAAATAAATAAATACATAGTTCTCATTCCAGGCTAAGATACAAGTCTTGTCTCGTGGGTTTCAAAAACTGCGAGACTTCAGTCTTGCAAACACCCAGACCTAAGACAAATACGAATAAGCAGCACAAACATTCGTTTCGGTATGGGGATCGAACCTGTAGCCACACGTTTTACAGCTAAGTCTAAGTGCTTGCGCTACGAAAGCCGCCAATTTAATTTAGTACAGCCGGATGACCTTAGTCTACCTCTGATGATCAGTACTTAAAACGGAAAAAAATTACAATATTTTTAATTTTTCGCTATTATATACCCAACCAACTTTTCAATGTCAACCTTTATGCATATAGGTAATCTAAGCTCAAATCCAAGAAATATTACCTCAAAGCCAAAGATATCCATTTAGTCTCCAAAATTCTTTAAACTAATATTCGACGCGGTTGCCTTTTAAAACCGGCTAATATTAGAAATATTTAAATATCTTAATCCTAATATCCTACATACATAAATAGACTGTAACGCAATAAAAACAACAAACATAAAACACCGCTTAAAAGTTGTCCGACAGTCAGAATATTTCGTGGTTAATTCCACTACTTGATGCTAGATGGCGCTGGCCGTTTTTAAATCTACTTATTCGAATAGCGAAGCCAGCATTGCAAAGAAAAGTAATTTTTGAACTATAAAATACATTCATTTCAAAACTTTGTCTACATATTATGTTTCACTATTTACTTTGATTTATTACTAATAGTATAGTTTACAAATTAATTAATAAATCAGCCTGTTTTAAGTTTTCTAGGTATTATCATAATGTTACCTACACCTTTAAGATGCGAGTATGGGGATTGTGTATTATATTGACAGCCTCCGTGGCGCAGTTGGTTAGACGCCGCCTGTGAAACGAGAGGTCGCGGGTTCGATCCCCGCACGGAGAGAAATGTTTGTGCGGCCCACAAATATTTCTTCCGGGTCTGGGTGTTTGTGAGACCGAAAAATCTCTCGTAGTTTCTGATACCCACGACACAAGACTCGATCTTAATGTGGGGTCAGGACTGTGTATGTGACTGTTGGGAGTTATTTATTTATTTTATTTATTACCTAAACCTTTCTAAACTATAAGACCATCAACGCGTTTTTGTGATCGAAAAAAAACATACATATTTGCAAACCTCTGTGGTTTTATAATTATTATATTTTTATTATTAGCGACAAAATTACATTGTGTAGGTATATTTAACTAACATTACAATAAAATGGCAAAATATTATAGAGATCCTGCGTGCTGTAGATAGTAATGTAATCAAATATTGACTAAGTCTGGTCTGAGCTCTTTAGCAAAATCAATTGCTTTCTCATAGATACGAGGCAAATTGCAATCAGTTTTGAGCTACATTTGAATAGTGCTGGTTGTACTTGGGGAGGCCTTTGTCCAGCAGTGGACTGCAACGGGCTGATGATTGTTTTAGTTAGTTGGATAGTTGTGTTGTTTTTTTTTATTACAGAAGATGGCGAGAATAATGTTACATTTGTCTGATGGCAAGCGATACAACCGCTCACGGATAGTAGCAGAACCGAACAACACCGTGAATTACAAAGCAATGTTTGGCATTCCACTACGCTCACCATAACGAAACATAACATATTAAGTCTCATTATATCCAGTAGTTATTCTAGCTACTATGTCTTTATAACCGAAAATACCAAATTATAATATAACAGTACATTTACACTACTATTCGGCTAGAGAAATTGACATTGCAGTGGTACCTACCCAGGTGATCTCTCACAAATGAGAGATCTACCATCAGTAAAATTACAACTGTGATAGTGCAAAATACAAAATTATAGAATTTTCAGTAAAATGAAAAGTTGGTTTAAAACTTTATCCAAAAGGGAATAATATTTCATATTACAGTACACATACTGGTAATTATCATTAGGTTAAAAAAGGTGCACTGGGGTAACACCGTAATAGTACTGCGTAGGGGGTAAGAACGTAAACTCATAAAAAATACACAAACTTACTAGTCCGTGAGCCAGCAACAGATTTTCATGACCAATTTCCTCTCAAGCGGTAATTAGTAAAATGCATCAGAGTATTGTATTATGAAGCCTTGTGAACGTCAGCTGGCACTCGGTTGGGGGGATGAGCGGGTGTAGCCTCCCAAGCATGAAAAAAAAAAATACATTCACTGATTTCCTCTCAGCTGAAATTTTGTCAAATTGTAGCTCATCTAATATCTCAACGAAAAAAAATAATCAGCTGGTTACAACGTGGTGTATTGTACGTCAGCTGGTGTCTCGAACATGAAAAAAAAAATATTTTCAGTGATTTCCTCTCAAACAAAAATTTACCTGATGATAGCTTATATGTAACTGTGGATAAATATATAGGTCAGCTGGCTGTATCTTGGTGGAAAAACCGTCAGCTGATACTTTGAAAGTTATTACATAGGAGTTAGGCAGGAGCATCTACTGTCAATATAAATACATCAGCTGACTAGCTTTTCCTCGACTTATTGCTAGCTGATTTTTTTTATTTATCGCATCAGTATATTAACAATCAACTCACAAATTTTCATCTGGGGGGAAATGACGTATCTTTAATTATTAGACATAGCGCTGCTTCAATATGAGAGTTGAGTTGAAATAAATATTCTGTATCAATGTTTTTGAAACGAATAAGTATGTTATCAAATAATATTAGATATATTTAAATAATTAAATAAATACAAATAAAAGATACAGCCAGCTGACCTATATATTTATCCACAGTTACATATAAGCTATCATCAGGTAAATTTTTGTTTGAGAGGAAATCACTGAAAATATTTTTTTTTTCATGTTCGAGACACCAGCTGACGTACAATACACCACGTTGTAACCAGCTGATTATTTTTTTTCGTTGAGATATTAGATGAGCTACAATTTGACAAAATTTCAGCTGAGAGGAAATCAGTGAATGTATTTTTTGTTTTTTCATGCGTGGGAGGCTACACCCGCTCATCCCCCCAACCGGGCACCAGCTGACTTTCACGACGCTTTATAATACTATACTCTGATGCGTCTCACGAATTATCTCTTGAGAGGAAATAATTAACCAAATTTGCACCTGGCTCACGGACTATACGTTCTTACCCCTTTCATCGTTGTAATACGGTGTTACCCAATGCAACATACTATTGCTATAGTTAGTGTAACACACAAAAACTTTGGAATGATTTTTTTTTATTGCAGTGAATGGCGATACGAACATGCCATTCGCCTGATGGTAAGCGATACGACCGCTCCTAAACAGCAGCAAAACCAAACAACACCTTGAATTACAAAGCAATGCTTGGCATTCCACTGCGCTCGTCATCCTGAGACATAAGATGTTACGCCTCAATATGTCCAGTAGTTACTCTGGCTACAATGCCCTTCAATCCGAAACACAACAGTGCATTTACACTGCTGTTTGACGACCTCTCACATATGAGAGACCTACCACCAGTAAATTAATGATCGCGGGTTCGATCTTGCAAAGTACGTTCCACTATAATATTGTACCTAGTAAAGTACGTCGCAGAACTGTAATATACCTTGATATTCGTATCAATTTCGAGAAATAAGTATCTTACTGCGAGACGGGGACTATGTTTGTGATCGTTTTTCCTGACTGACTGACTGTTAGGTATTGATAATTGTTATTTATTACTTTATTTAGGCAAACGCCTAGATATTTATTCGATATTTAAACAAATATCGACACCAAATAAAACTATGTAATGGAGACAGGATAATTCCCTTTCAAGTTCTAACAATATGAAAATATATCAATTAATATGCTAATATAATATAGCCAATAGATATTGTTTGAACAGATTTCTATAGAATAATTTTCTATCACCTTTTGTTTGTGTACAATGATAATTTTTAATCATGATTTAACACCAAACAATTATAGTTTATTTGGTTGACTTGGAGCTTCTATTATATATCGTCATAGTTGTACCATCGCGTATCAGTTATCAGGATGTAAATATATTTTATTTGTGCGATATTGAATCCATATCCATCATATCAAATAAAATAAATAATGCAACATCCAGACTCACAAAAACCTGACCGTTCTTAGAACCGGCCGTACCTAAACCGTTGGCGTTAATTATTCCGTTCCCAGAAGGCGGCACATGTGGTATCACAAAGCTTGCCTTTTTACACATTTTTTATATAAAAACGTATTCCATCTTAATCAATTTTGAACTTTATTCAAACATTATAAAGTAAAATATTGGGTGGCGGAGTGCGTAGGACTTTACCTGCAAAGGTAAGGCCACATGGTTGTTGTTTTTGTTATGTCGGCTGTATCTTTGACAGGTTTGATGTTTATGTAGGCGGGACTTATCGGTGTCGAATGAATTTTATAATCGGCCATTTTGTTCAACATGACGTTTGTAAACGTGTCTTTTTTTTATGTGTGTGTGTGCTTCTTTATATTTTTTAGTATGGCGTTGAACTGTATTTGGACATTGCAGGTCATTCTAAAGACCGTATACATATATCTATATATGTGTGTCTCCACCGACTATAATATACTTTACGCTCATAGTATTATGAATTTAAAAACTAAAAGTAAGTTTAACTAATTCTTTGAATACGTTTCTAAAGAACTTCACCAACTGGTGTGTTCACCAAAAGAAGTGGTTCAATAGTAATCAATTTTTTTTTGTTTTTATAGAAAAGCAGAGTCCGTTATTGGGGACCTTGAGACTCAGTTTTGGGCTTCTAAGATGGCAATGGACAGAGCGAAAGTATTATAGTTGGACGGAACTTGACGTTCTATATGCTTAACATACCCCTGTAGGTCCAGGCGTCCATTTATGTATCTATACATATATTAATAATTAATAAATAAACCTAATAGTCACATACACAGACCTGACCCCACATTAAGATTAATTAAGTGAAACACTCAGACCCAAGACAAAGACTTATGGACCTCATGAACATTAGTCTCGGTGCGGGGATCCAACCCGCAGCCTCTCATTTCACAGCCGCGGTCTAACAACCAGCGCCACGGAGGTATCATAACACAAAAGAGCTCCAAAACTAATCACAAAGCCGCAAGCATCGAATGTGTGAAGTAAGAGGCGTAGGTGAGATAACGGTGACATCCGACCCCACTTCCTTGGAAATAGCGCGCGATACGCGCAGTGCGTAGGCTGCTTATCTAGTAGGTGGAGCATTGTAGGCATAGAGCTTAGTATCAATTATAGTTTTTTATTGCATTAAATAGCGAGATGAGCATGTCGTTCGCTTGATGGTAAGCATTACGACTGCTTATACAACAGTAGCAAAACCAAATAACCTCAATGTTAAGTCTCAATATTTTGTCCAGCAGTTACTCTGGCTACAATATACATCAAACCGAAATACAACAGTGCAACAGACTTTTTACGTCACTAAACTTTACTGGTGGTAGGTCTCTCTTATGTGTGAGGCAGCCTGGATAGATGCCACCGTAATGTCTATTTCTTCAGCCAACCAGCAGTTTAAATACATTCTTGAGTTAAGGGGCAAAAGAAATTGTAACAATTGTAAAACAATCTCACATACTAAGTCTCACTTCATACAGTCTTCACTTCCAGGTCTGGAATTTGAGGCTTATATGACATTCCGTCAGCAGGCGTATTCGGGATGAAAATAAGCACGGCGAATTTAGTATTAGTTGCCAAGCCCGCTAGAGATACAGACATAATACATATTCTGTTTACTAAGTTAACTGGATATTTAATTACACTGTTATGCAATTACACATCTGTTCGTCCCAGATATAGCAAACTTAATTCGTTGTTTAATACCATGGTATTTTTTTTTAGACGTCTCAAAAATGTGCTAATTAAACTCAAGGACACTGCAGCTGTACCGTCAGCCTCAATGAGTTTTTAATTGACATTCTCAGAACTATTTTGAGAAGTCAGTAGTTGGGTGAACATAATTTCCTAATTTGATCGTACAGAAATAAACCGAACTTGACTTCAAGACCTCTATAATTGCCCTGGGAATGTTTCTGAACTGTATTTTAAGGAATGGGTAAGAATATACAACTCACAATTATGGGAAATAAATCCTAAGCTTTTTTAAATTCTAACTGTCTACTAACAAGCGCTAGAAAACTCTTAAGATAGTTTTTTTTATGACGAATTAGGTATTTTACAATAACGGCCATAGACAGTTTGTAAACCTATATATGGATAAGGTCGTAAGTATTTATGCTTACCATTTGAGCTTACCTTTACTTAACATTGTCAGGCGCAGTGCTGTCATTACAGCGGGCCAGTGAATATATATATAGTTCCATATATATTTCAAACTGTATAAGGAAGTAATTGCATATTGTATCATTGATTTATAAAAGGTTAGTCATAAAACCAAAAATATGGCCAACGCCGAAATCGCGAAAAAATCTGCTGATCCGTACAAAAATAACCGTTTCAATCTGCAAAATGTATGCATTACATTATTTCCATAAACAGTTCTAAACAGTTGTTACTCATAAAGTTGTAATATAAATGGAACTTGATATTTAAATATTTACGGCCTTAGCTACTTAACCTTGTATATTTTATTTTATTTTCACCCGCACAAGGCGAAGTATGGCTGCCAGCCTACAAGAATACAAAACAATAAAGGTGCTTTATCTACTCGTTATCGGAGGTCGGGTCACCCGTTTCGTATTAACGTCGGCTGATAGAGCCCGTGACGTGCCGTAGATAACGCTTATCACTAACATGGATTTTCAAAACACCCAATAGCGAGTTGATTGAACTGGTTTCTCTACCTACATTTTGTTATTATCATTTTGCTTTTATCGCTTCTTTTTTTTGTATACCTTAATTTTTGTTAAATGATACTGTACATAGACTGCAAAGTGACATACATACACATGTATATGGGCGTTTAGAGATACAGACACAGATGCAATTCTATCGCATTCTAGGTCTGGTGTGTGTAATAATTTTTCGACCTAACGAAAAAAATATATTTTCTTAATAGTTTTTGTTTTATTGCAATGAACGGCGAGACGAGCATGCCTTATACCTGATGGTAAGCGCTACGACCGCTCATAAACAGGAGCAGAACCAAACACCTTGAATTACAAAGCAACGCTTGGCATTCCATTGCGCTCGCCATCCTGAGACATAAGATGTTATGTCTCAATATGTCCAGTGGTTACTCTGGCTACAATGACCTTCAATCTGAAACACAACAATGCATTTACACTGCTGTTTGATGAGAGAAATAGACATTGCGGAGGTACCCACCCAGAAGGCCTCTCGCATATGAGAATCCTACCACCAGTAAAATAGTAAACTGAGAAGAAGTAATGATATTCAAGAGAAGGGCCAAATTAAATGAATACGTAGGAGTGACGCTTGAAGTATTTTTAGAACAGTACCTATAGCCTTGATACAAAGTAACACGTAAGGTTGCTCTGCGATAATTGATTGAAACCATACAAGGTACTGTACTTTATAAAGAAAAGATAATAAACAATTTATATAGCTATAAACCTATTTTACAGATTACGGTTAACTTTTATGAGAAGAATAGGTAAAAACAATTGATAAAGAAATCATGATGATAGTTTACAGATTACTATATTTCTTATCCTGATTTCCTAACTACAGTTATTTTGCAGAATGAAATTGCTAATATTTTTATACCCACGGGCTGACAATTCACATCAATCTACTAAATTTAGTCTACCACACTACGTAATACAGTTGATATACTTTCCATACCTTTTAAATTCTTATTAAATTCTTATGACTTTGCTTGGTCGGCTTCCTCAGGATGTTTCTCTTCATCGTATATCCAGCAATTATTTACAAAGATATAATAAGTCACACGTAATTAATAAGTAATCTGTATTCTGGGTTCGCATATGCATTCTTCCCTTGCTGTACACTGGTACATACAATCGACTATGTTGGGTGCAAAAATGTACTGTAATAGTCACCGAACTATACTACAGTACATCTTTGCACCCAACAATGTCGATTTAAAACGCACCGTATTATCGAGACTCCATCTAGAGCACTACGGTTTAACGAGGCATTAAGCAACAACGGCTACTTTGTACGCAATGTAACAGTTTAATTGCCTACTTTAGAGTCAATTATAAAAAAGAGCTAAGTTTTACGGCCTGGGGTTTGTTTAATTTAGCTCAATGTTTATATTTTCGAGTGTAAGTGAACCGTATGGATGTTGGAATAGCAAAGTCTCCAACCGTTTTTATGATCTAATGTAATGTACGGCAGAAAGATTACGGAATATTCGTAATATTTTGCATAGTAAATGTACATGGCTTATAAAATGTAGAACTAAGCAACATGCGAATCGTATATTTATAACTATCTTCGCCTCTTTTATTAATTATCATAATGATCTTCGCCTCTTTTATTAATTAACCAGCTCGACTAGGTCGAAACCACTACTTCTTTTTATAAAAAGCCGACTACAAGTAATTCTTACTGATTAAACGTGATGTACAAAAATCCTATAAGTTACTTGCCTTTCTCCCATATTTCCTTATTCATTTTTTAATGTCATGGCGCATTTATCATCTCCAAATTCTAGATACTATTAAATCAAGCTACTTGCGTATTTGTCGGATCTACGCTTAAAATCTACAGAACACTAAAGACTATATACATCAGTTACGTACAATACAGACACATTAACAAACATAGGTAAGCAGTAAGCACACAGCAGGATGACGTCACGCGACAACCTGTCGCCCGCGCCGTGTAATTAAACCCATCCGAAGTAGAGATGTGCGGTGGTATATCGATATTACTGATTTTTGTTTGTTTAAAGATATTAATTACAAAAATTAAGTTTTGTATTATGTCCCATATTTAGTCCTGTTATTTTGGAAACTTTAAATGATTTAGTGAAAATTCTCACGAAATGTAATAGTGTAATATACTTTTTATGAAGAAATGTCTGCAAGCAAAATACTGCATCGTTGCGAAGCGTGAGAGGCGTTAATCATTTTTATACAAATAACATTTATTAATTTTTACTATGACACGGCAAAGAATATTGTATTAGATGCCTGTAATAGCTGTACTGTATAAAAATACTTTTCATGTACCTCTCTCCTAAACAAATCCCTTAGTTTCACCGATAATACTTTTAATCGGAAGGGCCGTGCCATCAACTATTTCAAAAACACTTTTTTCAAATTTAGAATGAAAATTGTTGCCATTTTTTTCCTTGCCACCACAGGGTATCTGATAACTACCGACAACATCGACGGTTATATCAAGGTGCACGTCTCTACGCCGACCCCCGCGGCACCTAGTTTTATTAAGGCCCGTTTTTTGTCCGGCCACATGTGCCGACCATACCTCGGCCCGTCACCGCTCGCTTTATTGTAATGGCGCGATGTTCACTCCGATCTTAATAATCATTTTTATATGTTACTGCTTTTGATTTTGAGGGATATTAACTTCTTGAGCTTTAGCAATGCGAAGTTTAGATGGTTTGATATTGACAGCCAACATAGAACTATAGTTAAGATTCTAACTGTGAAACAATAGACTGCAGTGCCTGCATTTTGTACTGCACCGAGACAAATGTAATGTTTATTGTAAAACAGTAGATAATAGGAACCTGGACGAGGAAAAAGCTGGATACGTATTATCCCAACAATACCTCTTCAATGTTCCTTTTAAAACTACGTTCTAAAGGTACAGTCAACTCCTACCCAAAATAGAAGGTGAACAGTTAGAGACTAGGGCAATCAATACTAGATATTTGAAACCAAAAAACTGCAAAAAGTATATTTCCCGGACTCGGAATCAATAATAAGACCACTTATAGCTCACACAAGCTGTCACTAAACAAACAACGCGACAAAACCCAAGAAACTTATTATCATAAATAATAAGTTATGGTGGAACTGCCATTAAAGAAACACAAAGTATAAAACATATTTGTATTATAATAACCTTTTCAAATATCACTCGCGCTCACAACATACATTACAATATTTTCAATAAGTTAAAAATTTTACGACGCAACTCTGGCGAGGTGACAATGTCTAAGAGTTTTATTCTCGCCGCTGTAAGGCTGGAGCTGTAAAATTTCACACTACTTCGCTTTTATCGCGGCTTCACTTGCGTAAAATATAATTTCAGTCACACCTAATTAAAGAAAGATCATAGATGCATTGTGTGCCTTTTAAAATGGACGCAGAAAAGTCTCTCAGGTAAAGATTATTCGATCATGTTTGATGTCCAAATAAACTATACACAATCGTAACTTTCGCGGCATACTCGATATGGGTAGGCACAGACTATAACATCTTTGTTCTTTAATTATATGTATCTTTCGCTTTATCTATTTAGATTCATCTCTTTATGCGTTATCTTTCAGAGTGCTTTTATATATTCAGCTTCATATCCAAAAGTATATAAGGCGGGCTTAATGCCACTGGCAATATCGATCGTCGTCCTTTAAATGATGCATAGATGTGCTGAAGTAGACGTACGTACTTCTGATTAGACTCTTGCTGACGGTATCACCGATTTGGTTCAAAAACTATTCGGAGTAGATCCATAGTGACTCTTCTATTCTCATTTGCCTCATATTATATTGGTCTATTTTTATTAATACTATCTACGTAAACAAACCAGTTCCATTAATAGAAAACACGCACAAACGCCAACACAGGTTGTGTATAGTGATATCTGCGCAGCGGAACGGGCGGGAGATTGGAAAACTTGTGGCCGAGTATCCGTTTATGACATGGAAAAGTTTGGCGCGCTGTTACCTACAGGCGCGGGTAATGATCGACGTCGGGAAGTCGTTAAGTTTTACTAACACCCTATATACTGCTCCAATTGGTTTTACCAACACCCTATATTCTAGTTCATAGTTGGATATTTTGTCACGTGCCAAGTGGTTCATAAAATGTAAGATATAGTTACCTGATAAGTTTGGACCCAGGAGTGAAATAACTGGAATTTCGATTTCGTCTGCATTTTGTTTTTACTCTCAGATATATCATAACGAAAGCTACCATTACCAAAGAGTTTCAACCAGGTTGTATACATTTTAGACTCTCGAGATTTGAGAATCATAGTCGTCATTATCTCGTCGCTATGGTAGTGCTATCGAATTCTACACTATTCTTCCAGTCGAATTATAAGACACTGTGAACAAAACTACAAAGTAAATTTTAAACAACACATTTTTACCACAAAAGGTTATACCAAGGTACCTATATTGTTTTCACGTAAAAAAAGCTTATATTTTCAGAGGGCGTCAGCCGCGCATTTGTTTCATTTCAAAGTTGGCCCAAAAACTGTGCGGACACCTTTTTTCCGCAGACCGGTCGGAATATGAAATCTATGCGAAAAGAAACTTTCCTGTAACACTCTGCTTGCATTACGAATGAGGTTTTTATAAAATGCTTTTCGTACCTACATTTTAGTTGGTAGCGCCAAAGAGATATAACTAGAATGGGACATTCAGATAGTCAAACGATGGGCATTATTATTGCTACAATTTACTAAATTGCGAAAATAATTACAATTCATATAAATGTACTTAAAATGTATATAAATTACCCTTCTTAGGTTTGGGATTTAACAATTTCCGTTGAATAATATTCTTTACACTTTGAAACACATACGTGCATTCTTGACGAAAACAAATAAGTGTCCACGGTGATATTAGAAAATGTACGTTATATACTTTTTAGAGTAATTCGCAGTAATTTGTGATATCACTCCTATATTAATCAATAAATTAGATTCCAATACATGGTACAGATTTTCCCCACTTCCAGGAACCCAGATATTATCCAAAAACAAGTTCCATAAAAAAACCACAAGCACACCAAAGGTGAATTCCAAACAAACACAATATAATTCACAAAAAGCCAAACATAAAGCGCATTTGCAAAATAAACCCACAACCGCGTATAATAAAATGATCTAAAATAAACTCTAAACATAGTAAGTGGATGGAGTCCCGGGGGGGAGCGAGGCAATACCGGAAAATTAGACACAGCCACACTAGCTCCCGGACCGGTTTTAATAAGCCGAGCAGCTACACTTTTTGTTTAGCTATGCCACAATTAAATGCCACTGTAATATTATATTTACGTATTTTTTGCTCTTGGGTTTTTCAACAATGGAAATGGAGGGCATTGTGAACGTTTGTAAAGGACTACGGTTAATTAATATGCTATTATTTTTTGATTTTTGGTCATTTTGTTTCATTGATTTTTATAATGTGCTGCTTGTATTTTTTGTTTAGTTACTGAATGTTATGCCCCTTTGGAACGACGTTTGAATTCAGTACTATAAAACATTACAAACCAAAATATATTTTAAAACTGGCTTCGAATAAGGTCGTAGATTTATATTTGTCTAGCTTTCAACAACCAACAAATTAATAATAACTCCCTAATCGATATTACAAATATTACTGTCAAATAAGGGCACAGAGTAAATTTTACATACTGAGAAATAAGAGTAATTTAAATATGTAGTTCCAAATTCATAGTATAAGTGAGATTCACATAGATAATGTCCAGCTCACATAATAGGTACTTGTACGTAAGTGGTTTCAGTGGCGTCGGCGGCACAGCGCGGCCGTCACCTCCCATCGCATGCCTTATTACCCTGTAACAGGACACGTCATTAGCCGGCGCTTTGATGACGTCACGCCGCGTTAGCCTCCTAGCCGCATGCCATAGAGCATGCACGAAATGTGTAGAGGAGATGTTCCATGCTAGGGACTCGGTGGAATATTTTAACAAGACATTAAAGGGGTATTTTTGTTTTAATTTCATTTAAATACTTCTCACGATATATAGATGAATAACTTATAAATGAACCGATAAAATTATAAGATTTAAAAGTTAAAGAGCCCTGCTTGCCAGCCAAGCATGGCCTATATAGTGACTGAATCGCACAAGCTACTAATCTTTTTCTCCTTCCCTTTTTATTTTGTCTTTACCTCATCTATTATCAAAAGATAGAAAACCACCTGACTCCTATAGTTATCAGATTTTATTTCAAAACAATAAAATCCTTTTAAAGCGTTTCTACTAAATCAAACAATTCTAGGTACATACAAAAATTCCTTTGCCTTTTTCCCAGAAGGGGTAGTCAGAGGTACTACACAAAGGTGCTACTAGGACACTCATATTTCGCCTTGTGTATTTCGTCCCACGATGTGATAGCGGATGAGCTTATCGCCTTATCGGGCACAAATTTCTGAATTCGGGCTAATAATGAATAGAAAAATTCAATATTACTTTGCCCGACCCGAGATTCGAATCCGAGGCTTCAGCTTTGTAATCGTACCATACATTAACCACGCCACCGAGTTAGTCTACGTTAATTAAACTCGCAGTAAATTCTATGTCTCTCATATTAATCTTTGCTATTATCAAAGCTTGGACTGTTCTATATGTATTTTGTTTATCTACCGTCACTTTGAATAAATTTAGAGCGTGTTTGAATGTGGGTCAATTCGGGTCACGGTGGAGGGCCGTAAGTTAGTGCTTCGTGTTCGAGACAATTATCAGCTAACTGTGATGCTTGTTTAAACTGTCCCTCCTCTGGGAAGAGGTGTAATGGACGGGGGATGCATCGAGAATAATAAACTACTCTTAGATGTAGTCGTTTTATTATAAATTTATAATTTATAATGGACACTACCCTAAACGGCGTCTCTCCTGATGAGATATGCCCGCGGTGAAAATTTATACATTTTCTCTGGAGAATGATGAACTATCGTTCTGCAAATCATCTTGTATTGCAAACAAAAAAAAAAAAATAATTTGTTTTATAAAATTTAAATATTCCGTTTTGCCAGGATAATTTCTCCTCTATACCCATAAAAAATATATGATATTTGTTTTGTAAACCGACATTAACAATACCTAAAAGATTTTTTTTAACCAGGCATAATTTTTGTTTTATGATTATTTTTTTTGGTGGTAGGTCTCTCATATGTGAGAGGCCATCTGGGTGGGTACCACCGCAGTGTCTATTTCTCCCGTCAAACAGCAGTGTAAACGCACTGTTGTGTTTCGGGTTGAAGGGCATTGTAGCCAGAGTAACTACTGGACATATTGAGACTTAACATCTTATGTCTCAGGATGGCGAGCGCAGTGGAATGCCAAGCATTGCTTTGTAATTCAAAGTGTTGTTTGGTTTTGCTACTGTTCATGAGCAGTCGTATCGCTTACCATCAGGCGAACTGCATGCTCGTCACGCCATTCATAGCAATAAAAAAAAAAAAATTATGAGTTCACTTGATACGAACCGTAAAATATGCCAAATTTATTACTGCTGGAATTTTTAGCAACATTGAGTAGATGTAGTGAAGTCAATGTAATAGTGGCTGATATTTAGCAAATTGTTGTATGTAGGTAAATGTGTATTTCACGCCATCACGACGCCGTATAAACATCGGCCTAGGCATTCTCTGACCTACGTTTTTTGTCTAAACACTTTGTATAAAGACAGTATGAGATAGTAGGACAAGTTAGCAAAACACTCATCGGAATTTCTTATAATTAGAATAACTATAACATTCTACTTATTTCATACACTGTACAAAATGTTGTGGCTTATGACTTTTCCACCAATCTGTCTCACATTATCCGTTTCGAGAAAAGTTAAGACCTTGCCTCCGTGTTAGCCTAAATAGTAGACCTCACGTACCCACTATAGTGATGATATAAAGAAATATCATCATGGGACTGTGAAAATAAATCTTCAGTACTTATGTCGCTTTAATGTTATAATTCCAAACATACCTAAACACCTGACATAATTTCATTTAATACGAATACATTCGCTGCATACCTACATAAAATTTTGTTCTCATCTCTGCATTTTTTTTTAAACTGGCCTGGCATAGTGGCGGCATTGCTGCTGATGGAAAGTGCCAATGCCGCCCAGGCAGAGTATCCATTGGTATCGGACGGCAGTCCCATGCCAATGGAAACAATTATGCCGGCCTGCTAAGGTGCCTCTTCACACCGCGGTGGAAGGACCCAGGATTGTAGGGAGGAGGGAACACGTGCGCCGGCAAACAATTCCACAGCCTGACGGTGCGGCACAAAAACGAATTCGAGAACCGTTTGGTTCGCGCCGGGATGGTGTGGACCGTCAAGCTATGGCTTCGCAACCCAGCACGCGTGGTTCTGGTTAGGAATTATCTCCTAAAGGTTGACTGGTAGACAATGCCGACGGCATTAAGTCCGCATGTAAAATTATATGGCACACAGTTTAAATAAATAAAACTCAACCGATACTCATAACACAATCAACCAGAAACTTCCAGAACAAACTCGCCCTACTGTACAGGATGAGCATATACTCAACCAGTAGGTGCGGCGTCATATACATGCAAATATCTCACATAAATTATATACTTAGTCAAATTAGATGGTGTACATTTCATCGACAGAGCGTCCATGAGCCGGCCCAATTCACATGGCCCATGATATCCATACAAATGGGCCTAATACAAGAATTCTATTTCATTCTAGAGTATGGGATGCTAATTTATTTTCTACAAAACTTGTATCACAAAAAATAAATAATGTAATAATAATAATCACAAATAATGCGGAGGTATGATTGCAAATATTGGGTTTGAATCCCAGGTCAGGGAAAGTTAAAGGATAATTTATTACGTATCTCTACGAGTATAAGCCACTAGGCTTATGTATTTTTATAACACAAATAATTAAACGTAATTTTCCGTCTACCATATCTAAGATATGTAGTATGTATGTATATGTACTGCTATGTATATTTTATAACAGTATTTACTACTTATTTAATTACAAGGTCCCTAGACTTCTATGATATTCTAGAAAATTCTTTAAGCCATCATAAAATAAACATCCACCTGATACTAAAAGCCACATTCACAAATGCAAACCACTCCTGCTGCCGACATGAGCGGATTTACCTAAATTAAATTTTCTCTTGCAAGAACTATTGTTAGCGGAATATCAAGAGTTGTACAACATCCAATTACACGCTATGTGCTCTTTGTTAATGTTATTTAGATGCTTAGCGATCATTGAAAATTGTGCCTTGGAATGTTTATGAAACATTGTTCTATACACTGCCTTTCATAGTTTTAAGTAATGTTAAAATACAACTTAGTTGTGCGAAGTTGTTGGATGCAGGCCACTTATAACCAGTCTATGTGGAATTCTTTGAAGGAGATGAACAAGATTATAAAATATGTAAAATAGCTTTGAAAATCAATAATAATATATTTATTATTGACAGCCTCGGTGGCGCAGTTGGTTAGACGCTGGCTGTCAAACGAGAGCCCGCGGGTTCAATCCGCGCACCGAGACAAATGTTTGTGTGAACCACAAGGAATTGTTTCGGGACTGGGTGTTTGTGAGACCAAGAAGTCGGTCATAGTTTCTGATGTCCACAACACTAGACTCGAATAGAATACTGGTTTCATGAAGCTCCATTCATTGAAAGTATCTGAAAATACTGCAAAAGACTACAGTAGTCCTTATTCCAGTACCTAACAAGCAATTAATTAACAAAGCCGTTATTTTTCCCCACGTTGCAGAGGTAAACAGGCGTAAGTTAACAACTAAGCGAAAGCGTGCGAGCGCCGGAAGCGCACCAACTTATAACGAGCGCTCGCGACCAGATAAAAACTTCAGCCGGCATTAACGCTCCTTACTCTAATGTCAGCTCAATAAAGCTTCGGCGAACACCTGGCTTTTCTCACCATAAGACCTGGTATCTAAATAAAATGTTCTAACAAAATGCTTTTTGTCCTGGTACTAGGTAAGATGATCTTAATGGTGGTCCGTCTCTCATGTTTGTGAAGCCATCTTAGTAGGAACCAACGCAATGTCTATTTCGACCGCCAATCAGCAGTGTAAATGCACTATTGTATTTTGGATTGAAGGACAACAATGTCCTTCAATGGCTACAAAGCCATAGTAACTACTGGTCTGGTGGTATTTTATGTCTCAGGATGGCGAGCGCAGTGGGATACCAAGCATTGCATAGTAATTCAAGGCGTTGTTTGGTTTTGGTACTGTTCATGAACGGTCGTATTGCTTATCATCAGGCGAATGGCATGCTCGTCTCGCAATTCATGGCAATAAAAAAGGTGAAAGGTTTCAATTTACTCGACTTCAGTGTAGGAGCTGTTATCTTTAAACTCATAATACAGAACTGGTATAGCTACATTGTAGTTAACTTCATCTACAGGAGTGTTCGACCTGAGTGTTATCACTATTTTACAGAAAACCAGTACGAAACGAAATCTTTGCCGTCAAATTTCAATCAGTGAGATTGTTATATATGTAATACCCCTTACTAGACCTGTTTTGTTCTTTTCAATATTTTGTATGTATTATACTCGTCTATTTAATTTATGTAATGTCTAATACAGTATATATTTATATAAACATAGCCCATTTTAAGTATGATATATTTAGAAATAAGATATAAACTGGCCCACTATACATTTTTTTATTAGTTCATGTGTAAGTACTAACAGAAACATGTCGTACAAATCCATCGCCTATTTTCCATAACTTATAAAAAACTACATATTGTACAAGTCATAACATCTCGCACTACATTCATGTAACAAGCTGCAAGAAATTTTCCCAAGTAGAACGAACTCTACATTCGATTTATCGCGAACTCTACATAAAACACATTTCCCCAGTACATTTCCATTTATTTTTAACCGCGACCTGAGACGTCATCGCGCCGCCATTTTTTCATCCCTCCCACTCACCCTCCACCCCAGAGGCACCTCGCTACACAATTTGTCTTCAAACTTGCCTCGACCTGGCCGCCTGCCTCCCTGTAATCAGACGAGCCACCCCCTTATATACCGTCTTAGGTGATGTACTAGCTAGCTAGTATATAGGTATATTGGCTGAAGTACTTTGCATAGTATTAAGTGCTGTTATTCTATCTCGAATTAGGGTACTTAGTCTTTAGCTGTAGTGTCATATAATTGTGGCGACACTTATTGAATAATTTCTAATATTTAGGATCATTGATAACACTCGCACTGTTGGTCGTATTTACTAAAATTACACAATAGAATTACTTTCAGAAGCCACATAAGTGAAACCACGTTATCAAATATGATAATATGTAGTTCCCAAACTATATTTCAAACCGCCTTAGATGACGTGGGATTGTTCCCACGTCTAAACGCTAATGCCCAAAAGAATGCTAATAGATATAGAATCAAGTTATTGCCTATGATTATTTTCACCAACAATATGTTAAACCACAAAATCAACAAAAAGTACTGCTCATATCATCGATTTTGAATTATACAATTCTCATATAATTCTATCACTAAATAAGATAACAAATACGACTCCAACAAACTCCACGAACAAAGCATTTAAAACATGGAGCGTACATAACGGAGCGTGATACATAGAGCTGACCCAGATACGACGACCCAAATCCGCCCACAGGTAAGAGTCAGGTGAGCAGGTAGACGATTGGAAGAGGTTGGACCAACCGTGGCCTCGCGACGGCCCGCACACCTGCGTATTAAAATCGCAGGTGCGTACAGGTGGACTGCCGCGCGCCAGGCCACGCCCAGTTTTATCGAGCTGCGCAGGTGAGCTGCGCGCTGATTGGTCAAAGGTGTGCCCAGGTGTAGGTGGACCAGGTGCGTTATTCGTCTTCGCAGGTCGGTGAAGGTAGACCGTGTGGGCACGTGCGGGGGCCACGTGTCGTGACTTTAAAGGTGTTTGTCGTGCGTTTGAGGTTGCAAATTGTGCGCATGTGTTGTCGGATTGATGTTTCCCTGAGGTGTGCTAAATTTAGAGTGTAGGTGGGCGCGGCGCGACCTTCAGGAAAGGTCGGAGTGACCTTTGGATGGTATGTTAGTATTAATGGTTTTGTGTCAGGTCAATATTGTTTGCCATTATAACTTGCTAGAATGTAGTAAGTATCGATAAAGTATCAAAAGTTTAATTCGATTTTCGGTGTGAATATCAATATACTGTTGAATTTTAGTTAATACATAACATATCGTAGCAATATACGAGTATACAGTAACATTATTTAAACTATATTTTCTGCTCCTGATTAGAGAGCTTTTTATAAGGCCAAGATGCTGCAAAATATTATTACGTCGATAAAAAATTACATTAAAATTCGTACCAATCAATCAAAACAATGTTTTACAGTTAATATTCGTTATGTAAACCACATTTATAAAGCCAATATATTTTTAATTTCCCATAACAACCTAAATTACCTAACTCCTCTCAATCCTACCCTCGTTTATAGAGGAGGCCTGTGCCCTGCAGTGGGACGTATAGGGTCTGATACAGAAATTAACTTGGTACATATAGGATTTACATGAATTTGCTTTTTAGCTTTAACTTAAAAATGCATAAAATAATAGCTTTACTCTAAATCGGTAGTAATCAATTGTTAAAATTGTATATAAATCTTAATGAATATTATGTAATTTTATATACATGATATTTCACGATATATATAGGAAATAAAATACAATAACAACACCCATGATCGATTTAACATAAGAAAAATGTATATGTGATCACTAATTAAATTTATTATTATATAAAAACACTATCATTTGAACCCAAAACCTTATAACAACGAAGCACAAAAGCTCTACCTAATTATAGAAGCACTAAAACCTATCCAGACGTACCTAAGTCCTAGGTAATGAGCCCGCGCTCAAAGGACGGGGGGCGAGAGAGGGGACGCGTGGTAGGGGGTGGGGGTTGAGGTAAAAGCCACTTTAATTATGAAAGAAGATTGAGTGGAGCTGCGCTCCTCAGGGTGGCTTCGTTTCAAAGGTTTTTTAAGATTTTGTTGTTGTAGATTCTGTTAGAGTTGGGTTTGATAGTCCTATTTTGTGGTACTGTAAGGGTATTTAGATAAATATCCATTTATGTAACTATATAGAATTGAATAAATGTATAGTCAAACATGATTCTGAAGTCACAATCAGATTTGTGTTGCATTGTCAGTATTGAATATTACATTTTTTTCCATCGTGACATGTAGATAATCAAGCAATAATTATAAATCATGATATCATTTCATCATTGCCATATTGAAACCACGTCCCAAATTAATTTGGAAAATTAAGACTCTAGTAAAATCTTATATTACGTTAAATATATGGCTACGTAATCACAAGCATTTGGCGCTCTAACTTCACAGTATCTATCTAATAAGTTGTATCTAACCTAATAAGTTAATGAATGTATAGATTTCTGTAAAATTATTCAAAACCCTTCTCAATCGCACTCTCGCTAAGGAATTAAATGAACTGAAAATATCTCTTGAATCCATAAAATGTTATACATTATTTAGATTCAGTCACTTTTTTCACTACCACCCGGTTGACAAGTCTGTTTTCGCCAGAGAAGAACGGGCAAGAAACTCTAGCGTTGGTCTTTTCAAAACAAAATTACAATGCAGTACAAATTATACAGGAGTTTTAGCTTAATTTAGGATAATAATTGATTAATAATAACATTGGCAAAATAATTTTGTACGACTGAATTAAGTGAAGTCGCCCAGAACTTGGAATCGGTTTACACTGTTCTACCAAAGCAATGAATACTAATAATATTTTCAGAGTAATTAAAGAAGCTTATAGAAGAGTGCTCAGAAGTATACAATTGTGTAGGAAGTATACAATTGTGGCCTGAAACATTTTCATTTTTCACATGAAAGACATGGTATCCCCCCATAGATATAATGGCAGGTAAAATGTGATATACATTTATTTTACAATAAGGCCATGCGAAAGAAGGGCAGTCGACTGTGGCGGCTCAACCCACATTCCGTATGACCCATATTCTAGTTTCCACGCTGCTGGGATTTCGACGCGAATATACAGACTAAAACTAGAATTAAATTAATTTCACTACGTGTAATTTTTAAATAAACTTTGTTATCTTATTTGAGGGTCTCCAGTCAGCAAAAACCTGTATTTAAAAAGAGAGGTCAGTTTGAACCTCCGGGTGGAACAATTGTCCAATACATACATGATGGATGGGTATTGTAAAATCGAGACTTCCCACCTGCAATGGACCAGATGGACCTTACCGTTAAATGACCCTTAAATGGACCAGACCCGGCTGCCAATATGTACACAGTGGTTACGGGTTCGAATCCCAGGGCACACTTTTGACTTTTCGAAGTCATGTATGTATTCATAGTCAATCACCACCCACTTTAACGGTGAAGAAAAATATCGTGAAGAAACCTGCACACCATAGCAATTTGTAAGAGTTACTATAGTATGTAAAGTGCGCTAACACGCACTACATCAGTATAGCCTAATCACTCTTAGTCGTACTCTTGATCTACGCCCACACGTGCCCTGCAGTGGGACGTATATAGACTGATACAGTACAGTATTTAATGTAATTGTGATATTTATAAGTAGTAAATCAGTCTACGTAGATACTATTTCAAACTAGGCTGTATAACTATAACCTTGTAGCTAGACAAGTGCACCTTACACAAGTAAAGTTCGCGTAGGTCCCGAATAGTATAGATTGATGTCTCTTATTTACAATGCCAGTAATCCCTGTTACTATGAACTGATAATAATTGAATTCTAAACACCTTTGCAACGCAACTGCAGTGAAAAAAAAATAAAGGTGCATCCATTCAATTGGCTCCAAAATATATAGTTACATTATTTATTTCAATAAATGGTGTGACGAGCATCCGCCTGATGGCAACCGATATGACCGCTCATGGACAGTAGGAAAACCAAACAACACCATAAATTACAAAGCAAGATACAAGATGTTAAGTCCAGTTAAGTCACAATATGTCTAGTAGTTACTCTGGCTACAATGTTCTTCTAACTGTATCACACCAGTGCATTTATATTATTGTTTGGCGAGAGAAATAGACCCAGGCGGCCTCTCAAATATGAGGGACCGGTAAAAATAACAGAGTAAGAAAATAAAGGTGCATCCACACAATTGGCTGTAGAATATCAATAAAACAGCGGCAAACAAAATTGCAGATGAATTTCAGCAGGGAGTGAGTGGTGGAGTGGCAGCACCTATAAAGCGGCCGCAACTTAATAACAAACGGGGACCCACCTAAGTCGTAACACCAACTCTTTCTTGCAACCGACGTAATTTACTGCCGCGCCCGATCATAAAAGTGTAGATTAATGGTCAGGTCTCAGTGTTGGGATGAGCGAGAGCGATTTGGAGATAGAAAATAAAATAATGTAGAAAGTAATTTTGAGAGTATTTATTTATTTGTATTTATTATTTCATTTATTAGAATCTTCAACGAAAATAAAATGTATATATTATATTTATTTTTAAATACATATGTATCGTTCTGCATGAATCTCCAATAACAGGAAAGTACGGTATTTAGGATTAATATTCGATTCAATTGAATCATTTCATGTTATTGACATGAAATTTAAAAGCCCGTAATTACTGCTTAATCGTCGGCAAACTACTCAATTTCGCTGTACACGTGCGTATTCCAATGCTTGTTCCTGTGTCTACTCTGCTTTATAAAAACATATTGACCAAATATATTTTTGTTTCGACATAATAGACAAGTCGCAACCTCCAAAGGCCTAATATTACCCAAAACTTTCTGCAAAATGAAAAAGAAAAAATATGGAACGCCGTAATACTAGTACAGAATAATGCCTGTCAGAAAATTAGTAATATTTTCATTTCATATATCCCGTTATTTCTAATTAATCACATGTACACACATGTTATATACAATATCATATTTTACACCGTTCTCTTATCAGACTCTACAGACATTCCTCTTCAATTCGTAATTGTAAGATAATACAATATATTGTCAATAACTCGCTCCGCTCACACCACCATGGCCGCACCCCAACCGCTGGAAACTCTCTAACTCGGTTTACAGCAGTGAATACTGTTCAATTTGCACTACACACGTACTGAACCCACTTTGATTTTATCAATAACACGCCATCTCCTTCGTTACCTATCGCGAGGAAATATGTACGTACAACTTAATTTGATTGGATGCAATCCCGACTGCACTGTTGTAATTGTGAATTGATGAGTATAGATTTCCATTACATGACATGTATTTCAATCAGAAATTGTATAATTATGATGACTGCCTCGGTGGCGTAGTGATTACAAAGCGGAGGTCTCGGGTATGAATCCCAGGTTGGGGAAAGTGATATTGGATTTTTATAATCATTATCAGCTCGGAATCAGGAATTAGTGCGTGATTAGCGATAAGCTCGCCACCTACACATTATGGGATGGAACATATGCCAGGAGAACAAATGCGGGAGTCCTGGCAACACCTCTGCCTACCCCTTCTCAGAAAAAGGCGTGAGTTTATGTATGTATGTATTTATGTTTTTTTTTTGTTTCTAATCTTGGTAAAAGGAATTCCTTATTGGATGACACCAATTCTCTCAAGCTCAAGACTTCATAGTTTAAACCATATAGGCCCTATAATTCAAACCAAATCAAGGCTAAATTTTATATCTGTATCTGTATCAGCTCATATACATCCCACTGCCTATATATACCCTATATACTATGGTACGGGCAAGAAGAGTACGATCGATCAATCGACTTTACTTTCATATAAAATGTACCATATCTTGGTAAAACTAATATAAATATACGCATATGAACGACACATTTGGCAAAAACTTAATATAATTTTTAACTCAATTGTAATAAACTTTTAGCAGTACATTCGCTATGTAAATTTTTCACCGCCGTCGCGTGGTTTGTTTGCCTGCGTGTTTGCAGGTCACCAGCGAGGGCCGGACTGTGTGCGCAAGTAAAATGTTTACCTACCACTCAACGGCGACCTAGAAAATATTTAAAAGTACGCATGCAGTATTTACATACATTAGCTTCCTTTTATATGGGGTTTAAGGTACTAAAATAAAGATATTGTATGCCAGAATATAAATATTGGATGTGTGCTACAATTGTTGTTTAATGATGTTATCTACGGTGATGTTATCTACAAAGTGCGGTAGATTTTTAGCCAATTCTAATCTAAATACAATATCCTACTTACATTAGTAATTACATTTACTTTTGGTTCCCTATTTTGTGATGAAAATAGCCATATTGCTAAGTTTCATCCATTCTCTTTATTAGTAAATTAACTATTTAGTAACTAGCCTGGCATATTTTACAACCCCCATAACTCGTACTCTTCGCATTCAACTCATTTCTCAAACGAAAACCTTACACAGAGTGCAGTACCTAATCGGGAATTCGAACCTTGTATCACACGGTTGACAAACCATACATTTGCACACTAGCTTTAGAGCACTAACGGAACTAATTAAACTATCCATAGTAACTAAATGAAAACACTAGTCATTAATCATTACGCCAAGACACTGCAGGCCAAATTAATAGTGTATTATTAGCCCTATTAGATTTTTTGCTGGCACTCAATCTCAGTACAGCGCAGGCGTCGTTACACTAATTGTGGTGTATAATAAAGCTATAATCGCACTCTTTTCCACTACAAATGTCCACTAATGTGGCCAACATTATCGTTAACTCTCTTATACTAATATATTACTTACTGTGGCAATAAACAACTAAGGGACACAAACATTTCTTCTAAATGGTGGACTAGACCGTGACTCCAAGAAGGATTTAAGGGGTTATAGGCAGTACTAGTAAACCTATACGTATTTTAATTAAAATATCGTGACGTTTTTTCAATATAAATTCATATTTCGCAAAATTATGATGTAGAGCAAAATAATAACCTCAGAATTTATCTAGAAGTAACGACGAACCAAAAAATGTATTAAAATTACACATCTTATTATTTTCGGAAACTATTTACTTAAAATGATTACGTAAATATATCATTTTCATGTCAACCAATGTACAATAATTAAAACCATAACAAAATCCCCAGATATATCATTCCTTTGACAGTCCCGTACTAAGTACGACTCAGTCATTACATTTCCCCATACGGTTTTTCAGCTCAGTTCATTTCGCAGCTACCGGTCTATTCATAAGAGCATCCCCCCCCCCCATCCTCACCTCACCCCCTACCGCAGCGCCGTCCCAGCATATAATACCTAGTCTTTATTACATTCCACTCCCTCAATATGTCCGGTCATTTTTTTGAGCCGCCATTATATTCACGTTTGCCGGTGTAATATCACTTTTTTGCCCTACCTAGCACGTGGAGGTACGTCTTTATGATATTTTTATGTGGTTTTGCCGTAATCGCGCCTGCGACTGATGGGTTTGAGTAATTTGAAAAGCCAGATATTTGATGGTTAAATAGGATTCGAGGTATGTGGGCTCTTCTTCAAGATGGAAAGCGGTTGTTTTTTTATTTTCTCCGGGAAGTGCATTGAAAAACATGTGTAATCAGTAATTTGTCTTTTTATACTACTCTCATCCTACACTTACGCGTAGTTAGATCTTAATTACTTAATGCATGTAAAGTTTAACTAACGGTTTCAGGTCAAATGATAATAAATATATTTAGCAATAAAAAAAGCCTATAGTAATAAAAAAAAATCATTGAAGAATCTAATCAAACAATTTCCCTAAAATGATGACTTGGTTTATTCTAGAGGCGTAGTTTCTTACCAATGATTGGTACACCAAACCAAAAATAGGGTTGCAGGTTAGAAAAATATGTACAGCTTCACGTAGTTTCCACATATTTCACTTTATAAATACGTTAGACAAGGTTGAATATATATCGAATATTTCTCCGTTTCATAACGCGCCGAAAGTGTAACATTGTTGAATCTTATTAGCGTCCGCGTGTGATGAATAATATCCGTCTCTTTGATGTGAACCGGTATTAATTGTGAGAAATGTTTTACATTTTTTACAATATAATAAAATGTAAAGAGTGACAAGAATATACTCTTCGTGTGTGTTCAAGAAAAAATTAGTAATTAGCGAACGATTTTGGAATGTGCGGAAATATTTGGAAAGGATGCGAGGTCGTTAACCTGATACATTTTAATAAAATGACTAAGTATTTTAATTTAATTTATAGTATAACATTTATTTTTCCAATTTATACATCCATTCCATTGTTGCCTGTAGGAATGACCTAATATGACTTGTACTATTATTGCTATTGTGTAACTTCTTAACTATATCTCTGTATAGAACAAAATACGATGAAATAAAAATAAAAAAAACAATTTATACATTATTTACATTACTTGAGCAAACAAAACTCGATTCAGATGTTTGTGAAGAAATGACACGGACTTCCTCTCTTTAAAGATATAATTATTCAACATTATCATCTTAGCTCATGCTCGGTATTATCAACCAAAATACAGATTTTTATAATAAAATAAATAATCTGGTGCTACAAAAACTTCCGAATGTTATTATTTAGAGGTTTCTTCTTTCGTTTGTAAAGGAAATTTCTTCCGCACCTACTGTGTTCTTATCAACTACAACAAATTTTGATTCGGTAGTAATTTAATTACATTTTTCTAATGATCTTGTGTAAGAGTATTTGAAACATTATTTAATTATATGATGAATTTTAATAAAATTTAAAAAATATTTTTACAATTTCCAAATAAATATTCCAAGGTGGATTGAACCCATTACTACCTGCGTCACGAGCCGCTGCTAAATCATAAATAAATGTAAATTAAAGTAGGCGGCGCGCATGTCCCACATCAAACCATTATTACTGTTGGATTCAATTTAATATACAATAATGTTTATATACATTGAAAAATATTATTTTATTCAGTTTGATTGTAGTTAGATGTTTCTCGTCATTATTTTTTATTTATGTGTGTATATTTTATAGTCACATGCATAGTCCTGACCCCACACTAAGATCGAGTCTTGTCGTGAAATTAGAAATTACGAGAAACTTTTCGAGATTAAGACTTTGCCACATATTGCTCCAGGATTAAAAAATAAAGACAGCATTAATTCTCCAGCTATTTTCTGAGTTTTAAATTTTCTGACTTTTGACTTTTAAAATACAGCATCTTAACTAAAATACCTAGCGTAACGATATTGCTTATCAACGCAGTCAAAGGATCTTGTCAGGTTTAGTTGTGTATAGCTGATTAACTGACTCCATTGGATGAAAATTCTAATAATACCACACCGCTTAATTACTTGAACTTGGCCGATTTCCTTACTTTTCTATACACTACTCTGTTTAGCGGAAATTCAATAAATCTTTTGGAATAAAATACTCGATGTATTACAAAAAAAGTCGAGCGCGGCCACTAGTACAGTGAATATCGGTCACATCGCAGTTAATTTGTTTATATCAAATGGCGCCGGAAACGTACGTTGACGAGTGGCGATGTTTTTCCAGCGAAAGTCGCGTGTATTGCTAATATTTCATCTCGAAAATACTACTTCGATATTACTAGCTTCATATAAAACCTGTGTTTACGTAAAAAATATGACAGTTCGAGTGTACGCTGAAATGTTAATTGGGTCGTCGAGTTGGTAAATCAAAGTGTATACAATTTTAAATTAAATATTGCTGTAATATCTTAGTGATATATTGTCAGCAAATGAACCGTAACTCCTTTTTTCATCATTCTTTATCAACGTATAATTTTCAATTGCTGAGCATAAGACTCCCTAAACAATCATTGCTTCCTCCTCTCTCCTAAATTGTTGCCTTGCCCAACAGGCTCCACATTGTATCTTTTATAAAATTTTAACATCTTTATAAGAAGTGGTGTGCAATAAAGATATTTAGTATTGAATCGAACAATGATAGGGTTTTGGCCATACTCACCATGTTGACCTATTGCGAGTTGGCTGCCTTCTCCTACAGTAAATTTTCTCGCTGCAACATATATGAAAAAATATATTCCTAGACCTATCCATGAGGAATTAAAAAAATGAAAAGTTGCCAGTAAAAAGGATATGAGAGCAAAATCCATTACATGTAAAAAGAGTATTATTTAAGACGCTCCAGTTAGAACATAGAGCCGGTCTCTACATTATGTAGAGCGCCGGTGAATGCGAGCAAAGTACGATAATCTGTGTCGGAGCGCCGCGGGCCGCATGATTAGCCGCTCTGAGAGCCTTTTAAAAGCCTTAAAAGGTGCTAACGTACCCTATAAGCACATAGAGTAAACTCACAGAAGCGAATTGAGAATATAAGATAATAACATTTTTTGCTGGGGTTGTGTATGAAAAGGATACCAATATTGCTGTTTGTGCTTTTTTGTTTAAATTGATATGACCTCACACCTGTATATTCCTGAGTATGTAGGTGTTTCACTGGTGCTGTACGTAATGTGTGGAATTTTATTTCCGCATCAAAATATAGGGGGCATAGTTGGTGTAGGTCAACAAATACGAGTCCCAGACCACTCACACGAAGTGAATATAAAGAATGTCTGAAGACTCGACTTCAGTAAATGATCATTCTCGATCGGTAAATTGGCTTTTTGCGATGAAAGATATGAATATACTATGCCAATAATCAGCGTAACTACAACTTTCATTTAAAATAATGAATTATTCGCATGATACAATATAAAACAGCCTCATACGATGTATGAATTGGGCGTAATAAAATATATTTATATCCTCGGCATTATCAAGATTACATAATCATGATCACCCAAATATACAATACCCAAGTATCATACTAATATCTCATCTGTTCGCTTTCTAAATTATATTACGTAATCATGATCACCCAAGTATATAGTACCCAAGTATCAAACTAATGTCCTATCTGTTCGCTTTCTAAATTATGCTACTCTATGACTCACGCTAGCGGCCGGGCGCGGCTCATTACTGCACAGTAATGAATGCCAGCGCACGACGCTACCGGGTACCCGCTGCACCCGGCCATAGCCTGCTACCAACACCCGGTTGTTGTCGGTACCGCCTCGCGCTGTTGTTACAACCTTCCTAAATTACACAGATATAGTTAAAGATTTTTATAGAGTAGCAGGGATAGTACAATCCTGATTAGTATTTATTAGTACTGGTAGAACTGTAACAGCCGGAACAAGAAACTCTACTATAATTGAGAGTTTGATTGAGGTGATTTGGGCCACAGTTCTTCACGCTGGATTAGTACGGGTTGACGAATTTTACATGCCATAGAATATCTAGTTAAGGTTTCTATAGTTTGAAGGGTAATTCACTACAACAACTCACGTTTTTCTTTACCGAATACGAATACTATGCCAAAAAATAGCAGTGGCTCCTGGAGTATTTGGTTAATACATACACATTAGTGTGTTGATAATGTAAGTGACAAAAGCAGTAACCTGATTGTTAAATTCCATGAGCGGTATTGGCCGCTTATCGTCGGGCAGGTCGCTTACTCAACTGCCCATCCGCTCAATAAAAGATATTACCTATCGGCAACCTAGGAAACTGTATAAAGTTTAGACATATACATTCGTAGTGAAATCCATATCAGTATGAAAATAACGTCTACGTCTAACATTTGGTTAAATATTCGAAAAAGATCATCAAGAATATACATTATCCCAATCCAGCTGATTACGAACATCGCTTTACTTAATATCCTTTGTACCTCGAACCTAATCCAGCCCAGCATATTGATAAAGTTTTTGTTACATACAAAGCAAGTAACCCGTGCAATCCTATAATACCTTGTCCTAAAACTCGCCGGCTCTAATTACAATTTTAAATCTTTTCACCAGACGTCCGACCTACGTCACATCCGCGCGCCGAATGAATGGCGGGCTCAATTAACGGAGCACCCTGTGGTTAATAAACAGACGTTTAGGACTTTTCATTACATCATGTATAAATGGCCCTTACAAATATTTTTAATCCGATACCTCATACATCTTGCGCAGTTCATTTTGCTGTCGGGAACATTTACTACGCTATTTCGGCATTCAATTTTCAACTCTATACTTATATCTTAGCTTTCATATTCCTCTACATTGTATCTCAATTACAAAAATGGAGTGCTTTGAGGTAATATGTGTCGTATGTGTTTGAGATATGGTTGGTTTTTACATGGATGCTGGATGATATAACAAACTGCCGGGACTATGATAGAAGCGCTTTATATGCGGATATTGCATCGCTGGACTCGGGGAGTTTTTGTTGTGGACAGGTAAAAAACACCCTATATGAATAACTAGAGAATATGATAATTTATTGGTACCAAGTTTACATCCGTCGAATATTATATCTGATAGAATAGGTTCAGTCGAAAATCATTAAAAAAAAATATTACTCAAATCATCCATACAGTATGATCATCTAAATCATTTTATAAATAAGTATGTATAAAATAATGGTCATCATGGTTTCATTTCATAGTTTTCCCACATCCAAATATTATTATTTGTCTAATCGTCCAACAATACTTTAACCTATCAGAATATTATAGCCACTCATATTTTTATAATTTTATCACTGTTTAATATGTTACCAATTCAAAGTAATTTAATCAAAACTTAATTCTGTGAAACGGTTATGATATTTTATCAGCGATTAAAAATTAATTACGTATTACATTCACATACGCAGTTTTTCAACAAACAAATCAAGTAAATTATAATCCATACTTTTCAAATAAATAAAAATAACAATATTATATTCTGGGCCTTTATCCGGAACAAAATCGCATTTCAAATTTCGAACTAACGTTCATTTGTCACAGTTTTGTAAATCGTTCCCACACTAACGTACTAACCACCACTACTTAAGTACTTCAATTCCAACTCTAACAAACAACAATAAAGTTTATTTTTGAATAACGATATAGTTAATATAAAACAGAATTCAAAAGAATGAGTAGCTAAAGCACGCTACGCACTCAGCGACACGTGGCGAGAGATATTCGCAATTAGGCTGGCTATAGAACACGCGTCTTTAACGGAAGGTGACTTGACGCGTGCCCACGTCAGCCATTTTGTTTCTCACCGCATGAGTGGAAATGAATTGGATGAAATAATTGTTCCATCGTTAGTCCTGTGAGAAAGTTTGTGAATGGCATTGTCAAAGCATTCGCGATCAAAAGATTAAATTATTGGATCTTTTAATGAATCAAGGGGAATTGAAATGTGTATAGGTGTGTGTGGTGTGTTGTGGTGGTTTGATGCGATTATTACAGTCGAGACATTCGAGGGTCCTAATAATTATTTCAAAATATGTGAATGTGTTCAATGATAAATTAAAATAATACTTGAAAATTGAATATTAAGATAAGCACCAAACAAAAAAATAACGTCATTTAAATATGAAAAAATATATTTAGGCTCTACAAAAATAAATCTAAATCAACGAACTTTACTAAATATAGAATATAACTGGCAACCTGGGTGAGACGCTTAAATTTTTGTTCATTATCTTATGGATATATGAGCAGGCTTTGATTATAGTTAACTATTACTAAGTCACGGAAAATACCAACAAATTGTCGTCTGAAGCTATTTACTCCAAAATACCCTTTCAAGCACACAAAATACGACGAGAAAAAACAAATAAATAACAATAATTATAGCAAATCAGGGCTTTAGTAAAAACAAGCGATGGCTGTATGGTGAGTGGAATGTATGGAGCGATCGGCTTCGAGTATACAGAGGTAATGGGCCGAAATCACTATGAATACCGCGGCATTGTTCGAGCGACACGCGCTATTAGATATCGGACTGGAAACATAAATATCTATTGCTTACGAAACAAACGTGGCCTGGTTATGAGCGGAGGCAAGGATATATTGAAGGACTTTTTGTTTTTAGGAATTTTCTAACCTCTTAATATTAAACATATTGCCGCCTGTATTCTTGAAAACAATTTTAGAGATCCTATTGTTTTTACTTAAAGTTTACAGGATTTTTCTCATGACATCCCAACAAGACATAGTTGGATCTAAATTACAGTCTCCTGAAGGAACTCCTCTAGAAATCTGTATATGAGATAGGTTCTAAGCTATCTATTAGTATTGTATAGTGCGGTGGTCCTTAACCAGTGGTATACGAACCTCTGATGGTCCCTAGAAGCATTCCAAGCGGTACGCGGAAGTATCCTTAGGCCATCCGTACAATAATTTGCATTTGTTAATTATAGATAGATAAAAAGACCTTTAATTTATTTATATTTCGCTACTGTATAAACAAACAACGAAACCAGTCAATCAACTGGGTGGTCAATGTCTAGTTTTTTTTTTTGTCAAATGGTTCCTCTTGTCTAAATGGTTAAGAGCCACTGGTCGAATATGTATACCTATATAATACTAGTGTTAATCACTTTTATTTCTTCATCTTAAAATTATGCCAGTGCCAACTGAAGTTATTCCGATCAGTTTTCTGTAGGAGCGATGACATGATGCCATGTAGTAAAGTACAAGGTATCGCCACGCTAAGTGAATTCGTGTGTACGCGCCACCTCCAATAAGCGCGCACGAACCAATCATCATTACTAAAGGGTCACCCGTCAGGGCTGCCACCTATCAGTGCTATCAGTTACCACCATATTGAAGGATATTGAAAATTCGGTCAGTAAAAAACGAAACCCGGTGTAAATTATATTAATCAAACTATTTTCTAGCTCTGATTTAAAGTTGAGTAGAGTGAAATACTAAAACTGTTAGTAAACTCATGGATTTCCTGTACTTCTAAATTTACTACCGCGGCTAATTAAAATACAGTAATATCTTTACTAAAATGATTACTTTTTACTCCAGTGTCAAGAATAGCTGTACTAGTGTTATCACGATTTTTCCCGAAATTTACTTTTAGGTTTCGGAACGTTGGTGTTTCAAGTCGATATTATCATATCGCGTATTTGTATGTATAAAATATGTCTCGGTTGCTCATAAATATTCTATTTATTTCAAGAAAACATTCTAGAAACTTACACAAAAATAAACAAAATTATTTTCCTAGTAAACCCTCACAGCCCTGTCCTAAACACAATCAAAATAAAGAGAAAACTACACCTTAACATAAACGAGACAGGCATAACCAAAACAAACAAGCGCGAAAGAGATAGCGCTATCATTGGTCGTAAACAATTTGCTAAATGAAAGATTATAGAGGCAAGGTGTTCCCAGGACCCTAGCAATAAAAACTCCTTTTTATCCCACTTCTTAGGAGATAAGTTCCTATTATCCCGCGTAGTTGGTATTCTTCCTACCGTTTGTCTTGGCATCTAATAGTTTTTCTTGCTCTGTATAAGATAACACGTTTGGGTAAATATAATATAAATCGGGTAAACTCACAAAAATATTGTGAAGAATAAAAGGAACTAGGAATATAATCTTGCGATGAAAATTTGTATATTAATTTTTATATTCGGACTATTAATTTCATAAACTTATATCTGTTCCTATTCACCCCTGATTAGCGTTGTGTATAGTTCAAGAGAACAGATGCAAAGATTATGAATATATCTATATTATAATCGGCAATTAACATCTACGTGAGATGATTAAATAGCGCCTAGTGGAGATGTTACGATTGGATAGTACATCTACGCTGGTGACTTATTAGACCGATTCGTATCGATATCTATGTGTATATACTACAGGTGATATTAGAGATCTTATAAATACCCTTTTTTATTAATTTACGTAGAGTTTATTACCTGTCAAGAGTAAATAAATACAGTACACCCCAGAACAGTATTTGGGTTTTCTGTTTATTTAATAATATTTTTGTTTGTGACATTCTGTAATCATTAACACCAATTGAATTCATGTTTTATATAGGACATATAAGACTAGCTGCAGCGAGGCTCTACCATGAAAAAAAAAAATAGCCAATCATTAACTTAACCACTGGACCAGTTTTATTTTGATTGTTAATTAATACATAACGAAATTAGAAATAAATAATGCAAAGTTACCAATCTACGTGTAAAATATATTTAATTTTTATGTCTCGACGATTAAGATAACTCATCAATCGCTATTGCTGCTTATTTATTAAGCTATATCCTAAATATTTGTAATAGCCTAAAAATCATCAGACTGGTTACTATTAAAGCACTGATTAATTATCTACTAAATCAACATAAAATTGTATCCAACGACTACTTTCATAAAGAGCAAACCATCTAAGTATAGATCTAGTATTGTACAGTCATATTTCCTAATGCCTAATTAGCTGTATAAGCAGTTGTTCACTAAGCCGGAGTACTGCTCTATCCACACTGAACATCCGCAGCAGAGCATAAACAATTAAAACATCGTACTAAGACCAGAGACAACTGGTACGTAGATAATCAAGCTGCACATCTCTTTCCTTCATTTTATAAATTTAATTCGGTCCGTCAAGGCAGGAGTGACCTTTTACCACGTGAGACTCTATCCATGACATAAAGTTATTAATCCATCAATGTTATACGGAAAAATCAACTTACAACTGCACGTTTAAGATATAAATTCGTCTGACGCTGAATAAGAATCTTATTTCGAAATGATTTACGTTACAAGACAATGCAATCTATTCTAAAAGGCGGCTCTACGTGGCAAAATGAATCTAATATTTTGCGAATAAGGTTGAAATTTGAATGTCACTTCTCGTGAAAATCTAAAGGCGCTCTCGCATTTCACTGAAAAATGTGTAAGAACTGAGAAGCGAGGCACGGAAAGCCTCTGGATCCCTTATAAAGACATATTATTCTTTTGAGACGGGGGGGTTATTGTCGGCAGCAATAAGTCGCCGTAATCCGCTGAAGGTACGCGCCTGATTCAATTGTCGTTGTTTGGACTGTCCTTAATGAAATATGTCTTATTTCTCTTTGTATTTATGTTTATTGAGGTTCTGCTTAGTGTTCAAATAAAAATATTCTTGGTAATGAGTTCACGACTCATGCCTAGGCAACTACAAGCTAAAAAACTGAAGACCTCATTAACGGCGTACAAAGAATAATCGTTGAGCACCAATAATATTAGCGGTCCTCAGGATAAAACTAAGGTCTTTTTGGGCCACAGACCCGTGGGAGGGCTCTATTCAATTTTTTCCTTTAGTGAAAAACTTAGAGATTTTAATGTTGAGCTTCTGAAATATTGAACCAATTCAATTTCCCTAAAAGGCCAGCATAATTAAGCACACAAAAGTGCATCGTTAAGTCCAGAAATCGATCAAAGCCAAAACAAATAGCTAAAGCGAACCTCCCGAAGTTTCCGAACTCGCACTCAGTGGAGATTTTTCAAAGTTCAACATGCAAACAACTGGCAGTTTTGAGGGAAAAACTTCTCAGAATATTTGGATTTGCAAACGACGAGCATCGGCAGATTTCCTGCGAGCGCGAAAATCGTTTTGGCGCGGACACAGCGCGAACAAATTCGCAACAACCATAAATCAACGGGGCCACAAATAAAAAACTAAGGTAAGCGCTCCTGTTGTGGGCCGGCCGGGCATCGGGCCACTTCCGGCCGGCGGCGGATGTGAGTCTATTGGCGGAAAAAAGCTGCGAGCGTCAACTGGCCAGTTTGTTAGAGGTTTTATTGAAAAGCGAACATTGATAAAAGTGTTCGTTGAATCGACGGCCAGTGAACGTCGCACTTTTGTGTAAAACTCGGCTCGAATTGGAACTATTTCGGTATAACTCGTCGTTCCGTTCCATATTCGAATGGGCGAAAAAAACCAGACTTTAATATTTATGTAACACAAATGGAGCAATCGATTTCTACAACAATACATATATTTCTAAGATCTTCTCTACGTCAGTAACTTTAGTGATAAATTAAACAACCAAAATCTTGCTTAGCTACATCCACGAATCGATTTTCTCAATTATGCAAATAGCAGCATATTTTCGGCTAGCAAAACAAAACCTAAAGGGGTACATTAATAACAGCCATTCATCTGAGCACACGTCCGCAGAATAAATACCTATCTACTTGTAGCACATAGAGTCCCCCGGGCCGGCACGCGTCGCCATTCGACATGCACGTGTGTCGCAAATTAAAAATCTTTCCGCCGTGAACTCCGTTATTAATTACCTTCCCGACATTGGCGCGTTCTCCCCACGCGACGCGATACACTCACAATTAAACTCTATTGTTTTGGAGCTTTGTGTCTTTTTTTGGGATGCTTAAAACCCCATATGTAATTAGAATTTGTGCGGGAATTATTCGTGTTTGATTGAAAATGCACACACCGTTTGATGTTGGTAGAGAATATTTGGAAGCAAAATTGATGGAAATAATTCAATGTCCTGGCTGAAATTAAAAATATAGGAGTAACATTTAGCATCCACACCGAACCAAAGAGCTGCCTTTTATCATCAGAGGAAATTAATTGTCAAAATGAGGTTATTGATATTTTCAATGCCAATCATTAATTATAAATATTCATTCATTACGACATTCGGTTACCTGATAATTTTGATCACTGATAATTGATCATAAAATATTTTTCAATGATTCTGATACTAAATTAAACGAATTTTGAAATAAATATAACCACTTTTAGCATTCATGAACCGACCATTACAATGCTTTATCTGTGTATTTTAATCATAGTAGTAAAACAGAACGGTTTGTCCCCATCACATCTGAAAAAGATCAGATGTATCAAATTCCACTTAGATTTGAAAATCGAATAAAAGAACACAAATAATAACTGGCGATCTATCAGATATTTGCTGGGTTGAAGAAATCAAGTCGGAATGGGATCTCGATGAGGTATCAAACTAGCGGGACGTCAGTTGCACGCACGGTGACGCGTATCGCCCATCACAGCCCATTCTGCCGTGCTCCGGACTGAGGGTTGGACGGCAGAGGAAAAATATGAACAGAAGGGTCAAATGTACTTAAAAGTCTGATGTAGGTGAAGTTTAAGTTAGTAGAGTAAACTTTGTCACACATTAAAATATATCTTGTGTGTTCGAAATAATACGTACACATTATAATTACTGTGTAATATTATGCTGCGTTGATACTACCTATATATTGTCCAGAGTTCTTTAGATCTTTAAAAGCCTTTTTATACTTTATGCTTAATTTAAATTCTATTGCATTATTGGGTATTCGCGGCATATTGATTTACTGCTTGATTCCCAAAATTCGAATTACTTATGCCATTCATTTCATGATGAATCAAATTGGTTTTCTGTCCTACTAACCAAATATCCTTAGAAAGCGAAAATTTTAAAGCTCATCGATACATACACATAATCAAAATTTCACAATAACTTCTATCTACATTGCGGAGAGTGGAGCCTCTGCACCCCGATGTATTGCGGCAGTCATCTGCGCTATCTCTCGGCCGGGATCTTTTCATTAAGGTTATCAGTGGCGTAGATCTCAAAAACAGCGCGTGCACTCGTGTGACCGGTGTATACCGTCCGAACCCAATCTGATGGCTACTCTCTAATTATAATGCTTACGGAAGACTGGAAACGACGTAACAGTAAATTGTTTTCACAAGTGGCTGTAGGTAATCATTAAGTTTTCTAATTACTATACTACTTCGGATTTTATTTCTGAAATTGAATTGCAACGGAATTGATTTTTTTATTCACTTATTTATATTATATTTTTACTAACGGTAGGTCTCTCATATGTGAGAGACCGCCTGGGTAGGTACCAACACAATTCCTATTTGCCCATATCCATCTCCCGCCAAACAGCATTGTAATTGCACTATTTTGTAACGACAGGATATTTTGATATCTTGTCTCAGGATGGCGAGCGCTGTGGAATGCCAAGCATTGTTTTGTAATTCATGGTGTTTGGTTTAGTTACTGTCCATGAGCGGTTGAATCACTTACCATCAGGTGAATAGCATGCTCGTCACGCCATTCATTGCAATAAAAACAAAAAGTGAGTAGTGAACATCATGTCGCCATCCTGAACAGCTTTAATGCAAGAATAACAAACAACAAACCATATCTTGCTATTATAAATAAGGATTAAAACTCAGACCTGAAAATATGTTAATTACCACTTTCTGTATAATTTTTTTAATGCATATTTTACAACATAATCTTGAGTTTAAAACTGTATGAATTAAATAAATAATTTTCCGTATATTTCATTTTAAATACTTGATAGACGTGCTAGTCTTTTTGTTTACCCCAACAAGGGATGAAACCTGAGAAATGGCGCAATCATCCACATGTGAAATGAAATCGCACACCGAACGGGAATCATCCCCCGCTATTGTTTGGGACCACCGTGCTGCCATCAAAACTTATTTAAACCTCTATGCGAGGTTATATTAGTTGCAAAACGACGTATGCGACCGATTCGATTGTTAATTATTTTTAAATTCATTCTTTTTACAAGTTTTACGCGAATGGTTGAAGTGCGTTTTCAGTTTCCAGCTAAAAAGGAATGGGGCCCGTACCACAGGTCCACCAGGGCTTCAGCCGTTCCGTCGATTAGTATAAAGCTAATTTTATACTAACCATCTCCCAAAATTCTACTCAGACTCGGTAGACTTACGTTACACGAAAACATGAACTACTTGCCGTACTTATTGTAATATATTTATCAAGAAAGGAATATATTATTTTGAAATATTGAAAGTTCCGTCAATTTTGAAAGCGAATTTTAATACTCTTTTATAAAAAGACTGAAGATGAACTAATGAAATCATTAAATCATAGTATTTATAACTAATTAAACAATTTTTTATATGATACACCACATTAAATTTAGTAATCTCTATCAATCAAAGAACATAAGTTATCTATTGATATAAAATATATTTAATTTCCATTAACCAACAATAATATTGACCTAAGCCACATACGCCATTCTTCTTCCAAAACATCGGTATTGAAAGTAAAGCGCGGTGCACACCGGAGCGCGGCGCTCGTGCGCGTCAATCCGCGCGTCAGATTCCATTGTCAGAGGTATTTAATGCATTGTGCGCAGCGAGGGGACCGCGGCTTAGCCGAGTTAACGCTTTCATACAGCCCTTGGACATTAAAAAAGATTGTTTTTGTATGTGATGCAAGGGTTTCCGAAAGGTGATTTGAATTCGATTAATGTAAAACCAACAGCGGTTGATGCTCGCTGATGCGACGCGCGTTTTGTTGTTGCAAATTTGAAATTAAAATGCTTTGGTATAGCTTTATTGAGAGATACTTTAATATATGTTTATACCATGTATTTTATAATAAGAAAGGTGCCACCCCTTCTCTACTTTTTTGAAACTTACAAATATTTGCAATTCACGTCTTTTGTGCAGAATATATATTTTTCTACTTATTTTTCCCACCTGTATCGTAGCGCCTATCCCACCTATTGGATGCGCAACTAGACTGGATCGGGTGGTTAAAATCTACCCCAAATAAAAATTCAGTATCTACAATTAATCATACTGGACAGGCTGAACTAAACTTTGACTGAGTGATTTACGAGATTGTTTAGTAAAGTCAACCCCTACAAAACTTTACTTTATGAATTAATAAGTTTCATACCAATGAATTAAAGAACTGTATACTAATGTCGGAGCATTGATTTCCGTTTGTTGCATACTGATTGTGGCTCCAATCATAGATTAGTATTAGCTCCAATTTCTTATCAAAACAAACCTACATTTGCACACGGAGGAAAATAATAAAACCAAATGGCCCAAAAAAAAAACACGCGAGGAAAGAATCACGACCGTTACACATCCCCTACCTTTGACACTTTGTAATTAACATAAATATGATATAATTCACAATCATAATGTATATTCAGTCGCAAGTACAATGAGTGCAATTTTCCACGCGATAAATCTTGCAATAATAATACGTGGCGCGGGGCCCGTGTCACAATGGCCGTGACGCGTGCGACCGCGTCACTCGCTAGTGTGCACCTTGCCTTTGTTCCGTCCCCTGGATTTTTGTTCTTTATTATTGATTTTTGTAAAGTTGATTTTAGTTGGAGCTAGCGGACATGTGTCGTATTTAATGTGATTTTTGTACACCCTTTTCGCGAGAGGATGAGTGACAGGCCGACAAGGTATAATAGAAATTTCAATGTTCTTCTAATGAAGGAGATTTTTTTAATTGCAATGAATGACGAGGCTATACGACCACTCATGAACAGTAGCAAAACCAAACAACCTTGAATTGCAAATCAATGCATGGCATTCCACTGCGCTCGCCATCCTGAGACATAAGATATAAAGTCTCAATATGCCCAATAGTTACTCTTGCTACAATACCCTTCAATCCGAAAAACAACAATGTATTTACACAGGATTTAGATTGGGTTAAAAATTCGGCTACGACGTCGACGATGTTTCACGCGAAGCGGAAAGAAATATAGAAAACTACTAGGACGAGCAAATGACTGTTTTCCTAAATTCTTTTTGTAACAATGTCACATATATAAAATTAATTTTAATAAAATATGAGTAATTACAGTCTGTGTCTAATAGCAAAATTAAGCAAAGCACATATCACCTCAGTGCAGTTATCCCGGCGGCAGGGGCGACGGCGTCCGATTCATCACGCATCGCCGCGCGGGGGTAAACCACCCTCCGGACCGATTGAACGTCAATTGTTTGTCACAATCATTTGCTCAGTTTTTAACTGAAAGTCAGTGATTTTGATTTTTCGAATCTTTTTGTTGTTTTATCTCTAGCTATTAGATTATGTTAAGGATTCTTAGCGGGAATTTTTCGCGGATTTTAAGAATTATTTGAATGTGTTTCCTTGATAGTCTAAATAATTCAAGTTAATACGACAATTTCGTACAGGAAAAATCTGAATTTCATGGTATTAAACTGAAAATATTCTACACCTTGCTCGATTAGTGCACCAATGAATCATAGTGCCAGCACTTATGTATGTATGGCTGTGATTCTTGGGTATGGCAGAGGAAGCACGAAAGTAGGATCAATGCTGCAGAGATGAGAGCATGAAGAAGTATGTATTGGGTCAAACTGGTTGATAGCGCGAAAATAGTGGGATAAGGGAGAAGTGTGGATTAAAGGAAGATGTAGACATTAAGATTGAGAAAGGAATGCTTCGGTGGTATGACCATATTAAAAGAATGGATGAAAGGAGACTGACAAAAGAGATTGCTGATGCGAAAACGGATGGAGGAGTCAGTCCAGGATCGATAACATTTTTCTTATGTTTTTACGGAAAATGCCTTCGAAATATTGTGTGCTTGAATAAATAATACACAGTTTCTGTCTATAAATCTGGAATAAAACTCTACGCCCCTAAAGACGCCGGTAAAAATTACTCATAACAAGTAATCAAAAATGGCAGAGTCGGATTGTATTGCAAGAAATTGACATATTTTCTCATAAAACGCTCATTGCTGCTTTCGGTTAGTAACATTAGCCGAAGACTCGGAGCTTTTCTTATTTTTTTCTCTTCCATTTTGAGAATCCAATAATTCTCCTACAATCCAAGTATTATAGAGGTTCATGGGCAGTGGTAGCATTTAGTTATTAGGTTAATCGTTACTCGTTTGTTTGCCCTTTGCATTTAACCATTTGATATTTCCATATTGCAAACCATCAGTTTCCCAGCACTCAGTACATAGGCTCATTGTTGTAACCATATTATTATTTCAATAACACCCTCACACGTGACAACCGGTTGGCATTGTTCGCGTCATAAATCATACTGCACTAAAAATCATTGCGCGAATTATTTATGGTGAGGTGCGGGGGACGGGGTATGGTAACGGTCACATCGGCTTTGTTGTCCCGCAGGATAGCGGGGATGTCGGGGGATATTGTGTTGGACGTGATTTGGTGTGGGACCATAATATGTGTGACTATGAGAGGTGAGAATAACATTTTAATTTAATGAATTATATGGTTATGTGAAAATCACCGTTGTAATAAGTGCCTTATGTCATGAGTGGTCATGAGTATATGGAACAACGAAGAACTTTTTGGTTCTGTAAAGCTCAGATGTACAAATATTTGTTACTACGTAAAATGCCAAAATAACAAAATATGCAAAGCAGCGAAGACATTCTAACCCCCCTTTCATTCATAAAAAATACTAATCAACCACATAAATGTAAATTAGTTAAATCTTGCTAAGAGGACATAAAAAGTTCATTAAATTTTTCTATTCATAATGATTTTTTATACATATTTTAACTAATATTACCTCTTCCCAGAAAAAAGTGACAGACATCCGCCATTGCTCTCCTGAGTCTCGGCCATTTTAAAGTTAGTCCGTTAGATATTAGCCCGAGACAAATCTCGGTCAAGATTTGAAACAGCAGCTTCTTGCTGCACAACGGACCACTCATGGCTGAAGTGTTGAATAGCTGATTAGTGATTTATTAAATCTATCAATAATGTTTTTGAGTCAGCTCATGACAACTGCGTTAAATCCTTATAAATGAGAGGGTTAATAATATACCTAGTGTATTTTTTATATTTATTGCTTGATAAAAACGGTTTATATTTTGTTTAAATATTATCCTACGAAGTATAAGATATAAATCTGAGTGACTTGCACAATATCCTAAAAAAAAGGTTGTAAATCTGCCTGAAAAGTACAACTCTTCCCCCAATCAAACTAGTATTAGACCAAACTTGCAATAATTCAACAACCTAAACAAATATTTACACACAAGCGTTTGTCCAAATTCACCTCACACCGCTAAAGAGCAGTTTAATTACTACCACGTCCGCGTCCACAGTGTCGTTTTAATCAGTGTCCTTTTTTGCCACCACGCTGGCAGGTTAGGGTGACAATCTAATAAGTGTCCCGAGAGCCGGACCCCCGCTGGCACCGTCCGATTATTGTCCAGTAACAAGGTTACCATGCACTTATTAATATCGTCACCGACGTCGTGTCCCTCCCAAGTATCCATTTTACGAAAATTGGAAACTTTATGTCATTATGTTCTGATTAAAAAACTGGGATATATTTTTTGTTGGGAGTTTGCGGGTAATTTTAGTTGCCTATTTCACAGATATTCAAAATTTTAAACGCTTATTTTGCATTAAGAACTATGATATAATGATGGAAGGACTATGCCGAAACTATGCTTTTCCCATTAATATTTTTTTGTCAATTCAGATGCCCTTATTAAGTCTGTAGATTTAAGATAGAAAACATTCAAAATATTATATAAGTATTGATGAAATAAGTTGTTTTTGTCGCAAACTCAAACAACAACTTTTCGCCTTACTACTACTACTTACTTATACTTTAAAATATATATTTCTTCTCCCAAAAGCAGGCACGAAAATATCCATAAAATTCATCTAAATGTCTCAGTTTGAATCCACTTAAAGTGCGTATGTTATGGAAAAGAGATTTTATGACGTGTATACGCAAATTAGTTTCCGCCGCGTATAACATACGTTGCTTCGTGATTTTTACGATCTACTCCACTGTACCGCTGTACGGTAGTTTGACAAATTATTGCGACTGTACAGCTTAGAAACACTCAGTGCTATAAGTAAATTTTGTGTCAAAATCATCGCAAGTCATCACTTTTTATAAAAATAATTAAACTGTTTTTTTTATTTATAATGATAAATTAACCATTTTAATTCATTAATTATTTATTTATTTTATATGCAAATTATCTCAAGGTTAGCTCTGGTAATTTTCAGCCAAATAAATCTAGATAGCATTTCCCACCAGGTAAAATTTTATTTATTTTGTTGTAAAGTAAAAAATTGTATTAATTAACATTAATCTAATTTCATCACAAGCATTTAGAACACACCATGTTAATAATATTAATTTTAAAAAGCAAAATTTTGAATGTGGCCCATGAGGGGATCGAACCCGCGACCTTCGCGTTATTAGCACGACGCTCTAACCAACTGAGCTAATGGGCCGATGTAAGTGGTTGTCCAAAATAGAAAGAGCATTCGAGTGGCCTTAAAGATTATATTGATAAAAGTTTGAGATTATCGGAACATCAATAAAATTGTAGGAACGTAATACTAAAACGAAAACATTTTTGGAGTATTTTAAATTTTGGCGAGTGACGCTGTAATTGAGTAAAAATGGGCGTAGATTTTTTCCTATCACCGATCGATAGATGCCAGCCTTTTCAAAATAGAATATGCATTGCACGATACGGGCGGAGAGGTACATCTTCTACACTTTTCTGCGCAAAAACTAAGAAAATATGAGGGAAATCTTTACATATTGTCCAAAATTGACATCATGAGTATACCGTAAGTGTGTTCATAATAGGTCTATGGCACAGAACTGCTACAACATATCTAGATCATCAGGTATGTGTTGTTATACTGACTAACACCAAACTGTGTATCGCAGCAAATTATACCAAATCCATTTACCTACTGCGCCTAAACTACACATTTAAATATTATGAGTATTTAGTAGTGAAGCGCCTAGTATTTGTCGACATAACGGATTAAAAAAATAAGGTTACGAGAAAACTTATAATAATTTGTTTAAATTAGATAATGTTAATCTAAAGCAAGTCTAATATTTGTGGTCCGTATAAGGGTTAAAAATATGTAAAATAATTATTTTACACCAAACAGTTTTCCATCCTTTTTATTGTTAATGTAACAAGACAAAAATCTTAGCACAAGATATCTTAGACGATCCATTAAATTACAGTACGGGCCAAAGCCAAAAAATAAAAATTACTTTGTTTTTTTTTTGTTCTATTTATTTCTTTTTATTAATTACAAAGCGTTTAGACAGACCTTGCTAAATCCCGATAGTGTCCCAAGCCTACCGTTGAAGGCGCATGTCGGCGGCAGGCGCGGTGGCGTTTGCATAAAATCCTCGTTTGTCAGGCACTAATGCGCGCGGCGTCACCGGCAGCGATCTGCCCACCCCTCCGCCGCGCGGCTTGATGCTGTGACGTCAGCGCCTAACGACACCTCACTAAACACGTGTCTACATCCAGTTATCGATTTTTGATCAAGTGTTTTGGTCGACAGTTAGGTATTTGTATCTGACGTGTTTTCGTTTAAGATTTACGAAGTTATTAGGTGCAGCCACGTTATATTTAGTTATAATTATGGTATTGTTACAATGGTGTCATGAAAAACTGAAGTAAACAAATGTACCATTTTGTTTCAGTGCATAAAGTCAATATAAGGTGTCTGGGACTTGAAAGCCTAATAACTTCTGCGATTTCATTCTCATCCTTACGACACTCCATTCTCAATTCAGGTAAGTTAGATAGTCATTTGTTCGTACGCTACACAAATCAAATAACACAAACACATAACACAGTTAGAACTATTCATCGTCAATTAGAAAATGGCCCGGAATTGAACTGAGTCATGCTAACTCACGAACCCATTAAACGTACACTCAGACCCTGAGGTCCAGCATAAACACTTCAATAAACGCCTATTAAAATATATGTTCTCAATTTAACCTGAATTTACAACGAAAAGTATTATTATCAAACCAGTTTGATATGTATTGAACGTTTAGTGTGTGTGGTTATGAATGCATAGTGTAGTGGAGTAGCAATGTATGTGATTGCAGGAATATTGCCCGCTTGGGGTTGATTGATTATATGACACAACGTAATAGCTGTACCGAAGGTACGATACGTATTTTTTTTGGTTTTTGGTACAACATATTACTGTAGCTACTTTGACTCCAGTATCGAAGGATTTAAAATACCGGCATAACATTTATGTACAGAAAGGGACAATATCACATACGAAATTATTTTAGAGATTTTAAAGTAAATGTACAAAAAATTGGCAAAGACAAGCCCAATACGGGATGAAATGGTGCAATTTGTAGGAGGCCTATGTCCAGCAGTGGACAACAGGACAGGCTGATGATACTGATATTTATTTTATTTTATTTTCTATTGCAATGAATATGATGATAATGATGTACAATAAATTGTAAATAACAAATGAAACGATGTAATATTATAATCACAATTAATTCTACTACAGTGATCTAATACTTCATTAAGATGATGACCGGCAAATAGGAACAAATGGAACTGCCGATCGGTCAATCTCTCCAATACACAGAGAGTCAATAACATGAAAAAGAATCAAAACTAATGCATATTTTTACAGTAAACCCTTCGAACCTTCTGTACGTCATTGTATTGTGCCCCTATACAACACTCAGGCCCAGTGTTTGCGCCATAAACTTTAGAAATGTCCCGTTTATACATCATAAAATTTATATGCACTTTTATTCGTTCAATAAAATTCGATTTGACTGTCTGTTGCAGTGTATTTAGTGAGGGTTAGGCGCACGCACGTCGCCTCTACTTTACTGCCTATGAATAAATTGTAATAGTAATTCTTAAGTCGGCTCCTTTTTCATAAGGGCAAGAGTAAGTTGTCATATGTGTAGATCTTGGATTTATTACATTGTAGCTGCTACAATCCAACAAAAATAATAAAGTACTCTCGTTGTCAAAGATATTGAGATAAAATTAGTGGCGCAACGTCATTCATAGCTAATTTGGTTATGCCGCCCGCTGTGAAAATTGAGTATTGTAATTTAGAATTTCAAATCAGTCAATTCATTTTGCGTAACTTACTCAGTTTTAAAAAATACGTGTCGACTGCGAATGAAATTAGTGTTCAACAAAGCGAAAGTATCAAGTACTTGTTATGCAAAACTAGAATAATAAATAAAAAAATAAGCAATTTCTATACGGAAAACTAACACGAAACGCATTGAAAGTGACTTAATATGGGTACTCTAAAAGAGCATAATTGTTAGTTTATTATATACGGAACGATGTGCGGTTTACGATTATGCCCGTACCTTAGAGTATATTATTATTGAAACTTTATGTCCGCGCGACACGTTTAGTGGTCTCAATGAAAATGTTATTAATCACATTATAGCTAATCATTTTACATGAGTACCACGACGTTTATCGTAAGATGTAGTCATTAAAATGATGACTAGTGAGATGTTGGAACTCAATGATGATTTTTGTACCGAGCACTACGCTGTAGCAATTTTTACTGTCATTTTTGTTCTATATATTGATGAAGGTGACAACATAATATCGGAATCATTATTGCAATGAGCAGTTTTTTAAGATTTACGATTCTAATAACTTGATTTTTTAAAAACAGTAAGAAGGCTGCTCATCAAAAATTTCTTGATGCTTGTAATATCAGTAAACGTCAAGGCTATTTCCACAAAGTCTCGTCTCACGTCACAAGTATCAAGACGAAGAAATCCTTTATGAAAACAAGTATAACACCTCTAACGCAAATTGCAAATCAAATATTCCTTCCAATGTAGTGAATAAAGGTTGGTAACGCACTTAGACGAGCATTCATCTGGCAACAACATCCCTTTTGTATCCAAAGGGCTGAGAAATTCACAAATTAACGGTTTCCAAAACATAGAGCCGTCTTCGCGATTCCAGTTTTGTTTATGTTAATCTAATATTGGGAAGGGTTCCGTTCTGATTTCGAGGTGAAGTGTACCTACGTGTATTTCTTAAAAGGTTAGATGAGTCGGTTTGGCAGATATTAGGTTATATTAGAAATTCTGTGGCGTTAACATACATACTTAATATGTGTTTTGATATAAATAAAGCATGCTAGTTGTGCTACATAAATAGTTTCATGTGAACGTGTTTTAGATCCTTCTGATCTGTGTATTTGTTCATACAAAACTAAGTATAGTAGTTTGGTTTAGTTTAGTAGGTCACAATCAAATTTTACTTCACGTATATTTTTTTCTTGTGTCTGTGTTAAATAAAATGGATCTCTTTCTTCTTAATTTTTTTTTCTATTATCAGAATTAAGCATGCCGTAAAGAGCTCTCATATTTTATTGGAAAGGTCATACAATAAAGGTTTGAATACGTTTATAAATTTTATCAAGCACCGTACAAAACTGTTTCTCATATAAAAATCCATGCACTATCATTAGGGACAAACAATAATTACCTATTCTTTGCCATCAAACACGTCGTTTATTTCTTTGTCACATTTGTGTTGTAAATGTTCCTTATTTTAAATTACGTTACAACATCATAAATGGTTTAAATCGATAATGTCCCAAAATTCAATTGCACGGACCCATGCTATGCAATTTGATTTAATATACAAGTGACTCGTTTTAACCGCACTTTTTGCGTCGTAATAAATAGTTTTTATTATTAGATTAAGTTGAAATATATTTTGAACGGGGGCCCGTAATGTTTCCAGTTTTGGTAAGGGTTGTGTGCCACACGGCGTTTTTTTATTTTATTTTATTGTAAATGTCATACGTGTAATAAATTGTCAGTAGGTCTAATTTGATTTAGGAGTGCCTTTTAGCCGTAAAATGTTTTTGAAGGGTTGTCTATCTATTTCACCCCATGTATAATGTTGGGCATAGAACTATATTTTTAATATAGCTCTGGATCATAGACCATCACTTTGGCTTAATAAACTTCGAAATATTCACGCAAAATACAAAATGAATTAAGAGTAAATATAGTAGAGAATTTGTTTCAAGTTTGTCTTCAAGGACGAAAGAAAACTTCTACAAACAAGCATTCCGAATGCTCCAAAAATGTTAATGTATAAAATCATAACGACGAAATTACTTCTTTCATTACAATCGTGAATATAATATTTCAATCTCATAATTTTGTTTAATCGATCATCGCAAATACGTCATATAGGTCATTACCCTTCCACAAAATATTTACCCTCGCAGCCAAGAAATCATCGTTTCACTCAATGAAAGCAATCCGTGGAATTATTTTCGCGACATTGACTATGTGTCTCCAATAAAAACATTCAGGACCTCCTGCCAGCACGTTTGTTTTGCCCCTGTCTCCCCTGGTCCGAGGTATGATTAAGCTCATTTGTTTGAGCTTCGAGAGGGGAGAGTGGGGCGCAGGCGCGATAAGCCGCCGACTATAGGTGCGTCATTAAAGCAGTTTTTTTATGCGCACGCGACTAAGGGCGGCATTATCTTTTTATCGTTGCACCCCATGTGCACGGATTACCGTTATTTTCAGAGGTTGAGAACATTTTGGACGGTCAGTACTTAGCTATTGTATAATAAGAATTTAAAACTTTCTTCCTTTTATTAATTTGGGAATGATTAATTTCTTCAAAATACTTTGTAAGATTTTAAAGTGAAAAAAAAATCATGAATTTTTGATATGTCCATTACAGACTGTTACAGCTACACACACTGTTACAGTTACAGATGAATAAAGCCGCAGTAAATTTGTGAATGAATCGTGCGTTATACCATCCATGTCACCCAATATTTAATAGATTTTTAAAAATAGAAACAAGAAATAAAGCATTACAGATCACAACAGCAAAAATCCAACCAGTTTCTATTCCCAGAAGTTGTGCACCTCTGGTCCTAGTAGCAGACAATAGCAGCACACGCGTGTCGCCCGTGTGTCGCCGAACAAATATTGCATTACCTCTCCCCTGTCTCCCCTCAGCGCCACGCGTCGCCACGTGAGAGCGCCGTGTCCCCAACGTGGACAACCCCGCTCGCTAATCCCACAGAAATTGCACTAAGTGCCACGAATTTTTGCCATTAAGTTTTGTTATTATAGATGAGATTTGTTTATTTTTATGGAATAAGTTGGTGTTGTTTTAATTATTAACTTTTGTCATCATGCTAATCTTATTATATGACCTATTTATTTATATCCTGTATTAATAACAAAGAGTTTAGATTATAATTAATGGTGATGTGGGAAATGCTAATTTACTTAATAATTGCTTAAATTAGTAATTTCGCTTCGTCGTAATTATTTAATTGTTCGTTTAATTTGTCAGAATAAATACATTTAAAACTTTTTGACAGCATTAGATTTAACTTATCTGTGGAGAAGCAAGAACATATTTATCAAAATGCTAGCCTAAAGGTATTTGAATTTAGTGAAATAAGGCCTTACAAAGAAATAATCGCAAAAAATATCCTACTTGCTGTAGTTTCTGCGAATATTCGCAGAAACTACAGCAAGTAGGATTCTTCTTTCACACAAAACCATTGACATTTTAGATTTAAACTATGCGAAACAATCACATAATGATATACAAGAATGACGTATAAATGAGAGCTGTACAATTAATTCCACGCATATTCACAGCCGCGTCGTGCAAGCGTCATGTGGGAGCGTTGTGCCCACGCTCCCCTGCCAACACTACGCACCCTTACTGCTAATCCCCTGGAAATTGCACTAAGTGCCCACTATTTGTTAATTTTTTGTATTGTTGAATTTGCTGCCTTGCATATTCCTCGCATACTAAGAAAAGTACCTCAGGACAAATATCTTTTTGATGATTTTTTTAACTACTTCCCTCAAAATGTTCCGCCAAATAGCAATGTAAATGCACTGTTATGTTCCAGTTTGAAAGACGCTGTAGCCAGAGTAATATTTTGAGACTTTACATCTATGTCTCCGAGCGCAGTGGAATGCCAAGCATTGCATTGTAATTCATGGTGTTGTTTGGATTTTCTACTATGCGTGAGCGGTGGTATCGCTTACTATCTATCAGGAAAATGGCATACTCGTCTCGCCTTCTACTCAATAAAAAAAACTTGTCAAATAGTAGATCTAGCATGTTGAAAATCCGTAATTGGTTTTATAGTACTGGTGGAGACAATGTGGAAGAAAGAAACGACTGAACACTGCTTATGAATACTAGCAATACCAAACAACATCATGAAATAAAGTAAATATAGAATAAGTACTTGTCATAAGAGCTATTTAATTGCCTACATAATCAATAAACCAATTTCATTCCATTTCAAAACAATGCTTGGCAGTGCACTGCGCTCGCCATCCTGAGACATAAGATATTAAATGCCTCAATATATCCATTAATTACTCTAGCTATAATGTCCTTCAACCCGGAACATAACAGTGCATTTACACTGTTGTTTGGCGGGAGAAACAAACAAAACAGTGCAAACCACCTAGGCGGCTTTTCACATATGACAGACCTACTACCAGTAATCAGTGACAGAAAATCCACAACCTAATCTCCATAATAAAATCAATTCAAACCAATACATCGATTCAATATGAATACAAGCAAATGAATAATGTGTAAGTCATACACGTAGTTAAGAGAGGTGGTCCCGCCCGCATCACCGCCGCCGACCAATTGACGGTAATCAAACACGCAGACTGCAGCATGCATACACCCCGGGAGGTGCACTCTTAAACGGCGTTTATATTCATTATCATTATTGTTCGTTGCTTCATTATACAGTTTGAATTTGGAATGTTGTGGTTAAGATCTAAATACTGATTTATTATTATTAACATAAAAACCAAGAAAAATATATATTTTTTTAAAATAAATAATAGGATTGGAGTCATACACTACTTAACTACTTCCAGTTCATACTTAACTACTTCCAGTTCATGCAATTTGAATTAAAATTAAACTATCGAAACAATATATAATTTATTCAACAAGTCTTAAAAAATGTAGCACCGATGAACACGTAAGCACGCAAGAAAATATAAAGTTCAATTTAACACAGCTATGTGATTTCCCGGGAAAATATACTACGTATCAACATCCAAATACAAATCTTAAGTGTACCTGGACTTCAAACCAATTATTTAATAACAAAAATAAACACGGTAAGTGGAAAAGAGGTGAAAATTGACCCCAATTGAGCTCAGTCTATTTCCGAGAACGCATTCTAAAATTACTCATACAAGGCACAGTACACAGGAGGAAAACGATCCTCTTAATTGAGAGGACAATAAAGCTAATACGTCCGTGGTAGAGTCACAATTGGCAGTTAAGGTGACAGCCCGCCAGGTGGCGAGCCGCTCGACGCTACAATTTAGTTAATAGAGTTTACGGCGGGACGTAGAGATACGTAGAGACGATTTAGATTAACAATGTTTCGTGATTGTTGAGAGATTCTCGACATACGACAAATATTTTGTTATTTCGACAAATGTTATATTAAGAAAATATAAAGTATTTCTCAAACACAAACATAACAAGACTCCCCAAAACTTTCGGCAGAATTTCAATAGATTTTGACTATACGCATTTCATATGAATAGTTTACAACTAACTTACACTTAGTTATAATACTAATAAGGTGTTATTGTAATCTTATGTCTCAGGACGGCGAGCGCATTGGAATGCCAAGCATTGCTTTATAATTCAAGATGTTGTTTTGTTTTGCTATTGTCCATGAGCAGTTGTATCGTTTACCATCAGGAGAACTGCATGCTCGTCTCTGCATTCATTGCAGTAAAAACAAGCAGGGAAGTTTCACTTACTATTGAATAACTGAACGCCAGCTAGACATAAAAACATATTGCACGGACCTATAGTATATAATGGCACTAGGCTGTACTAAAATAGCATGCGCTCGTATATAAATATTCCCAATAAAAAAATGTATATCTCAGTAGCTTGGGCATCAACTCCACGGCACCGCTGTCCAATCGACCCACATAACAAGCAATTGAGACGCGCGCCGGCGATGGTCAGGTACGGGCGCGTGTAGGTGCCGCAATTGGACCACCATGCCATGTGACCATTCACTGTTGCTAACCACATAGTATTTGTCCTCCATTGTTTTTTTATATTTCAATGAACGGCGAGACGAGCATGCCATTCGCCTCATAGTAAGTTATATGACCGCTCTTGGACAGTAGCAACACCAAACAACAGCATGAGTTACAAAACAATGCTTGGCATTCCACTGCGCTCGCCATCCTGAGACATAAGGTGTTAAATCTCTATATGTCCAGTAGTTACTCTGGCTACAATGTCCTTCTAACCGAACACAACAGTGCATTTATACTGTTGTTTGGCGAGAAATAGACAATGCGGTGGTCTGGCTGCCTCTCACATATGAGAGACCTACCACCAGTTAATGTAGAAAAACAAGGCAAATAACTAAAGTTATTTTAGACTCACGCAAATGTTACACTTAGAAATAAAATGATTATTTACGGATTTTATCGGCGAACTGGCCGCCCCGTGACCACGAAATTTATAAAGTAAGTTAAACGTTTGGAAGTTATAAAAATGTAATGTTTTATTTCAAGGAAATAAATCATTTATTAAAATATTTCAACATTGGTGTTAATTGTTGTCAAATGTTTTGTTGTTAGGAAATTAAATAATAAAATAAGCCCGCATTTTAGAATTAAGTAATAAAATACTTCCCGCGGTGTGCTAGAGACGTTAGATCACGTACTTTTCAAAACGAAATATTAATAGGTATTTCTTAGGGAACAACTCAAGGCACAGAATACTTAATCTGTACTCAAGGGGACAGCCTCCGTGGTGCAGTTGGTTAGATGCTGTGAAAAGAGTGGCCGCGGGTTCGACCCCCGCATTGAGATAAATAATTGTGTGATCCACAGGTATTTATTTCGGGTGTGGGTGTCTGTGAGACCGAAAAGTCTCTTGTAGTTTCTGACACCCTCGACAAGAGACTCAAACTTAGTGTGGTTTCAGGACTATGTATGTGACTGTTGGGTGTATTATTTACTATTATTTTAACTTGGTTATGCCTCTATCATTCCGTATGAGTGACAAAATCAATCTATTATCAGGTACGTTGCCAGCTCGTCTGCCTTTATGTCCTGTAACTATTACGATTGGGTTGAATGCATTATCTAAATAAAGTTTGTTAATCATTGAACATCACTTTTAACTCTCTAAACCAAAAAGCTTTTCGTAAAACGTTAATGCCAGTCACTATAATCCTTTAAGGTAAACCGCTAGACAATTTATTCTCTAATTGCAATTCTGTGAAGCACTAAGTGAAATCCAACCCTCAAAAACTAAACTAGTTACAAAACGGTCCTTTGTACCCATGTGTAACTTAAAACGTGTGAAATTAAATAAAAGCACTTTGTGAAGGTGACGCCCGCACGCCGCCGTCACTCCGGTTAATAGAAAGAACATAGTTTGAGGTACAAAGTACCCGCATCCCGTGAAAAGGTTCCGTGTTAACCCTCGGTTTTGTGATAGTTTTACATCAAAAGGTAAAAATGTACCCTCATTAGTCCTGGGGTTAATGTCTGATATTTTGGACATATTCATCGCAGATGGAACTAATCTGCGATTAAAATCGGGAAACTGTAGCTGTAATAAATGTTATTCAAAATTGTACAATTTGATTAACTCTTAACGTTTATATAGAACGATATAGATCACGTTACGGTAAGTGGTCATAAACGACTTCAGAAGATTCACGACATTTTAGGAACAGGTCATCAAACTATTAGACAGTGACATTATGGGAGCGTATCGGGCCCTCTTTTGGTTAAAAAAAAAATAAAAAAAAAGTTCAAAATGTCTTACTTAAAGATAGTTTATTGAACCTTTAGCCTAATTTCAACAAAAAAAATCGAAAAGATATAAGAAATGGTGCACACGTCATATTACTCAAAAACTAACTCAAAGTATATAGCTACGCCCCAGGAGTTGAATTCTCGACCTCACTGTTCATAGCTTTGAGTTTAAGCTGACATCATTTTATGTTAAATTATTTTTAAACACAGGCTCTAAAAGGTAATCTTAGCAAAATTTTACGCCAGACATTATCACCAATTTACCTTCATTAAACCCAGAAAATCCATTCACGTGCTCATTCACGACCATCCTAATTATAACATCAGCATATAAAAGATCACCTTTGAATACCTTTTATTATTAATAAGAGCACAAAAGGGTCCCTTTTTGTCGGCCGTCCGTCCCAATTGCTCGTAGGTAATGTTTAATGGTTGAAATTAATAATTTCCTTTGGCACCCGCATGGCTCGCGATTGTTGGCCAGATACAACCGCCCTTTGTTTCGTTATTAAGAATTATTCCTCATATTGTGTGGGAATTTCAAATTGGCGGCTTTGGTGTTGTAACTTTCAATGGTTTATGGCAGATCTATTAATTGATCATGGAGTTTTGAGTTTTGACAATACATAATCATGCATGCGGTTTTAACAGCGTTAATTAACTGGTAATGTTGTTTTAAAGAATTATGATTTAATATAAAGAACATGAAGTCACCTTTAATTCAGAAAATATGAGTCACCTCTAGTTGCAAGATATCAATAGGTGATGTGACTTACAAGTTACAAAGCAAATTAATGTTGCTAAAGCCAATTAAAATTGCGGAAAAGCAAGTATACAATATGACCTCAACTCTACCAATATGAATCCAGCATCAAGCTTGCAGCTTTTGCAAGTATCCCAAATTATTTTCAATGTACAGCTCCGAATACTCAACCCCCTTCATGTCATTGCCAAAATTAAATAATTATTATTAACTATGCGGTACACGAGCGATCGATAGCGGTGCGTGGTTCGATCTTTGTGTCGGAACAAAGGGCTGCTGCCAGGTGTAACACCAACCCCGCGCTGCACCGAAAACCCTTAAAATAATATTAGGGGAATTGAATACACAATGCGCTGAATGTACAGGGCTTGGAGCGGTTGGTATTGCAGGAGGTGAGAGGACTACGGTAGAGTCGCACGAGATGAATCAATCATGAATAAAATATACTAAAAACTGTAGCTAGTGTTTTACATACTTATATAAACTCACGCCTTTTTTCTCAGAAGGCGTAGGTTGATGTTCTCCTGGAAGCAACCCGGACACTTACTTTTCGTCTTGTGTGTTCCGTCCCACAATATGATAGGAGACAAGCCTATGGCCATACCGAGCACAACTCCCTGACTCCAGGCTGATAATGAATAGAAAAATCAAATATCACTTTTCCTGACCCGGGATTTGAACCCGAGACCACAGTTTTGCCACTGCGCCACCGAGGCAATCTATTATTTTAGAGAGAACGGTATACCATATGGGTGGCAGACTGGAAAATTATAAGACAACCGATACATAATAACTATTGTGTCGATGATTATTAATACAGTAATTTTATTATCTGTTACTAGTAACTTCTCAATTAAGATGAAATTGCATGATCTATCATGTGAAGAGCTTGAAACTTAGAGTTAATATCGAAAAACAGTATTAATCTTCAGGCTAAAATTAAAAGCGGGGCACGTTAAAAGTCACTTGATCATTTAAAATACTTAAAAATCAATTATATGAAATATACGAATAACCTTTTAACCCTCATTCGCCGAAGCTAATGAAAATTACCTATACGTAACCCGTCTACGCCAAAAATAACCCTCAACAATAAACACGGCACCATATTAAAATCTAAGCACACAGTATCAACCCAAAATTAATACAACAATCTGATGTAAATCGTTTAATTATCAGCGGCGTGACCGTAATCCGGCGCAGGCTATGACCTGTTTCTCATTTACCTACGCGTTACTGTTTAACTCAAACATGGGTTGAATTTATTAATGGCTCGGCCTCGCGGACCGACGCAAATATTGCTGGGTTGTTAAAGCAGTGCAACTGTATTGCGGTAAGGCAATTGCGTAGTTCGTTTATTAACGCGTAAGAATGTGTTTTCAATACTTAGTATACATTATACAATATCGCAGTTTATCCTCTTCTTTTGATATACTTATCGTTACGCTATAATATCTTCGGAGACGTAAATGAACACTAAAGTAATGGACAGTAAACCTATTATTGTGTCAAACACGAATCTAATCGTAGAGGCATAATTCCACATAGTATTTCATATCAAAATAGTTGAGAAATACCAGCCGGTATTAACAATCCGTAATTGTAGATAAAATTCAACGTTAAGTTAATTTTTGGAAACACCAGTTCCAATCTCTAAAACAACTAACACTGATTTCATATAAAAAACTCGCATTGTAAACGAACTTGCAATACTGTAACAACATCAGCTGTGTATAGAACCTGGCTTAAGTAATTAACATGATGTCGATGGTGGATGTTTTAATAACTGGCGGCGCTCGCTCGCTCGGTCGGTCGTTGTGATCCGCGATTGTTTGCTCCCAGCCCGGCTCGCCGTGTGAGGGTTACTCCTCACGATAAGTGTTACCTTGGGAAATTAGTCTGCTGAGAGTGTACTCATGCCTTAAATATTGAGTGTAGTCTTGTACTTGCCTTTATGCACTGTGTGTACACTGTATAATGCTAATAAAAAGACATGTTTTGGACTTTGATATTAGAACTAAATGCACTAATGTAATTATGTAAATGCTGATACGGGTTGAACAATATTATATTATGAATTTAATTAAATTATTCCTGGAATCTTCCCATAGTATTATATTGTTGGATTTGCATCTATTCTGTTCTGTGGAAATATTGACAATACTTTTATAAGTAGTAGATAACAGCTCATTCACTCGCAGGTAAATTATAGTATACATATTATGTGGGTCAAATTTCAATTTGTTCATTTATCAAGTTTATTAATATAAGTTAATTAAATGGAGACAGCAAAAATCTAATGCTAAACCTAGTGCTAAGTTATCAAAAATAAAGAAAAAAAAAAACATATGTTTCCGCCCGGGATCGAACCGGGGGCCTTCTGCGTGTTAGGCAGATGTGATAACCGCTACACCACGGAAACTACGTCTTACACTGAGTGAAATAAAGAATTGCGTCCACGCGAGCGACCTACATGTCGCGTGAAAGTAAACTATAGATAAGCACCGGTGATAAATTATATGGACAAATTATATTATCGATAAATTATATATATATATATATATATATATATATATATATATATATATATATATCATTTTATTATATATGTATGTATTTATGCTATTTATTATGTATGTATGTATGTTATGATGATGTAATTTGTTTTTTTTTTAGTTAGTATGAATATTATTTAGTGTCCTCTCTTTTAATTATTTATTTTACACTGCCCTCTCTTTCTCCTTCTCTTTAAATCCATCCCATGGTTGTCTGTAAGACATTGCTTTAAGCGATAAGACCACCATTTGTACTCTTTTTTTGTTTTAGTTTCTGAATATTGTATTTGTTTTTTAAGTGTACAATAAAGATTTAAATAAATAAATAAATGGACCTATATTAATCCGGTCTTACGAAGTATTATGTTCATTGTTGGATCTAGAATCGCGATTAGCAATCATAAGATATTTATGAACGATAATAATTATTCATTATCACTTGGTCGCTATAAGAGAGAATATAATGTAATCATTGCATATGTGTCCCATTTGAATTTAAGTAACTGTATGACTTTATTTAACAGGGTTTATACTCAATTTTACCATGCAAGCAAAGTGACATACATTTACCAGAATTTCTATGATATTTTGAATTCCCTAACCTGCATTAAGCTATCGTGGTGGAGTATGGACTAAGCTCTCTAAATCATAAGTAGTAAGTAAGCCCTATTAATTTCAAACGCCTAATACTTGTAGTGTTACGTGAATGCCCCGAACTTATATTGTTAATAATGGTCAGTGGTAAAAGAAAATAAGTGCAATAAATGATGAAAAATCTAATAAAAGAGAAGTTGATTAAGCAACAAGGAGAATCCTAACGCAGACCTGAAAACACGAAATGGAACAACAACCGATTAATTTCGTGACAGTAATTTCCTACACAGCATATCAACAATTCAACATACACTAATGTAAAATCCAGCCAGGTTAGACTAGCTACCGAAGTGCCGTTTTCCTCTCCATTACAATACCCGATATTAATACCGCGTTGAACTGATACCTGAATTAATAAACCGGTACAGCACACGGAGCGTTAGTTACGGCGCCGCCTTACTACCATACACCGGTTAAATTAAACCTATTGCGGTGCGCGATATTGTAAACCTTTCGGGGAATTGATGTTTCAATTTTGTTGTTCATAAATAGAGGCAGGTTTGGAAAGGCACGTAATTTGGAGTGAAATTCATATAGAGCTGCATGTATGAATTAAATTAGCTGTATTAATGATATGCGAGATTTAGTATTAACACGATACCTGCTTCTAGAGTCTGCATTATTTAAGAATTGAAAACATAAACAATTAATTTTAAATTTACTATCGCACTGCACACGCAGCTATGTCGAGATAGATGTCTTGCCTCGGTGGATACTCTGAACTGCGCTGCACTTAATAGATGCATTTAACAGGTATAAAAATGAATTTTAAAACCATTCCATAAAAATGCTTGGTCAAACCTCTGCCTCCGTTATTTTATAAAATTAGTGTTGCTTGCAATTCTCAATTTAAGCCAGATAAAATTACCTACCTAATACTCAAGTTAAAATGTAAAATTTTAATTATCAGTATCAGATAACATAGATACTTGTACCAATCCTGACAACAAGGAAAATACCAAAACCAATATACAATCTCATGTTATATCACAGCAGGCCGTTCGTACCCTGCGCCGCTACACATGTTCAGCAAAAGTTATTAGTTTCACCTGGGGGCTGGCATCCGAGGATTGTTTGCCTCAAACAATACTTGATTGTGCCCTCATCATGAGTTCACCTTTCCCATGTTGGCTCTGCAAACATGGCTTACGAGCCGACATTGATAACCGGGGGAGCATTGATTAAACTCTATCGAAATTATGTGATGAGTTTTGGTAAAGGTCATCGACTTTTACAATAATCACTTCTCTTATTTTCATGTTAGACATTTTGCTCTTTTCCAGTGGAATATAAACATGATTGAACATTTACATTGACTCAAATTACTACTGCATCAATAGTGCTGGACTAAAAAGCAGGAAATCAATTTAATGGGAAACTTCACATATTACAATAATGTGACGTATTCTGAAGAATAGCCAAATAAAAACTTTTGATTACAGGTAATATGTGCCTCACATACATATATCGAATGATAGTCGGAGCCTTGGCAACGCAGTTCGATCTCTGAAGTAGTAAAGATTAAACCAAGATTTTGAAGCTGAAGTGTTGAGTATAAACACTTGAGTGTATATCATCCTTTGTACGGAGAGGTTTGATTGAGTCTGCCCCGTAGGGACTCGCAGCTCGCGTGTGCCCTTTGCCTTATTCTGATATGCTATAACAATAACAATAGAGCCTACTTGGTGTAATCGTAACATATTAATATGTAAGCTTTCAATCAAGAGGTCACGTCTAGCTAGCGTTAAAGTAACAATTCATGATGTGCATAATTTTCCATATAGAGATATAAATAAAAAAATAAATAAATAAATAAATATTCTGGTTTGGATCGCCGGTAAACCGCTTGTCGGAAAAAAGGTCCAAAAGGTAGTGGTAAGTGGTAAATGATATGTCGTAGTGACATCCCAAGAGTGTCGCATTGTCTAATTTTATCTTAGGAAAAACATACATAAATAAGTTGAAATGTATCAAGTACTTTTTGTTGGTGCACTCATAGTAATGGATATATAACTCATTCATTTAATATATATTTGTTTGCTATTTACCAACATCCGTACAATCCATATGTATGTTCAACATCACTTCCATGACAATACAATTTTGATTAGTTATACAAAAATGACATTGAACAGAATACCACCGCTCGAGTTAAATAAGACGTGAACCCTTCCCTGCATCAATTAAGTGACACGACGCAGGAGCGCGGAGTCACATCCTGAGAGACTGCCCCACGTGGGGACTAGTAATTGGTTAATTACATTATAATGGGGTGTAATAATACAATACTTTATAACAATATTCTATACCAAATTTTCACAACGCATCGAAGACATCAAAGACATGGTTTGTGTCTTTATGTTTAGCTATTCAACAAGCTAGGATATTTCACGCCAAGCACTGTTAATAATTTTTAAATTAGGATTGCCAACTTTCTATCGTGTAGACTTTATTCATCCAACGATATACAATGTAGCAAAATCTTAACATTAATGTTTTTTTTTTACTTTTCAATCTATACTTGTACTTTTCAATCTATACGTGTTTGTTTTGTTATCTGCTAAGTGCATGGTGGCCTGTTGGTAAACGGACCAGACGCGGCTGCCAACATGTTCACGGTGGTCGCGGGTTCAAATCCCAGGGCACACCTCTGACTTTTCGGAGTCATGTGTGTATTGATAGTCAATCACCACGCACTAAAACGGTGAAGGAAAACATCGTGAGGAAACCTGCATACCGTAGCGGTTTATAAGAATTTCTATGGTATGTAAGTCCGCCAACCCGCACTAGGCCAGCGTGGTGGACTATATGGCCCAACCACTCTCAATCGTACTGTCGATTGTAGAGTAGGCCCGTGCCCTGCAGTGGGACGTATATGGGCTGATACAGAATCTATACTTATGATCAGTCCATTATGAACTATCTTGCCTTTTTAAATTTGAAATCATATTACCCTAAGTTGGAGACTGTCCCGCCCTCACACCCACCACTGCAACTCCTGTAAGCCAGAATCGACAGTGGCACGCATTTTATGACACCGAGTATTGAAGCTCAGCGAGTCTCCGGGAATCTATTTTGTCTTTAACCCGCAAAGTAATTAATCAACCAGTGAAATTGATAGGAGGAGTTGGAAATATATTTATCCATTTCCCTCCATAATAAAGCAAGGCGGGAGACAAACAATGAACTAGAGAGGTAATAACCTCAGATGGAAAGAGTTACAACTGGAGAAGCCAGCTGTAAAGCACCACGGATCAAATTATTATTATATGAATAGGGACCTATTATGTGAGCTGTTGTACTGTAATAATAGGTATAGCAAAAACACCGGAAAGCACGGAAATTCCTCCTAGTCTCTACAAGGTCCTATGTCCAAACTTAAACGTTAACGTATTCAACATAAGATTCAGCTGAGAAATCACTGAAAAGGGAGCTAACCCAATTTCAGTTAGCAACCTTTTTATATCTGAAGTTAAAAAGATTGTAGACATGACTTTGTTTCAATCTAGGCAAGAATTCGTACACAATCAGGTGATGACCACTACACGACGCGTCAGGCAAAACGCGCTACCTATCAATACGGACGTCTCCACTAGAAAGTGTGACGTCAATAAAAGATTCGCCCATAGGGCTGTTGCAAGTGGGTGGTGCATCGGGGGTGTTGTGTATTTCGAGATCCATCTTTGTAATTAAATCTTCTACAGTGTGACGTCGCTCGGTATCGGTGGAGCGATATATGCCATACCAAAGGATTGAAGACGCTTCAAAGTCAGCACCGTAATAAATTTATGTCTAGTGAGAGGCCGCAAGACATCACGGAGATGGTACAGGTGGGGACCCACAGGTTTGAAGTATTGAGACTATAACAGCTCACAATATACACTTTACAGATCGGACTTAACACCTCAGCGACAGCGCAGTGTGACATCATAAGAATACGTAGAGAGAGTAAAATTTGAGCTTTACACCAAAATACCAGGTTATCAAGTTGTACCTTACTAGATTTCGGCGCGTGTTGATATTGCATTTTTACTAGTACGATATTTAGTTTATATTCGCTAATTAACGTATCTAATGTTAACGTTGCTACCTTAGTATTATGAAGATTTAACTGGCTGATGGAATAGCTATTCATATTTCGTTAGCACTAGATCGCCAGAATTGGTTTTTAAAGTTAATTCATGAACGTACACTCCTAAGACCCATAGCGCATATTACAATAAGCTACTTAATAATAAATGATGCCATAATATTGCTAGTAGCGTGAAGACAATAAAGCAAGCCAGAGTCGCGTGCAGAGCTAGTATAAGATTACACAGCCCTTCTTCAGGTAGTTGCGTGACTTTAGTGAATGTGTTCTATTGTAGCGCGAGGTCCCTCGGGCCTTAGCTCAAATACCTTCGCAAAAGTTCATATGAAATTAAGGGCTAAATGTGTGGCCATTGGTACAGCGAGTAAATAAACTTTACACCGTTTATTTGTTTAATTTTTGACACTTTTCTTGTCTATTTAAAACATGACTATGTTGGTACGTATGTATGTATGTACGTATTCCTCACTTTCTTGCAGGTTTGCCCCAGGAAGACTAAACTCCGTTAACCATTTTCACAAACAACATGTCGGAAGCGTCCTAGGAAGGAAGTTCGTGTAGGAAGTCTCTAGCTTCCTACAATATTAACGACGATGAAAAGTGAGCCTATCGCCGGTTCCGGCCAACACATAGAATGAGGTATTTCAAATCGAAAAACTCTCATGAAGTAGATTTCCCGAATATCTTTCATAGTTCACAACTGATGCACACTGGTAGACCATTGAGGCGACATTGAATACATAAAAACTGTTTGACAATAATAAACATCGATGGAAACCTGTTTTAAAAATAATTATGCTCTCGCTATTCTAGTAGCCCGACGCTCAAGATCTATCCCCGCTCGCATACTTGGAGTAGTAGAAACATTTAATTGTTTCGTCTTAACCTTTGTGCGTTGACCGCGCCGGATTCACAGCGATACGTGCGAGGGCCGCTGTTTGCGCATACTTCACTCGACGTTAAAATATCTCCACACACTATATTGCTACGTTTTACATTACTTTCGTCTAAGATTACAAGCAAGAATGTTACGGCCGGTCAAGTGACATTGCATGAATTAAAAAGTGTGATTATTAAGTATATTTTATATAGGATAGATAGTAATTATTTTTTCTTTATGTTAGTATTCATCAATTGTTATCCGCCAATCAATAATTAAAATCAAGTAAATATTAAATTATGAATTACTCTGCTCATTTATTAGCCATTGTTAGATCAATTTAATCCAGTTTGTTCTCCATCTTATGGTTTATAAACCACTTGATTACACTATCACCATTTCTATTAATACTTGAATTCGATGATATAAAGACATACAATGATACATACAGCCAATTTAAGGCACAATTACCAAGACAATACTGCATCAAGCCCCTCAATGGCAGTATCAATACACGTCAGTATCACCTGACACGTCTGCGTGTAACCGCGAGATTCCGCGGCGGCGCGGCGGGACGCACCGGCGGAGATTCAAAACTACCGCCTCTCACTTTAATCACTTGTCTTCTGTTTTGAATGCAGGGACGTGTTTAAAATCAGAATTACACAATAAGTTGTAGATTTGTGTACCTTTTTCTGGTTATACGACAAACTAAGTATTACGCATCTGATAGTGCAATGTAATTTAAATTGACTATCCACTGAAAAGAATTGGTTGAAAAATTATAGTTCTACTTTAAATTCAATACACACAAAGTGAGCTCCAAAAACTACACATTTACGTGTGACACATCATCATATTATATCCTAACGATTACAAATATGCTACCACCAATTAGAAGCGTTAAAAAAATACATAATGCAGGCAATCAATATATAAATATGTGGGTTATAGGTTTTGTGCGAAGTAAAATCCCTCGTACCTACTCACCAAAATCGCGGAATATAATTAATAGAAACATAGAGTACAGAGAACTACTATCTGGTTAAAGACGGTCCATCTCCTAAGGCTCCTTTAAATTTTTGACTGCTTTATGAACTTTCGCTTAAATGGCTCAATCTGTGAAGAAGTATCGTTTAATTCTAACATTATTTTAGGAACATATGCATTCTTATCCTAATCGTAGCGCTGCCAGCGTCACTCGCGGCGGGTGTCACGTGCGGCGGGATTGAAAACTAGTGCCGGTTAACTTCAGACTTAGTTTAATGAGGTGTCTCGGCGCGCGGCGTGCGAGTTGACGTGATAGCGTGACACGGGCACGCGCCGCCTTGCTGCTCTGTAATTGTTTACCTCGCGTCCCTGGATGTTATGTCTGTTAAATAGGAAAGAGGCGTTGTTAAGTGATACGTTATAAGCCATTAGCTTTGAAATTCTAATTGAATATGGCAGCAAAAGTTGAAAGATGATGAATGGACATCCCGCCACATACTTTTTCTAGGCATTACAGGCAATATTTTTAACAAATAGATGTATCTTCCCGTGAAGGTAATAACAAAGGCCGGCGCGTGTCAGTGCCTCCGTGACGACGTGACTGCGAGTCAGCGTGTCACACAATGAACACACGTATCATTAATCAGCGAAAAGTTCTCACCTCGCGGACCGACCGTGCGCTACTAAACTCCGCTTAACTTGTAGTTATTAATACAGTACTATTGAACAATATGTGACGTTGTTTTTTCATAAATAGTTGTATCTTCTCGTTTAAGCAATAACAAAGATTAGCACTTATTAGTGGCTGTGTGACGTCACGTCAGCGCACTGCGAGTCAGCGTGTCACACAATGAACACGCGCATCGTTAATCAACGACAAGCGCTCACCTCGCGGACCAACCGCGCACTGCTAAACTCGGATTAACTTGTAGTTATTTATTTAGTTTAAATACAGATAAAATTGTGAAGTTTAACTATCAGTAGGTGAAATAATACATAGAGTGTAAGTAGGCCTGGTTAAATTATTTGTTCACTTATGTCTTCTAGGAATCACGTTAAAAACAATGGATTTCTGCATATGAAGTGGAAGAGTTGATCAAATGTATAATTTGGTTTGCTTTACTTTAATCGTTTGTGAATAAACCGTTCGCGTCATTGTGATACGTGATACATAACTGAGGATTTAAAAGATACTAATTATGTAAAGTTGAATAATTTCACCCATTAGATTAACTACATTTATATTTAATAATTGTCAATATGTAGCAACTAATCAAGGACCATGATCATCGTACCTAACCACAAAAACAGCTTTTTATCAAACCTCTAAGTCTTAACCGACAGTTAAACCAGCCTCCACCAAGCTAACACAACCGACCTCTCAAAAACAATAGCATCACCTTGACACAACACGGTGCTAAAATGGGTGGACTGGAACCGTGGGTGTTTGGAGAGATGGGGAAGAGGGGAGGGGAGGGTCGTAATTAATTACTTCAACAGTGGCAGGTGCACAATGACTGGAAACTGTCAGTGACACAGCAGATTTTTTGGAAGAATTTTGGAATGACGCCATCGGAGGTATGAGGTGACTGAACTCGTGATGGTTCAATATTCTTTACACGTGGAACATAATATTAGGTCCTGGATTAAACTGTCACAATTCTGGGCATCTGATGAGATGAATTGGGTAGACCTGAGGTAATAAACAGTTCTGATGGGTATTGGTAGACCCAGTAAGGTAGGTGGTACCCTGAAAATATTTATTGAAAACGTTCAGGAACACAGGTTTGTCTTTTCCATTATAATAAGTTAACGTGAAGGAATCCAAGAAATTGATTTTTTGGATAATATCTCTTTCCTAATGGAACTACTTATTGATAGCACATATGCTAGCAACTAGATAGTCGCTAGCATAATATGTGCTATATGCGTTCACCTCATAACAGTACCGAGATTATCATAGTCGCCTATAAATTCTTAGTCACTTATTAATTGACTTAATAACAATATGATTCTATACTAATTTACATAATAGAACTATTTACAATGCTACGCCATAGATATTTTCATTCAAAAATCCCGAAATCCCAGTGAAGATACGAAGGGTATCGCACGTCCCGCCGAGCATTAATCATTTACAATATGAAACTAGCAGACAATGGCCGATAGCGCGTCACAATCTGCCGGCAGACACTTTACACTTTACCTGCAAAATCCGAATTAATTCACACCACGGCGGCGAAACAATGCCACCCGGCGGAAACCTGTCCGCGAACGGCGTCGGATTTGGCACGCGGATTTTCACACCACCCTACACACTATTTGAAACCCTATCTTAATATTGGCAGAGTGGGTTTTCGGTTATACCAAATATCTGCTGGACAGATGATACGTCACAGCCGTTTTGTAAATGGAGCACAATTCGAATTGTCACCTGATTATCGGGTACGTTGCAAAATGAGATTTATACGTGTGACATTAAAATGCTTATTTGTGTAACCCTATTCTTGCTATTCAACAATTTAAATTAATGATCAAGTGTTGGATTATAAACTCTATGCATGGACAATAAGATTGTTTTTTTACTGCCAGTGTGGTGTCCACAATGAATGGATACAGGTGTTCAACAGTGCGGAAGGCTCGACAAGCTGATTTCGCATACAATATGGCGGACTTTCCGCATCCGTTTGCGATTACTAGGTGATGTGTGGCGTACATGTGGCGTGTGGCGTGTGGCGGGTGGCGCGGTGGCCAGATAACGGGGTGATTTAATGAATTTAAAATAACTTCGCACGGCAATAGTGGGCTGTGATCTATTTCATGCAGATATTGTTATGGCGATATTGTAAAACAGATATGACATCTTACTAACATCTTCGGAATTGCATAAATGAATCGTCATATTAATCAGATATAGCGTCCAAACTACAACTATGCTATCATCAGAAAAGTTTCAAACATGGGTACGTCGCTTTAAGTGAGCCGTTTAGCAGGGAATCTTCCTGAAATCCGATCATACAGGGTATATCAAGACTGTTACCGAAAACGAAGCCGGGTGGTAGTTTTAGTGACTACAAACACAATCCAACTAAAAGACTCTTAAGTATAAAAGAGTTTGAATCATTATTTTCGCAAAAACTTTGGGTTTACCCACCAAAAAAGATGATATTTAAAAAAACATAAAAAAATATTGTCGCGTTTTTTTCTAAAATTTTTAGTTGGATTGTGTTTGTAGACACTGAAACTATCACCCGGCTTCGTTTTCGGTAGCAGTCTTGATATACCCGGTATGTCTGTTAAATATATGATACCCTAAATCCTATAGACCTATGTGATACTTATTCATGGAATTTTTTGGTGTTCGATTTTGCCCTTAATAAGCCTCGTGCGAAAAGAAATAATGCTTTATCATAATATAGCCCCGGTGCTATCGCAACGCCGTTCTTAGAACCCGATCGGAGTATTAATTTTATACATCTCATATTGATTTCACAAGATTAACTACTGACTTTTCTAGTACTACGGTAGATAAAAGAAAATAACTTGTCGCAGCAAATACAGCAGTTCTTACCATGACCAGCTATCTATGATTCGCTTCTGCCCTAAGTATTTTTGGGCGGTAACAATACCAGTATTGGCTAGCTCCAACTTTATAAAGACATACGTACATGGAGTATCGCAAATAATGTTCATAAACAAGTCCAGACATCACCGGTGGCTGCCAGTCACTTGCCTTCAAATGATATAATTGCATGTTACATCGCGATTAAATGGAAGCAATTAAGATTAGCTCTGTCCAGATCGGTTTGCATCTGTTTGTGTCCTTTCAAATTAGTACTCAAGTTTTTGTCTCATTGGTACACATTTTTTTCTTTTTTTTTTGTATCCATACAAGTTATGAATAGACTGACATATAAAGTTATATATAGACCGTATTAAATAGTATTGTGACGTAGTAGACATCTCGCCTAAGTGGTATTAGCAGCACGCATTTATTGAAATCGATGAACACATTTCAATTCCCAGAATTAATCTCTATTCCAGTTCAATTTGTATTATATGTAAAAATATATGGCCTAACCACTCTCAATAGTACCTCGAAGCCCGTGCCCTGTAGTGGGACGTATCCATACATAGATGGCAAACAATTTGCGATCACATTGATTTCCGACAATGGATTCGTCGTATTATAAGCCTGTTTTTACATGCATAATATTACGAGTACACTAGAATCCCACATCTAACCACAGGTAAAATAACTACATAAAATATCATATCAAACGGCTGCTTAACACAGCTCAATCCTCGAGACAACTATTTCAAAATATTATATCGGGCATGTCATATTCTTGGCCTACTCCACGTAACATAGTTATGTTAATGCATTAATCTCTGATGCTAATGCAGAGTTGTCTTATTGTACAAAAACAGAAGATAATCGCCGCTTGTTCCGAGAAAGATCCGCTTGATTTACTCGCGCGTCTCGCAGCCGATTCACGGAAATGTGAAGTTAATCACTGATAAATATTCCTGTCTATTGGATAAACACGTCATAAAACTAATTTATTGGTGTAGACGTTAGTGATTATGTTGTTGAGATTATTGAACAATCGAACACGTTTTACGTTTTTTCATGAGTATGTGCCCCATCGTTTTTAACATATTTGGAATGATATGCGTATCCATCTCAATAGCAATTACCGCACACTTTGTTGAAAACTCATACTGAACCGCGCTGATTTTGAGTTTGCGTTCTAATTTTACCTATCCAAAAAGCCATGTCAAGCGCAAACTGCAGTCCTAGTAAAATTATATAAGACTTTTTAAACCGAAAAATGTATGTCCAGTCCGCCCCGTGACCACGAAAGCTGTAAAGTAATCGAAACGTCGGGAACTCAAAAAATGTAAAATTAAACCAAATCCGCGATAAAATCCGTAAATAATAATTTTATTTCAACGAAAAATGTATGTTCGCGAAACAAATATCTACATTAAAAAATTATGGGAATCAATCCCCCTTCTTTTCGATTCGCAGGCATTTCAGACGGAGGTTGTACAATCTGGCATGCCTAATTTTCGTTTTTTATGTTAATGTATATATGTACGAGTAAATAGTAATAATATAATGTATCTGAGTACACAAATAAAGTCCACACTCCCGCTACAAAACAACTCTGCCGTATCACGAGCGGCGAGCGGCGAGCGGCGAGTAAATCATGTGCTGAGTGACAGACACTCTAATGTTCTTCATTTAACACTCATCGGCCGCGTTACCGCTGTGATTTGTGACGTGTCAAACATTATGTTATTAGCGGCTGCGGTGTCGCATTGTTGCTGGATGGTTTGAAATATCTACGTATTATAAAAACGATATTAAATAGTCAAGTAATACTGGTGAAATAATAACGAAGTCAACAGGAAACTATGGAAACCCTTGGTACAGGTATATGGTAATGAACTTACTGTGGCAAAAAATTGATGATGCTAAAGTGATTCCATTGCTTCGTAAAAATAACGCGAAAAACTTACTTAGTATCGTGTCACACCAGTCAATTTAAAACGAATAAGCATTTCTTGCAGACGTATAGATATAGGATAGGTTATCAAAAGAAAATTATAATATTTATGTCAAATAATTACTGCATTTAATGTATAGAGAACTAATTTTGATATGCGCCTTCTGTACAAATGCGAATGTCGTCAAATTCTTGCTCGGAACTCTGATAATTCCAAATCGTTTATATGTCAAATCTGCACAGGATTTTTTACATAATTTGTGTTTATTTGCTATGCAACAACAACGAATAACAATCGTTTACGACTACGCGTAACTCTGACATGATTTTCCGAGCCAAAAAAGGCACGTTATTCAGGAGAACTATCGTGAGCAAGGTCGTCCCCCACCTACCCCCCGCGACCCCTGCGTCTAATTGACACGGTCACGTGTCCAGGCACGTCGCACTTCCGGCGGAAGCGCGCTCTCCGAGTGACTTATGTGTGCTTCCTTCCGGCTCCCGCTGCGCACGCGGCCTCGCCTCCTCGCCAGCTTCTTTTTATTTAAAATATGTTGGAATTATTCTTGGGAATTTACGTAGTATTTGCCAGTTTTGCTGGCTTTCCTTTGGTAATTTAATTTTATGCTAAAGCTAAAGTTGAAACTACTGTAACTATTTAGATGGTGTTGGCAGCTTGATAAAAAGAAATAAAAGAAAACTGACATACAATCCTCAAACAGGATTTTATTAATATTGTATGTGAAAAATGTGACTACCTCGGTGGCGTAGTTTTACTACGGTACGCTTACAAAGCTGAGGTCTCGGGTTCGAATCCCGGGTTGGGCAAAGTGATACTGAATTTTTCTATTCAGTATCAGCCCAGAGTCAGGAATATGTGCCCGATATGGCGATAGGCTCGCCACCTATCACATAGTGGGACGGAACATACTGGCGAAATGTGGATGCCCTGGCACCTCTGCCTACCCCTTCTGGGAAAGAGGCGTGAGTTTATGTATGTATGAAAAATATTACCCCACATCACTTTATATATAATGCGAGCAGTCATTATTATATTACGTTTTTATAACAGTCTAAAATCTTTGGCGCCTTATAAGGCAGTTTATATGAAACCCTCTGAGACTTGAAAGTTTTGATACCGCGTTTTATTAATTAACCAATATCTCACTACTGCACGCATTTAACGATTTTTGAGTCACCTAGAATCAGATAACTGACCACATTCTTCCTATTTTAACCAATTCTCTATTCCATGGCAGCAAAGGTTGACGTGCAGCATGAAGCAGTGGCAGCGACATGAGCAGTCGCGTGTCGTTTCCGGTCCAGTGATGTTGCATTAATTGATAACGAGGGGAGCCAAGTCAGTGCGCATCGATACTCTTGATGTTGACAAGCGTAGCTAACTCCGGATTAGTCGCCACTAAGCAAAGCCTAATATTATTAATGGGTATGTTTGTTATGACTTTACGGGTTAACTTCTAGACAGATCATTATATCAGGTATACATGCTATCTAAAAATGGGAAGGAATATAGGATAATGTTTATCCAAAACCTTCCTATGGGATAGCGATAAATACGAAAAAAAAATTACTAAGGGTTTTGATTTTAAAGTTATTATTTTGGTTTATTCTCATATTCAATTTATACTAATAAATATTATCAGCAAAGATCCAAATTCTTTTATGGTTTTTCTAACTGTTCATCTACTTACACAATACTAAAATTAATAAAACCACGTGATCTGCCTGGACCAACTTATTGAACAATATTAGGGTCCGTTTGATCACGAGAATACGAGTGCACAAACAGTTGACATTGGACATGGCGCAGGGCGGAGAGCGGAATCGAACCGTGTGCGCCGACGTCGCAGGCAGATCTCGCTTCACAGACCACTGGCTCACACCCCGACCGACCTGTCTAATCATTGGGCGACAGACTTATGTATATTTAGAATTTGTCGAGTTAATTTTCCATAGAATAAATAATTTGCTAATTTGGCGTTGAAAAAAAGCCACGTGAACAATATGTATATCTTCGATCAACTATATACCTACAATATGCATATTTAACTAATCATGCTATCCTTAAACAGTCATCAGATTTAAGGAATTGCGAGTTTTCATCCAGCGAATTTTCCAAATTTGATTGTTTTTGTTAATTTGGCCAAGAAAGGAAGGCACGTAAATGAGCCTGAATAATAACACAGAATACTAACAGAAGTCAAGCTTGTGTATGTACTTCACTTTTATTGCCACACTCACACTACGCTCGGCGTTCGCGCAAGGGTTGTTAACTTTGGCTTATGCAAAAACACGTATCGTGTTAATAGCACTCGTATCGTTTGATTGAATTTTGAAAATAAAATATATAACACACAATAATACAATAAATAAATTTTAATTTTATTTATGAACTCGCTGAGAATGTGTATGTCATTATTCTAAGTTTTTTAAATTGTATTTGTATAATATAGTTTTTTTTTAATGAAATTTATATTCAATTATTATAATCTGGTGTTTTATATACATGTGTAATAACTTTTATTCATTTGCTCCATCTTTGCACATAACATCTCACTATTTGCGTGCCCGAAGCGAGTGACACTCGCGCTCGCAGTGGTTTCGACTGGTTTGAAATATCGTGTCGGTGAACGCTGTCTATGTGTGCGTTGATTTAGCGCGCTTTGTATGGAGCTTGACTTCTGTTAGTTTAGTATTCTGTGATAATAACCAGATTTGAGCTATTGCAAGTTTCCAACGTAAGTTATATCGTTCCTGATTTCGTTTGTCTGAGTTTTATAAGTTGATTTACTTTTCAGAGCAGAATCATCAAAAGAGTCTGCAGCTCAACAAACAGCCGCTACTCAATACCTTGAAAACTGGGTAGAACGGAATTAACATTATTGACGATTTAAGTAGTATCCAAAACACAACTTACCTTATTTATGTATTATCCAGCGTTAATTCCTTCACTCCAGCTCTTTAGTATGTCTGTATCACTTTTAAAAGGCGTAACATCGACGTCCGAAATAATGTTACCGTGTAATAATATTTCCCTACAGTTTTTCCCTATTTTTTTCAAAACGAAATAATTCAAACTTACATATCTACCACGTACCTGAAACAAAAAGAAAAATAGATCAATACAAACAATTAAAACCTATAATAAAATTACGAGATTCAATTCTGTAAGATGATGAAGTGGTTGTTAGAGGGCGCGTGGCGGCGACGGCCCTCCGACTGGAAAGGAACCTCGCCGAGGGACACCGTGTGACCACACAAATATCATCTTCTTAATTGTTATTAATCGTTTATTTAATTTTCATTAAATTAATTTATGTTTTAATTTTTAATTACACTGTGAAAGCTGGGTGGATTTTTGCTACTCTAATTATTGAGTTAGTATGTAACGAAACGAAAGCAATCATGGATTTTAAATTTTTAGTCTTTTGTCGTTAACCTTTTGTTTTTTTTATTTTTATATCTTATATATAAAAATGAATCGCAAAATGTGTTGGTAACCGCATAACTCAACAACGCCTGGACCGATTTCGATGATTCTTTTTTTAAAATGTTTGTGAAAGTCCAAGGATGGTTTTTACGGCGAGAAAATTTCGAATAATTGCCGGAAAAGCCCTAAAAACAGCCCTTTTCTTTACCCCATACAAACGTTTTCTAACTAAAACGTTGAGTCAATTTGAGCTTTATTGCTATTGTATAAGGTTCATATTAAATAACAAGCACTCACTGTTGTTTAAACAATGTAGGTATGTTCCTAACGTCAAAGAGTCAATTTGTACTTTATTACCGCTATACAAAATTCAAATTCAATCGTATCTATCAAAACAATGTGCGTGATTTTCCCATACAATATGTTCATGGGTTTGTAACTGTCAAACATTTAATTTTCACCCTGTCGATATGGTAAACTCTGCCCTCAAATTAAAGAACGTATTTAAATAAAGGTTTCGAATCGAAAACATATATACACAATATTCGATTAGTGGCGTATTTTAGATTTAAAAGAAGTAAAATATTGACAGTGAAAATGGATTGACATTTTAATTGATTGTAATTGTTTATGCATGCGTTCAGAAATTTATTTTGTATAAACTAAGGAGAATATATCTAGCTACATTAATATAAGACAATGAAATAAATAATGTTCACACGTAATGGTGGATTTACATGTTGGCTGAGGCTGGGCCAACGTCTACCAACTCCAAGCTATTAACTATGAAAAACATAAGGCCAGCCGAGCCAAACACTCCGTTTACACGCTGGCATTGGTGGAGGCTGGCTGAGGTTGGCCAAGCGTGTAAATGCAGCATAAGAAGATATACTTACTCCTTTTCAAGATCAAATGCCATTTTTATCACGAATTTTTACAGTGGCCTTTCCTTCGCTATAATTCACTGATAGAAATGTACATCGTATCGGACTGAGATAGGTTATATTATACCTAAAGGGGGTAAAAAAGGGTTGAATTGTTATATCTAAGAAAATCGAAACCACTGAAGTTATGTCTATAAAAAAAAATATTTTAACTCTTTATTACTAACAAAAAGTAATGGCGTGCAATATTTTTTGGAAAAACAGCTTTTTGGTGCTGAAATAAGGGAAGGAATATTGGATGGACAATAAAAAACGCTAAAGTTTTTAATGTCAAAAATTCATAAGGCAATCTTTATATGTATATATATATGGATGTATATGGAGAGAAGGGACATAAAATAAAATATAATGGAAGGTACGGGAGAGGGCTGGGATAGCTGACAGATTTGTTAGGACGAATGTAAATGCACGTTATAAAGCGGTATGGATAATAAAGAGAATGGACGGGACTGATTGGGAAGAGACTGAACAGGCGGATGAGACGGGATTGAGTCGGACAGTAGGATATCTACGTCATGTTTAGATATACAAGAATTATATGGAGAGAAGGGACATAAAATAAAATAGAGTGGAAGGTACGGGAGAGGGCTGGGATAGATGACAGATTTGTTAGGACGAAATGTAAATGCACGTTAGAAAACGGGATGGATAATAAAGAAAAGCGACGGGACGGATTGGGAAGAGACTGAACAGGCGGATGTGACGGGATTGAGCCGGACAGTAGGATAGCTTTAGGTATACAAGAGTTTATACGAAAAACAACATGTATTTGGTGTGGAGTGGAATAAAAAAATATATGCACCCAGGCGAAGCTGGGCCGGGCCGCTAGTATTTTTCATAAATATTTTAAATAACTAGAAAAGAACATATAGGCGAATTGGGCATAGTATTTACATTTCTTTTAAAATTCCCGACGTTTCGATTACAAATCCGCGATAAAAACCGTAAAAGTTCGTTTTCATCAATATGTAATGTTTGCGTAAATCTAAAACCTTAAAAAAACATGATACAAACATATTAGAATTCCGAAATACACCATTCAAACAACCAAAATTCTAATAAGAACCAAAACCTAATACCGTAGGTTTATCAAAGCCACAATCTGATGGGAGCTGTTGAAAAAAGATACTTTTATCAGTCGCGCGGGAGCCAAGTGGATCCTCAGGCGACGGGAGGGTCCTCGCGAAATTGCACTCAGTTAATTCGCCCATTTGACGATAGATGAGGGCCGCTGAAGGGTTGTCGAAATGTTCAAGGTGGGCTTTATAAGTGAAGGAAACTTGCTGGAGTTGCGCGAATAGGTGGGGTGCTTCTGTGTAAATTGATAATTATTTAATTATTGGAATTTTATAGGTTATTAAGAAAATGGTGTTCAGGAAGTTGTGAAATGAAAAAAGAACGATTTATGCACCGAGGACACCAAGTTCATTATAATAATTTGATTATTATTGACAGTTTCTGTGGTTAAATAACTCAGGAGGTTCGGAAATCAGCTACAAGAAAGCAGTCACGATCCGCGGGCTAAGATAATAATAAATCATGTTTGTGTAGACTTCATGTACTTCACTCTCAATCGTACTCTTGATTGTAGAGGAGGCCCGTGCCCTGCAGTGGGACGTATATGGGCGGATACAGATAAAAATACAGACTAAATGTGGCTAGAAAGAGAGAAAGAAACCCAAATAAGAAATTATTCGAAGCTATACCTATTTTTGTATCAATTAAGAATTCTGATCAAGGAGTTCAACTAAGATTCAGCATTATCATAACATTTAAACTCATCGAGTCATCTGCCGAGATCAGCATACCGCGAGGTGAAGTGCTAGCAGTACGAGTATTTATTGTGTATTTATATAATTTCTCAGCCGCTGCGTCGCTGTGTCGCTCGCGGCGCTACGTGACTCGCTTACTGCTGCCCTTTTTAGCTCCACCAAGGACTTGAATACAGGGACGGATTGGTGATATCAAAAATTATGTTTTTATTATTAGGATATTTTGGATGTATAGTATAGAGTCACTAGGATACAAGATGGATAGCAGTTTTCAGTAATAAATAAAGTTTTACAGTACGTAGTATTTTACTAGTAAGTCGGAGGAAAGAGTCACGGCTGCGGAACATACAAGTGTGGACAGGGCAACCTCTGTCCACACTTGGCCACGCTCCCAATGGAGCACCTCAGAACTATTCAGTCTCGTAGAAGACAAGGGACGGTGTGCTGACCTGACTGCCAACATTTAATAGTTGGAGTATTTTCTACATTTAAACTATGTAAACTTAAACTATGTAACTTTACTACTATTTGAAATTTCACCTGGAGGTTGAGGAATGTAAACTTTTTAAATTGTGGGTTTCAATTTACTAAAATAATATAACTCTATACAGCAAGATCATGTAATGTGCTTCGATTATCCTTTCACCAATCACAATTTTACAAAAACTTAAATTACACTACGGATGTGTAAAACATAGTGCCCTACATTCCAAAGCCGGTACCTTACTCCGTCCCCGGGCGGCACCTCGCTTCCTTTTCATTTCATTTCATTCATTCTTCGGGATAAACTGTAATGAATATCATAGGATCCACTCGCTCACACAATGCGCTGCGTACAGCCCGCCTCCATTACACTGAGTGTTTTACATTGTAAATAAAAATCATAAGGAGAACTGGTAAAGTACTCCACGCGTACTCACTTTTTTGCCACACGTAAAAGAGATTTCTTTTGTTTTTTTTTTTTTATATTGGCACAAAAAAGTAACTCCAGCAGTAGTAAGCACCTGATAGTAAATGCAGTACAATTAAAGAAGCATTTACCGATCAGAGGTGGTCCCTTCTGTCGATTGAAAACTCGGTATCAAATTGTATTAAATTCCTGATAAAGTGTCTCGCGTCAGATATGTCGCGTTTCAGATTCTGCTAGTGTTGATGTAAATGACATAATTAAGCTCCCGGCAAGAGATAGTCATATGTTGATATTTTATTTGGTTTGATCTACCCTTATCTTCCAGTATATTGCAGCCATTTGCAGCTTCCGTGGTGCAGCAGCAGCAAGCTGAACGCCGTCTGTGAAACTACCGCACCGAGAAAAATATATATGTATCCACAAGTATTTGTTTCGGGTCTAGGTCTTTGTAGGACCGAATAGTCTCCCGTAGTTTCTGATTCCCACGACACAAGAATCGATCATAGTGTGGGGTCAGAACTATGTACCTCCATATGTAACTGCTGGGTGTATTCGTTTTTTATTCCGTGCCACTATTAAAAATACCTGGTCTGATAAAAATATTACAGAAATATTTAAAAGAATATGAAGCAATCCAATAAACTAAGCACCGAACATCTCAGGAAACAAGCACAATCTATAATATTACATCTATATCATACATTGATGTTCTTTCCGTAATACAAACATCGTATGCAAATGGTGACAAACAGTCGACGCGTTTACAAACGCCCAATATAATTTTATAGCCCAGGAAAAGCCGAGGATTTTTGCCTAACCCCATAGATATTTTTCCATGAAATTTGAACCTTAAAACAAAGGAATAAAGGTGGAGAGATCGCAGAGAGAAGTTGCCGGAGGTACGGTGCGTTGAAGATATTGTTTCACGTGTTTTATGAGGTGGGCATAGTGATGGGATTCGTTTTATCGATGTATGTAGATCTGATAATATTTTTTTTTTCTTTTTGACGTAATTATAGTCGTAGAATTTACTATTATAAATTAATTTGTAATAAAACAAACGAATGTACTTATTTGTTATAGACTAAAGCTCCTATTTTTTAATGTTATTGAAAACATTAGCTTTTATATTTTATTAATATTTCTAAAATGATTCAATTGTGTGAGTTAAATGTGAAATTGGCTAATATGATGCATCTTTGAAACATCAGCTCAATAATCAGCCGTATTCGGCTAAATACTCAACGAGATTTTTTCATTGCAGTAATAAACTTCATCGACAACTAATTTATCAACATTTAACAAGTTATCGATATCGACAAACGACATCACCACACTAACCAGACCGAGATTTCACGGCGCTTTCGTCGAGGGCATTTTTGAGCTTTTCCCGGCTAAGTTATTTTTATTTGTAAGGGGATGCATAGGTTATGCTTCGATTGCTCCTAACTTACCCACCGCGCACTATTTATGACAGCTCCACGCGAATTTACAACCTTGTTTATATTTTGTATGGATTTCGGCTACTTGTTTTAAATATTTGTGATTGAATATTGAATAAACAAGTTACATTAATTATACCAATACTCTCAATCGTACTCTCGATTGTAGAGGAGGCCCATGCCTTGCAGTGGGACGTATATGGGTTGATACAGTATTAATTATGCCTCTCGGAATATAAATACCCATGAAGACGCAATCACAGTGCTAACCTATTTTATTTATATCATTGTGTAGGTTTGGTTTGGAAGATGTCAGATGCTACCAGAATTTAGCAGATAGTTTGGGGACACCAGAACTCGCGACCAATATATGGGTCAGTTAAACACGTGTCACGTGATTAGCAATAGCGTTCAAAGCAAAGCCAAACAAAAATAAATAAATACACCCAACAGTCACAAAACTACCAGAATAGATGAGATATTCTTCATGTAGCTAAAGACTGCTATTGTCAATAAAAATATCATTCAATCAAAAACAATATTTCATATTTGGTCAGCTCGATTCCCAATTTCATACAACTCAAAATACTCTCGTATACACAACCTGAACATTATTAAGAGAAAAATCGAGATTTTTTCCCTCGTGTTTACATTAACAACATACATTAGGCGCCACCCGTCCGCTGGACTCTACGTGGGTCACTCTAAAAACAACCTATTCCTTCAAAACGTTACTGGCCTGAGAATCCCAAACTTTAAACATAATTTATTTAGACGATTATTTTACTGTATGAATGAAAATTTTTGTGATGGACCAAAATAAATCAAGGGAAAAATTGGTAAATTTTGTAGTTATACGCTAACTTCTTAGTAGAGAGTACTGCGAATATTTTGACCACATACGAATAGGAATTGAAATCTTGAGACACAGTAATTGCTCGTAATATTCTTATCAAGTAATGTATAAGTTGTATTATGTGTAATACGCCGATAAATAGACAAATATAATAATTTCCCAATGTGTAAAATAGCGATAAAAAATCATATCTTGCCACCAGAAGATAAGTTATAATAAAATGTTGTAGATACATTATAATTGAAATACACCGATATGTATTCTAAATGAATATTCAGTACCTACTATTATTTTAGTAATTAATATTCTTGAAGTCTTTTTTTTTTTTTCAGTAATCAATCAAAATATAATACCAAACTGACCGGAACAAAGTTTGACAATCCCCACTCAGACTCCTTTGGACATGGCAAAATTTCCCTGGCAACGAATAACGCAAAATAAACAAAGTGTTATTGTAGCTTATTTTCATAAGTTAATAGTGGCGGGGTGGACGCAGCCCATCGGCTACAACCGTTTTTATTATTTATGTAAATATGTATATGGTGGACCTGGTTTATATCTACTGCTCTGCTATGATATACAGCGCGGCGGCACTTGGGGAGACTATTTTTATTTGGATATGTCCACTCAACTTATGATTTCTTTGCTTCGTTATTTTTTTGTATCAACGGAGAAAGGAGTATTTGGTTGGAAAGAAAATAATCGCCACGCTTCGTAATACCTATGATGGTTGTAGGATTGTAAGGCAGCTGTTTTGAAGTTGTAAGATTCAAAAGGGAAAGGGATTATTATGAACGTCTTGCCTATTTAGTTAACTATAAATCTAAATTAATTGCATTTTACAACATATATAAAATAAAGACAGCTTTTACCACAAACAATTACACAACTATTTTTCATATTTCTAAAATGAGATTCCTAAAGTCTTTTAATATTTAATAGAAACTTGAATATGAACATTTTTCATAGACAAACCACACGTAACATATGTACATACAGAGAGACATGATCTCCATATAGTAGTCTATATGATTGGTACAGAAGGTCACCGACTAAGCCGGTCATTTCTGCACTATGACAAACGTCTCATTCATATGTTATGGGTCGTTATTCCAGCATTATCACTGCGACATATACTTGTAGCAGATTGTCCAAACATACAGAAAGATTTGATGGCTATAATTGTGATTTTGTCGCGATTGCCCCCATGTTATTCGTCTCCGTGTCAGATTTGTCGTAAAAATATGTGATTTCTTATTCATATTAAACGTTCTTTTAGCGAGTCCCTAAGTGCTTCTACTTATTTGATGCAAAAAGAGCATAATTGCATCTCCCTGATAGTTATTGTGACGTAGATTTCGGAATCAAATTATATTAGTTCCATTCCAGGCTAACTCACTTGAGATCCTTAGAATCGAAAAAAATGCATAAAGTGAACTTTATACAGTGGCAACCGAACACACGACCTCACGGTTCTATGTAGATATGCCGCTACTGGACTAATAGGGTAAAAATAATATAATTACATGATAATTTTAAATAATCTACTTAAACACTATTTGCAAAGACGTTGTGAATAACCTCTATTGTTTTAAATCCAATTTCCAATAAGTGGAAATTCCCCACTAACACAATTTGTTTATACAAAAAGTGCGCGGGCTTTCTATTTATCCTCTAAACGCATTTAAATCACGGATCTTATTTATTTACAGGCACGCAACGATTTCCATATAAGAGCCAATTCAATTTCGGGACTCACGGCATTTGCAAAGATTAAGGCTATATATGCCGGCTCCTGAACGACCTGCGCCCCCTCTCACCCTCTCCTCTCCCCTCAGTGCCACGCGAAGACCATTCCAGAATAATCCATATAAATCCACTTTATATTCATCCACCTTAAATGGCCTTATAAAAGTGTATTTTTTGTACGTGCTGGAATTTGCTAAAGTTAGTTTAAGGTTGATTGTTGTGTTCTTTTATTGGGGTGGAGGTAATCTCCGCTTTTCATTGTAATGCTTATTCATTTTGAAGAGACTAGGATTCATCATCTAGGATTGTCGCAAGTCAGTGTTGATGAATGCTACATGCAAACCGCTTCCAATGTCTGCAGCGATTTACATATTGTTAATTACAGTTATTTAATATTTCTCTTTATTTCTGCATTCTGATACCTGTATAAGTACATTCTAACTTTATATTTAAGTCAAATTAACAAATAATTTGAAGCCACTGCTACCTTTTGGGCATAACATTAAATACCCAAATTTCAATTTGGAATTCCGCAACATTACTCCCGATAACTAGTGACATTAGCATCTCTTTGCAAGTCATCTCATTCAAATTTTGATAATACTTTACGATCGAAATATAATAAATGCCACAATAAAAAACGTTATGAATACCTAATAGGCGTTTTAATGCTCTGTTAACGGGCAGCGTGACTACGCGAGCACATTAAACGGCCCAATGCGATGCCTCACGATATTTACGAGAACACTTCCACGATATATGCACAGTTTTATCGATATTTGTATTTCCTATATTGCAGTGCTTTGGGGATGCTGTTTGTCATGTAGATTATGTCTGCGGTAGCCGATCGGAGTTCATACCATCTCTGACGTTTGAAAGGTGCGTGTGGATGTGTTATTACTTTCAAACCAACATGCTCAAGCGGTGTAAATCCCATACAGGTATCATACTAGAGCGTATATGTCGCGTCTTAATAATTCAGTCAATTGGGATTAAATTGCATTGTAATTGTATTGTACAAAAAACCTTTGAATCGTTAATTCCAGCTACCACCACTTCGGAACATGTTCCAGCTGTGAAGAAGAAACGGCGCAAGAAAATGCCTCAGCAACATGAACTTCTTATTTTCTTTTTTTATGGACTCGCAACAGCTTGGATGTACTCTTGTTTTAGTCAACGTCTATGAGCGAGAGCTGACTAATTTAATTTCGTTTTGTAAAAAAGAAGTAATAGATTATCGCCTGATTTTAATGCATCAAATATAATTTTTCAATTGATATTAATATTTTTATGTGTGGGGTTAAATTCGGCCGTCCTTCGTAGCAGTTCGTGCCACATAAATCGGCTTATTTGTGAGTGTACGTCGCGACGGTTTAAGCCATATGAGATTTCTCTATGGGCCATAACAGTGACGGCTTAAGGGATGGCACACAATCTGCTTACGCGACGCCACGCCACGAGACTTTGCTGAGTCTATTTTTTTAAACATGAATAGCAAATCTCTCATTTCAAAACTACAAATTGTACACATACATAAATGAATCAGCCTTTTATTATTAAACTGAGAAATAACAACGTAGGAGGTATCCAAAGGCAACTCGGTGCGACTATCTTAACAGGTGTGTTGGCTGATAATGATGACAAATCACAGAGGGCAATTTATGAAAAAATTCGTATGGCTTCGTCTTCTGCAAACGGTATATTCCGCTATTGTCTGAGCCCTTATCCCTTGGGTCATACAGTGGCGTGTATACAATGTGTCGCGCTACAGTATCGGGGTAAGCACACGACGATTTGCTTATTTGATTTAGCCCATTCGTAGTGTTGTCTGGTTTCGCTACTCAATTACACTGGAGCATGCGATCTACGAGCCACCATGAGTAGGCCAGTTATTATTCGAGTCTCCAGTGAATGTAAATTGCTCCACAAGTAGCCGACGAGTGGGACCAGCGAAGAAACATTAAATATGCTCCACTGATTTAACTTAATTTACCAAATCACTGCTTATTACTGATATTGTCTCGTACGGGAATATTTTATGGAATTGAGGACGATGGTAGTGTATTTTGTTATTTTGCATTCAATTGAGATATGTGATGTACGTCGTCATTGAGATCGTTGGATCATCGGAAAAAACATGAGAATGGAGGATGCACGCAAAACCAGTGTTATTAACTGTAACGGCATTTGTTGATAAGACGATTGCTTGATCATAGTGATACAGAATAATAATAACCGTTATTGATGTTATTATATTCAACGTTGAATAGAAGATGTATTTCTTTAGATAACAGAAAAAACGGATAAAAATTGTGATATAATGTGATGAATATTATTAGGTATTTTATGACTTGATATAAACCGAGATAACGCACAATCGATACTATTATTCTAATTATGTACAATAAATTATTAGATAAAAGGCACCTATTAACAACAAAACGTGGGACAATTTTGTGATAAATATGATTACACGATAACAGGTAATTTATTCGATAACTTGTAACAGCCAAGGTTATTCAGGCATTTGGTAAAATAAATAGTGAGATGTTATCTGGGATGCTGCATTATCTAGTATCTCGGTTGACCTGGCTGATTCATGCTGTAGCTATTCAAAATTAAAAACAGCATCTACTTTTTACAGATGTCTCAACCATTAACAGTTACTTATATTTAATTATTGGCATAAAAACGATGACTACCAATAGACAACAACTAAGCCATTCTGCTCAAGGCGACTTCCAAAGTAGGCTTTCGAATTGAAAACTTAGTTACTGTCATCCATTTAAACCCACATCTCCCAAATAGGTAACCCCTCTTAAAACCCCTAATCCAAGACAATTCGCAACTTTTATATGCATTGGCGACGTTAATATTCAATTAGCATTAATTGAGACGACGAGGCGTCCGGAATGGCCGGGTGTCCGGGCAGTCCGAAGAATCTGACTCCTCCGGATTGTCCGCCGCCACGTCGTTCATTACGGTAATGGAAGGCAGTTATAGCAGCATTATGATCTGACAGTAACTTTTTACGGGGAGTTGTTTATGTGCGAAGTTGTGACTCCGTGAGATGGGTATGCAAGATGACTCGTTTAAGACTCTTAATGAGTGGTGAAATAAACATATGTTAGGAAGTATCAAGGTTTATTTCTACAGCCAATTGAAAAAGTTAAGATAAGATTATTAGGAAGTATTAAGATTAAAATATCGATACCACAACATACACATACATACACACACAAGACTCGATCTTAGTATGGGGTCAGGACTATGTATGTGACTATGCACGTATTTTATTTACTTAATTGAATAAAATTATAGATCGAACTTTAAAAAATAAAAAATGCATATTCAAAAGACAGCAGAAAATTCGTCACTAACTGCCTTAAATGTTACTGGTTTAGTAACACCGTTCAATTATTGGATTAAATGATTCAACACAGAAAGAAACATAATTACAACACAGTAGATATCGATATATTGCAAAATAATGTTACCCTAAAACCTTACACACATAAAACAACACAAACAAAGCCCTAATTTAACACAATTACCCACAAGATGTACTCAGCCACGATGTTTAGCATGCGAGAGTCCGTCGTAGCCGTAACACAGTTACCTCGCCGTATCGATGTCTGTATGATCCGGTTAGTGCACAACTTTGAGCTGGAGTTAACATTCACCGAGCTTAATGGCTCAGAGCTGAGACTATCGATTAATGCTTGTATACCTTGATTGGATTAGGGATGTGATAGTATTATCTTAGATGTTAGAGCTGAATGAAAAAAGTCTAATTTGGTAGATTCATTCATAAGTTATGATCGAACAAATTTTGTTTATTTATTTTTTTTGCAAATAATGGCGAGACGAGTATGCCGTTTGCCTGATGGTTAGCGATACGACCACTCATTAACAAAGGCAAAAGTAAGCAGAGCTTTGAATTACAAAGCAATGCTTGGCATTCGACTGCGCTCGCTGTCCTGAGACATAAGATGTTAAGTTTCAATATGTCCAGTAGTTACTCTGGCTACAATGTTCTTTAATACGAAACACAACAGTGCATCCACACTGCTATTTGGCGGGAACAACCTTTAATAACACACCATCAATGAATAACGGACGCGAAACCACATGTAATTACTAGCTCACCATTAGGGACCTGCTTCATTGTCTATTAAGCTCCTTGTTTTGAGGCTGTGTATTGAATCTCAAAAGCTATCCAGCTGAAAATCACAATCGATATCTTCTAAAATAAAGATGTCAGGGAACTAGCAGCTAATATAATAATTACAGATGCATTCCGTCATGACAATCGTATTACAAATAAAAACTATTACAAAAGTTCCACAAAAGAGAACCTAATTGAAAAGCTGAAACCTATCCAGCGTCCTCAACGTTATAGTTAGTAAAACAAGTCTTGCAGGAACAAAGGCTCACAATAAGGTAGCGCCGCATTCCGAGCTCGACTCCTGTCGAGAGCCGAGATAATGATGTTTTGAATGCCACTCATCTCATTACATGCCGATATCTTTCCTCAGGAAGCTGCACCTATTCTGCCTCTGGTTATGTCTTAAGCGGCTCAGTGGATTTCATCCTAATTTCTACTCTTTATCCTCAGTCATAGGGTTGACTTTATCTCGAGTGAAATGACAATGCCCTAATGAGTGTACTTCAATGCTTTTACCGACAAACATCTTAAGCAAGCACCTCTCCCATTCCATTTTGAATTTAAAAGCCCTAAGTATAAAGCTTTCATTTGTTTAAATGGTATGAATTTCTGAAGTGCAGTCGAAATTGCACGTTAAGCTTCAGTAAATAGAGTAGAATTAAGCTTGTTTGTTGTAATTACTCGAACAAATTGCCCGCCGTGCCAGCGGGACAGTACAAGTGTAATTAGTTATTAACGACGGTGTACAGTCGGCACGACACTGATCAGACGTGAGTCTCCGTGTTACGGCTGATTGGTTTGTTGTACTGTACACAACACTAGCTGATTGTTGGGAAAAATTAAGGGATGGTGCGAAACCCGTGTTGGATAATTCACACTGTTTCTAGACTAAACTTAACATAGTTCTTTCCTGATTCTGGTCGTTGCCAGTTTTTTGTCACTATTGTATGCTACTCTTAATTTTGCTTAGTGATTTTTTCCACTGAAATAACCCTAAATCTTAGACCCAAAGTAATTTTTCTCCCCAGTAAGCTTATATTACGCAGATACTAAAACACAGCAAAACTAAGAAACATACACATGTGAAGTCTGCCAGGACTATGTATCTTGTTTCAGGATCAGCGGGATAAGATGTTGTTTCGATCCTGTTTCTGGAGTGAACTTTAACACAAACCATGAGGTGCAGTGTCCTACGTGGTGTCTTTACATCTTGAGGGCAAAAATAGAAGAAGAGATTAATAATGATTAATTTCTTTTAAGTAGATCGTAAAGCAATATCTCATCAATTCGACAAACCTATCAAAACCAATCTACTTATCGTATAACGAAGACAATCACCAATAATAATTACTCAAACTTATCCAATAAAAATGAAAGCAAATGTTGATTAATGAAAATTGACGCAGTTATATCAAGCGATTTTATTGCTGAGGGCCGTTTTACAGCATCACCAAATTTGGCAGTAAAGCGGACCCTTGCCACATGCCTCACAATCTGGGGCTGAACTTTTTATTCAGCCCATAACACCCCGCGATATCCTCTAATGAATTTAATGGCGCAATCCACTGGCCAATCATTATTAGTGTTCATAAATTAAACGCGGCTCCAGATTAGTGTTTGGATTAGGTTATGATTATAGCTTATGAAATAATGGCTGCAGGTTTTATGTGTCCAACCTCTAATTGGGAGATTACTGCTAAATTGGCATTAGTTGATTTGAATCCAAGGAAACTGACCTAACGAAATTCACATAACTTGACAATATAGTTAATGAAATCAAATACATGTTAAGTATACTGACTCACACAAGACCTGGGCGATGGACGAATAAAAAGTATAGTATAAGGTTCATTCTCGAAAAGTTAGCATTGACATTTTTTATGCCAAGTCAATTCTGCAATATATATAAAAATGTTGCGGCTACCCCAGGTAAGTTGAAAGAGGCAAGAAACAGCAAGAAAATGCATCTTGTATGAAACTCCAGCCATTATTACCAAGCGACCGATGAAACTGTGGAGTTGCAAAATTATAGGAAAGTGTTTCCGCCCGGGATCGAACCGGGGGCCTTCTGCGTGTTAGGCAGATGTGATAACCGCTACACCACGGAAACTGTGCAAGACTTTAGCAAAATAAAGAATAACTTGAGAAGGTACGTGAAAGTGGTAAAATACAAAAGAGAAGCGAAAAAGTAATTAATGTAATAAATGAAGGTTACTGGAAGTCGCTGTATGTAAGGTGCTACCAATAAGTCGCTATCTTGAAGGTGGCTCATGTTGTGAAAATACCTTTCTTCGACGTCAACCCCTTTCAGGAGTAGGCCTTTTAGTGTACCACGCTGGTCTAGAAAGGTTGGCAAACTACACATGCTTTCGAAATTATCGATCAGAACTCCTCAGGTATGCGTCATCAGTGTGTTTCAGGGTTTAAATCTATGACCAACAAGTTGGGAAATCGGTCCCCATCTAACGGAGCTAACTTATAAATTAATTGAAAAGATATGAAATAACTTTACACAAGATTATTATAAACTGGAACCGTGTTTAAGTTTTTAATTGATTCTTGTACTTCTTAAGAGGCAGATAAAACGCATTATCCATAGTGCTTCTACTAAAACCAATGGGCATTCAAAAATCACTAATAGAGCCGTAATACCGAAAACAAAATTATTGATTTACATAAGCGCCTTATATGGTTTATATAGCAATAAACAAATTAATTGCAAACAATAATTATTGCGCTGACAATTATGATCACAATATTTAAATAAATTGAATTATTTCCTTGATTACACTTTTATTTTTATTTTGCATATTTTATGACATGTTTATTTTGGCTCGCCAAAGTGACTTTTGGGCATGATAAGTTTTAATACTGTGATCAAGGTAAATAAAACAAAAAATATTGTAAAGCAGTAATTTTGCCAGCGTGGACAACAATAGACCTATTATATTTATAAAGATAAGTGTAGGCATCGACAGAACACTCAATCTACAATCCACGGCATTGGATGCCCGGTCACGTCTCGTTGTGTTTGGAGCCCCTGTAGGTGAGTACAGGGTGCTCGGATAAGCCGTATTGATAAGCATCGCCGCTTGACCGGGGAGCTCTAACTGCGCACAGCGGGATACACGAAAATACGAACATTTGTTTTTTGGACAAAATAAATGCTTAAATCGGTCATTTATAAAGATGGTGAGAATGTATTGTTTTTGGCGTAAAATTATACGCACGTTTAAAATATTTTTCGTATTTTTTTTTTGTATTCGTAAATAAATATTTTATTTATCAATAATCTAATCTTAAACCATAGAAAGTTTACTAAAACTCGAAAAACTATCATAATACGGTAGGTATGTCCCAAGAATTTTAACGTAGTATTTGCCATAACAGATCCCAAATTCATCTAGTTGTAGACAATGATAAATTAATTTTGAATATATTTGATCTTTAGGAATGAACATCAGTACCTCAAGTCTTTAAAAACTTGCAAAAAATCTATTTAAATAACCCAACACTTAGATCCCAACTTGCGTCCCGGTCCCCATTAGCCACGGTACAAGCTACAAACTTACTAGATGTAGTGTAAAGCTCATCAGAGAAATAGAAACACAATGGAAGGAGAGTTGTATCCTCCCGCGGGCCATTTCCGCATCCGTTTCTTAACGTGCGGTAACTCAATTACACGCGACAGGTCGGCGCGCGATAAATGTCTTTCGGTAACCGTGCCGTGTGGGATAAGGTGAAGACGACTGCGGAGAAAAGAGGTTACGGGTACTTAATGTATTGAAGAAAATTGGAATTTAGTGATGAATAAAACTTCTGACAGGGCAGGGCAATGTCCAAAGGGCGATGTTTACTTTGCAAGTTTTTTTTTTTATTTGTTTCACCTGTATAATGATAGAGATAATAATTTTCCTATCTCAGCAATGGTAGAGACTTTGCTGTTTCGCTTAAACTAAAGTAAAAATGTGCCGAATCGACTGGGTACATTGGTCTACCAATGTCTTACAGAAAGCGGTCTGTGGTAACAAATTACACAAATCGTTGATTTGGTTAATTATATTACGGAAGAACTACAGCCTTAGACATAATAATGTTGGCATAACAATTATCGCAAAAACTAAACGGCCTACATCTAGCGACTTCCTACAACCATCTGCACATTTTTTTCAGTCCAATTTCGGATTTACTTTATCCTTAAATAAAAAAAGCGTATGTATTGTCCCATAAGCGTGAGTAATTTCCACACTCGCCATTGTCTCGTGAGTTACACCTCGCGTCGGCGGGCATGCGGTCGGCATAACTCATACTGTGTCGCACCTAGCACTTCGCACTCGGTTAAGTTGCAAACTTTGATATATCGTCGCTCAGCCGCGCCACCTGGACCGGCCCTCCCCCTCCACCCCCTCTCTCCCCTCTCCTCACCTCTACACACCACTTCTCCGCCTTGTTGATTACAACTTTAAGTTGACATAAATCACTATTTCATTTAACTTCACACACTGGGGTGTCTTTATGAATCATAGTTGCGGAAGTTATGCTCTGTCAATAATATAAGTTTTGTTCTACCTTAGGCAGAATTCTCTTCGATCTGTTGAGAAGTGATACAGCTAGTGAAATGGCAAAAGGGATAGAACTATGTGGTTTACCCGGAAATGGTGGGCAGAGAAGCCAATTGAACCAACGATCATGTTAGAGCTGTGACAATGCGTGTACCTATGGCTGCTCTAGGCAAAAGTGCCAGTATTGATTTATAAGACCTGAACAACTGACTGACTGAACTGACTTGAACCAAAAACTTCACGGTTCGCAATCCACCAGTACCACTAAACTAGAATGACGAACATGCTTGATGTCTCCACATATAACTTTCGAATTAATAAGTAGGCCGCTACGCCACGAAGAGAGCGGTGAGTGTAGTGCTAACGGTAAATATATCAACATAGATACAGTTTCCGTGGTGTAGCGGTTATCACATCTGCCTAACACGCAGAAGGCCCCCGGTTCGATCCCGGGCGGAAACATATATTTTTAGAACTTCATGAAGCTATCATTAGCATCACCTACCATCCCTATGAACATTATGGGTGAACATAATTCTCAATATTTTTTATGAATTTATGGCACACTTTTTACAAGATACGAGTGAAGAAATCTAAATAAAATTTATGAAGTACACATTAGGATTTCTCCAGACTATCAAGAGGTCGCAAAAATAGCTGACTTATTGGGTTACTCGAGGTACTGTCCCGTAAATGGCTCAAGAACCGAATATCTTATTGGTGGTAGGTCTCTCATATGTGAAGGGCCGCCTGGGTAGGTAGGTACCACCGCATTGTCTATTTCTCCCGTCAACCAGCAGTGTAAATGCACTGTTGTGTTTCGGATTGAAGGATATTGTAGCCAGAGTAACTACTGGACACATTGAGACTTAACGTCTTATGTCTCAGAATGGCCAGCGCCGTGGAATGACAAGCATTGCTTTGTAATTCAAGGTATTGTTTGGTTCTGCTACTGTTTATGAGCGGTGGTATCGCTTACCATCGGGCGACTGGCGTGCTCGTCTCGCCATTTATTTCAATAAATAAAACTTACGTGCATATTAATTAGGTCCCCAGCATAATACGAGTATAGTATGTCAACAATACTCTAATAATAAAAATTCAAAAAATAGTACGGTAGTAATCTTGGAGGGAGCCCTTTTATCAGTAGTCGACTTTCGTGTTAAGAAGAGAGAGAGGAAAAAGAAATGTTTCCGCCCGGGATCGAACCGGGGGCCTTCTGCGTGTTAGGCAGATGTGATAACCGCTACACCACGGAAACTACGTCTTACACTGAGTGAAATAAACAATTGCGTCCACGCGCGCGACCTACATGTCGCGAGAAAGTAAACTGCAGATAAGTGCCGATATGGCGGCGGAGCGCGAGGCGGGCGGGGGCGCGGGCGCAGCTCGCGTGCATGTTTCTCAACTGACGGCGAGCGAGCTGCGCGCCGCACTCGGCCGCATCAAGCCGAAACATTCGGTTGGCCCCGATGGCATACCACCATACATAGTTAAGGATTGCAGTTCCGTATTTGAAGACCCTTTTGTTGTACATATTTAATTTATGCCTGAAGGAAAGTCATTACCCCGACGATTGGAAGCTAACCAGAGTTATTCCCGTTCCGAAAGGTTCAGCGAATTCAGATGTCAGCGGGTACCGTCCGGTTGCAGTGCTATCGGCTTTCGCAAAGGTATTTGAAACGGCTTTGTATACAAGTATATATACCCAAGTGAGCCCCCGGCTCACCAATGCACAGCACGGGTTTCGACCAGGGAGAAGTACGGGGAGTAACTTGCTGTCGTTTGTGACGTTTCTAACGCCAGTCCTTGATGGCGGAGGACAAGTAGACTCCGCATATTTTGATTTTCGGAAGGCGTTTGACACGGTTGATAATGACGTATTGTTGAGAAAATTTGCTGCGATAGGCTTCACCCCACATCTTCTAAGTTTTTTTGCAAACTACCTTAGCGATCGCAGGCAATATGTGGAATTTGCTGGGTATAATTCCAGGCCGTACTACACTTTTTCGGGCGTAAGTCAGGGAAGCAATCTTGGTCCTTTGGAATTCATAATAATGATTAATGATCTACCGTCTGTTATAGAGGAGGCGCAATGTTTATTGTTCGCAGACGATTTGAAGCTATTTCTGTCGATAGCGAACGTGTCTGATTGTGGGCGCCTCCAGCGGGATATTGACAGAGTAGTGCAGTGGAGTGTGTGTAACAAACTATATTTTAATGTGTCCAAATGCGAGGTGATAAGCTATACCCGTGCGCGTGCACCACTCAACTGGCAGTACACGATGGATTCCAGGGTCATACCGCGCGTTACGTCAGTACATGACCTGGGTATTCAGATGGTGCCTGAATTAACCTTTCGGAATCATATCAATGATGTATGTGGGAAATCTTTTAGAAATTTAGGTTTTATCTTGAGGCAATGCAAGAATTTCCGCGCTATATCTGTAATTAAAATTCTATTTAATGCGCTTGTTCGTAGTCGCCTAGAAACCAGCTCGATAATTTGGAATCCTCACGAGGCTAAGTATAGCCTAATGTTGGAAAAACTGCAAAACAAATTTGCTCGATTCCTTTATCATAAACAATACGGTGTGTATCCTTTCTATCCTCTGATATACCCGAGTCTATTTGTGTTAGGCATGGTGGGATATTGCAGACTGGATGTAAGGAGAAATGTCGCCCTAGTGAAGTACGTGTATGGGGTGTGGCGCGGGTGGGCGCACCACCCGGAGCTGCTGTGCGAGCTGCAGCTGTGCGTGCCCCACGAGCGCATCGCCACTCGCCGCGCCACGCCCATGTTCCGCGTCCCAACGGCTAGGACGAATATGTTAAAGTTTTCCCCCTTGTCGCGGGCAATACGACTACTCAACTTGATCTCGGAACATATTGATATATGTCATTGCAGCCTGCCGAAATTTACAGTAGTGGCTCAAAAATGCATTGAAGGTGGATTTCAAATGTAATGTTTGTTGTTATTTTGGTAAAATTTTCATGTTTTGTTTTATTTTTCTTGTTTATTCTATGTGATATTTAGAATAGTTTAGTGTAATGCCGCCTTAGTTTCAAAACTGTTATGGTATTATATTTAAGGTGATAATAAATAAATAAATAAATAAATAAAACTTGTATAAATTATGTCGGCTCAATAATTTCGTAATCAGACAGGTTTATTGGTTCGGAAATCTAGTAGGATAAAGGTCAGATATGCTTAAGTAATGTGGTATCAACGTTCAGTTTTGCTATCTAATTTTGGTAAAATGCTGGTCATTGATAGGTTTTGAATGTTTTAATAATTAATATACGTTTTGTGTATTTCTGCTAAACAGCAGTATTATGCAAGCAATTTAGTCTGGAGGACATCGTAGCTAATGGATACTAGGCATTAGAGAATAAACTCCTCAGATACTATGTGGGTGACGAGTGAAGCCTATATGATAAGTAGATGTCGGGTTTTACGTGAAAGCTTTCGATCTTAGAATAACTATGCCAACAAATTGTACACACTAACGTCTAATCTAATTTCAAATTAATAATCATACCCATTGCACCAATTGAAAACCAATATCAATGATCGATCAACAAAACTATCCGATAATTTTGGGAAAGCAAAACACGGAAGTTGTAAAGTAAATCTTGAACTCTAACATCGAGTTTCAGTGTCCGACCTTTCATAACAAATAACTGGCGGACAATTAACTATCGCTAACTGCGTAGGTGAGGGGAAGGGCAGGGGCGACGGGGGCGGAGGGGGGAGTGACCTAATGATGCTTTATGTTCTGATATATTATCATATTAACTGAGATGGGGCGAAGTTGCTCTCACGTTAATGGGATTAAGTGGAGACGACACGTGGAATGGCAGGATATGGATGCTTCTTAATGTCATATTTTTGGTGAACTATCCCATAAGTAATAGGCGAAGGATAATCTAGTTTGAGGCCAAACAAACAGCTGAAAAAGGGATCTTAATTTTCAAAGGTAGATATTTGTAAATAAAAGTTTTGTTTGACGGTGTAAAAAATTCTTGGATGAGCTCTACATAAAACGTTCAAAGTTGTGTGAAATCTAACATAACGAACTATGGTGAGTTAAGGCCGAATTCTATTTCAAGATGGATTGGCATTGATCCTTGGTCAGGGAATCAATAAATATTTTTTCAATATATTTTGAGTTCAACAATCTCGTCAAAATTATCGTAAAGGGGCAGGTATTTTTAGAATAAAAGTAACGAGAATTAAATTTATAATTAAACTTCGATCCAGTGAATAGCAGTTTTAATTTTATTCGTAACCCTCGAATTTACGCGGCATTTTCAATCAGTGGCAAAATCACACCGGGGCCCATTACACCGCGCAGCGATTGTGCAAAATTAAAAATAAATGAGTCAGAAAAATACAAGAGAGTCCATGATTTGATTAAATAACCAGGAAAATACCTCACCGCACCGCCGCACCGCCGACAGGGCGATGGAGTTTTTGCTTTTTTCATTCTGTTATTATTAAAAGGTTTTTTGTTAGCGAAAGAGGACTCCATTTTGCAAATACGTCGATTTGCATGAATTTATTCTGTTCTCGCTTCAATGGAGTTTGCTAAATATTTGAATAATGTCACCCGCGCGAAATGTATAAATTAAATATTTACTTAAATAAAATACTAGACTATGTGTTAAATGAGATTTAGCCATCGTAGATCTCTTGCGTCATGCTTCATATTATCATGCAAATAAGCTATTTAAATTAAATTTACTATTTGTACGTAATAAATACACACCTAGCAGTAATAAATACACACAGTACTAGACACAACAGTTACGTAAGAAAGTTTGCGAAAACGTGACTTTTCTCGTAAGTGCTAGTAGACATTTCTGAAGAGCCTCATAAAAATCTCTTGACCACGCATACACTAATGTAAATACAAAAATGAAAAGCAACGAAAATAAATAGTTGAATAGAATATATTTTCTTACGCTAAGAACTGTCTCCAAACCTATATACAAAGACCCTCCACAATAGAACAGCACATAGACACAGGCCCAAAGCAATAACTCTCGCGGAACACTACACTCCATGTGGCGGACAATTTAAACTCAACTACGATAACCCCAAACTGGACAGAGAGCAATAAAACTTAGCAGTTAACGGTTAATTAGACCCAGTGTCCGATAGTAACCGATTTATAACACAATTTGAACCCTCAAGACGGCTGCGTGTCGCGGTCCATCGGATCGCATGACTGATAAAGTGTGGTCGCCCTCGCCTCGGGCTCTTCATTGCTCCCTTGAGGACAGTTTCTTGGACAAGTTCGGACAGTGGTCGAGTGGAGCGGACTCTGCTGGATTTTGGATGTAATGGGACACTCTTTGTCACGTTACCATTTAATGGTTGCTGTTTTGAATCCTAATGAATATTTGACCTGTTATGTGACACCTTTGAGATTAAGAATTATTAGTGGAATTAATGCTTAGTGTCAGTTTTCTGGATAGATTTATGCGGCCCTTTTTGGTCTAATTTACTTTAATATTGTGAATTCAATACCTATTTAGACTTTTAAAAGGAGAAAGTATTGATGGAATGTTTTTAACGATGACCACTTACCATTATTAGCTTGGTCGATCGCAGGTTCCTTGGGAAATAATTAATATTGGGGCCTTTAGAGATGACGAATAACAGGTCGGTATAATTCTGTCTATATTGACGAAAAATTGCCATTGAAATTACATCAGGTGTGGTGAAGTGAAGTAGTAAAGAAATATCACCTAAATTGGCAAAATTATGTTGGCAGTACAATCAATTCTACAGAAGCCAATAAAACAAATATTGTGTAACCCTCGCAATGCATCCCATGTGCGATTAGACGGCGAACAGCGATGTGCGCGATACCGCTATTGGTAAGTGTTGCGAATAAATCACGCTCCATCTGATCGCGAACATCTTATTGTAAATAAACAGGGCCGATTGTACCCGCCGTCGGTGACGAATGGCTCATATTGGATGTATTAACTGTAGAACTTTCTCCAATATTGTGAATTAGTGGTCTATAGAGAATTGGTGGTGATGTACTAGTTGAGACTGCTTGGATTTAATACGTTTTTGCACACTATTAAAAAGGTTGAATGAAACTACTTTGTTCTCAATTAATATAATATACACTCGCGTTTTTAAAAGGAACATAGAAGTGTAGGAGCGGGCTCACAATTTAATTGAGACATATTTTTGGAAAAATTGCAAAACTAATTCTGTAATTGCAAAATAATGCCAATTGTATTGTATATTTATATTGGCATGAGACTGACGTCTGATGCCAATCAATACTCTGCCTGGGTGGCATTTGCGCTCACCATCAGGTGGAAATATAAAAACAAACCAAAATTGAACGATTACTAACATAGTATACTCAAGTCGCCATTCAAACTACTACTCGTATACCTAAATTCGGCAACAACTTGGTACAGTATACCAGGTATATCATACGGTAATAATACACCACTCTTTCTGAGGTTAAACGTTGTTTTATATAGTATAACGTGTGCCTATGACACACTAAAAAAATAAGTTCAATTCTTGTATGGAAAGTAAACAACCCACATACGAACAGAGGACCTCTCACACTTAAACCTGTTAAATTTAATTACTACATAAAACTACGGCCGTATGACATTAACTACCATCACTCTACATACACACGTTAAACTACTTTTTAACTAACTTTAAAAACAATATAAGTACGATCAACTGCAAATGTAAGTTGGTAATCTTGTATTACCATCACAAGGAAACATAAACTTTGTTTTGTAGGCACTAAGGCTTAAATTAAAGTCCATGAGGATGACTTTCTTTTGTTTGTTCTGTAAACGAATGTCGCTGTTAATCGGGTCAAAAGTTCGTAAGTTAGTTTTTAATGTCTCCCAAAATTTAATGATCTTTACTTTTTAGGGTTCCTTGGAGCTCTATATAGAAAATTTCTTAAGCTAGACGTTATATTCATGTTTATTACATTATTTTACATCACACAAGCGAATCATAAGCACGCCATTTTCCTGAAGAAAAGTGACCACTACCACTTATTTATCAACACTTAAAACACTTGAATTATTGTGGCTCTAATATACTTAATATATTCAGATTTCCTGCAGTCTTAATAACGAAATGAAGTAGGACTGCCAAGAAGTCACTTCCCGGCAATTTTCTGATGAACACGTGTGGTAGTGACACTTAAAGATATACGCGATTTCTTCCTCATGTAGTATCCACAATACTTATTGTTAGGTGGACCGTCTATTAAGTTGACTCAAATGTCAGAAAAAAGTAGAAGTTGGGGTAACAGTAATAAAGTATTTCGACCTTAACCAGACTGTTGCATGAACCTGTCACTGTGTCTCGACAAGACTAAATAAAATGATTATTACAGAACCCATCATTTGTTTCTGGAACTTTCCGCCTTTTTTTTAATATGAGTGCATCAAAGCTGCAGTTCGTCTCGCTCGACGTGTATTGCTCGCGGGTCCGCCCGTGATTTACAACTCCAACAGAACATATTAAATTTTTACAGTTCACTTAATTACTTCCTTCGTGATAGCACCTCGTAAAATGTCAATGTGTAACTTCATTTTACTACAAAATGGCAGAGTGGGGTTTATGTTTTAAAAACATATTACTCAAGCGATACATTCTATAGGTATCGATAAAGACAATGATTTAACTGATTCAAAATACTCTTTCTATATCTATTCCATTTCTTTTGAGTTGAATAATAATACCATCACTATGAAATATGCTATGGCTGTAGAAACAAACTGCTATTAACTTCGTCAGTAATACGAACTGTCTTCACTTTTCTAAGTTGCCATGAAATAACATCTAGCATCTGCTAATGAAAATACCTGCCTACTTCATAGACATTCAGGCTGATTCTTACAAATAGGCATTCTTCACATTGTGCAATAATATTTGTAAAATATCAGTTTGTATAATATTGATGTAGTAAATTTACAAGCTAATCTGTGATTAGTTAGCATCGCGATAGGAGAATAATTTATACTAACGATGTTGGGAGGCGGCCGGTGCTAACTGCTATTAGGCCCTTTAAGATCTGTCCCGCGTCCCTCAGCGCGCTGATAACGCTCAATAAACCTTAATACTCACAATATGGACCACGACGTGGCACTCGGGATTTCACTTTCAAGGAATATTTGATAGGTGGATGGATAATATTAAGATTTAATATGTTGAGTTATTATTCCTAACGGGTTTTGTAAGGTTTATTAAACGGAGATTTAGTTATAAGCTTGCGTTTTATTCAAATCAATTTTTAAACTTGAAACAAAGTTAGAAACAAAGTGGTATGGCGCAAAATATCCTGCACTTGTGCTGTTTCTGATGAACTAACACTGTGATTTATAATCTGAATCAGCCCAAATACGTCCCACTGCAGGGCAAGGAACTACTCTACTATCGGGAGTACGATTGAGAGCGGTTGGGCCATATAGCCCACCACTTTGGCCGAGTGGGAATTGGCACTAGATTTTAATAAATCATTATTATTTGATCTTAAGTAAAAATATGACCATTTCGAACTACACTAGGGTATGACAGTCGATTTTGGCCGACATTGCTCAATCGCAACATACATTATGTATGATGCCCGTGCATACACCGAAAGGTTAAATCCTGAAGCGAGATCATTTAGAGTCTACACAGTTACGATTTCGAGAAGCAATAACAAAGACTGAGCACCGCGCTTTATATCACAATAAATAAAGAAGATCCACATAATACAGTTCTTATAGAGACGAAAAATATATTGTCGAATCTCGGCAACTTAAATTACGTGGAGGAACAAACGGCGATATCTGAGGATTATCTGTGTCTCTGCTTCGAGTTAATTAAACATGAAATTCAATTAATAGAGGCAGCGGCGAGTTATCGCGCCGCGAATAAAGGGCAGATCCCTTCCTCCCTAATTAAAATGTATTGCCTTATTTAACTCATTTTCCACTTACAATGACATTGCGAGACCCAAGTCGAAACTTTTTAATCTGCTCGGTGTCGCACTGCGCCTTAAGTTCTTCACCTTGCCCACAGGATTTTGAACTCTGTTATAACATTTTAAGGCTCAAATTAGGTCGTGTGTTTTGGTCGGTGGAAAATTCCGTGTAGCCAGGTCTGGAGTGGAATCGGCGGCGGTACTGCTCCAAGTCACAAAGAGGTATTTGCGGCGGTCTTAAGGCCGAACATTCGTTTTTAAGGGTCTTATTTTGTTGTGCGCTATTAAAACGAACGAGTCTTTGATAGAATTAGCCGGGGACAATAAAATTAATCGGTTTCCTCCGCACAGTGGCGCTTGATATTTTTAATTTAGATTGTTTTCTTTGCAGTAAGATTTATGGTGATTTAATAAGTATGAGTATAAGCAGCATTAATGCAAAATATGAAGTTAAAGAAAACAGAATTTCTTTAAATTCACGGTGCTAACAAAACCTTCAAAATAGCTAAATAGTTTACTTAAAGTTAAATTTTAATTAAAAAATACCATAATTTTAAATAAACAGTCATCATTTCGTTTTATTGAAGAGGCCGGAATTTGTATAATAAACAAATAAATATTCGATTCAAGGTCTAAAATCACACCGTCAATGTTTTTAGTATTTCATTACTCAGATTTTATCAGTTTTAATTATTAAATATTTCCAAATACTGCAAACATGAAAGAACTATATAAAAATATTCATAGTGTCATAGGTGTTGCAAAAAAAATCACCACATACATACAAAGCGATAAGACCGCCATTTGTTTTTGTTGGTTTGTATTTTCTAAAACTGTTATTCTTATTTTACTGCGTACAAATAATAAAATAAATAACATAATAAAATAATGAGATGTGACTGCGGCATCCTGTTCTGATGCACCCTTTGCACTGACTGCACTCGCTGGGCGCAGAGTGCGACTCTATCCAGCGACACTGCGCTACACGCGTGCATAGTTTAACACGCCACTGCGTTACATACAGTTTTACAGACCACGGTTATACAGGGTGCTGTTATTTAGATCTTATTAAAAATACAACATATTCAACTATCAATTTAAATTTGTAAAGAGGAGGAGTTATTGAGAATCATGTGTTATTTCTCTTTAGTTGTATTTTTTTGTAAGTTTTAGTAAAATTATATCTTCAATTCACTACTTTGTTATTCATTACAATGATTCACACATCTACCACAATCAATCTATCACAATCCTAGCGTTATGGATTTTCATGGCTGCAGAGGACAATCACCATAAGGTGACCTGCTTGCTCGCTTGCCGGGCCTATGTATATAAAAAATTCCAGAATAACAAGTCACTATTACACTTTCAGATTTATTATATTGGTAAGAATACTAACAAAAAAAAGCTGCACTGGACCTAATGATAAATATAATGCTAAAAATATTGAGAAAATATTTTATACTGGCCGGAGACGATTGTCTCCTGATGCAAAGATGCACAGAAAACCCTATTTTAATACTTTTTTTTCCTTTGTTTCAGAAAACTGAGGACCTATACCACACTGCCAAGTATAAAACCAGAAGAAGAAACTAATATCTATGCTTATTACTTCGAAATTGTTGAATTTACAGAGCAAAATTTACCATATAATTATGAAATTACAAACATTTGTTAGCGACATAAATATAAATAATTATGATGATTCTAGGATCGGAAAATATGTTATTATAAACTATTTACAAATAAGTAATATAGTACAATTAATTACAACATTTTTATCCACAATCAATTATACATATTATTGAACATCCCTTAGAATAATGAAGCGTAAAAACAAGACGAATAAATAGCTTTACTTACCCACAAATTATTTCCTCAATATTGTTTATTTATAAACCTAATAAATACACTTAATTACGCACAAATTGTTTCGTTTTATTTATTTTATCACATATTTATAACTGCGGTATGTAACAATTGGAGATTACAGTAATAAATTATTTATATATTTTTTATAAATTATAAAGGAAAAAACATCATGATGCCTTTTTACACAACAAAGGTTCGTTTTCTCAAAACGAATAGTTGTAGATACAAGTTTTGTTATTATGAAGATGTAACAAAATACGGGTTACAATATTTCTTAATGTTTATCGAAAACCAAAAATACAATGATGACAAATTGATTAAATAGGTACAAATTAAAGAACAGGGAGATACATTTTCCTCTCAGCACTGTTGTTTTTATATAGAGTACCAATCATGCGTTTGGTATAATAAAGTGAAAGAAAAGAGACACTGTAAAATATGAATTTAAAAAAACTCAATAATTAAAAAAAATAAGTTGAGATGTAAAAAGAACATCTCGCTGTATACAAAGTGGACAGTTAAATCTCGCTCGACGGGGAGCGTTACATGCTCGTACTGTTACTGCAATGGTTTCAAGCCAACAACTATCTTTTACTTGCCTTTTTATTCTCTATATTTAAAGGTTATTTTAAATAGCTGTGACTTCAATTCCGGTTGTGTAATTATTAATATTTTTGTTTGCTAAATTTTAATATTTTTTTATGGTTTTGCGAACTTCAAGCTTATTGACGTGACAACGTCTTAAATTAGGTTGCGGCTGGGAGTCACTTATGAAAAAGTGTAACGCCCGGTAACGTTACGATGAGTCACCGAACGAGAGAGAGGCCCGCCGAATGCCTTGCGTCTCTCTCCCACTCAACTATGATCTAATTATAGTTGAGTGATTAATTTAATTATATTCATATCAATAAATATTCTACCGAGAAAAAGACGTTATCACGTAAAATCTTCGCCCGTAAAACCGACTTTACAGGCAATTTATGCAAAAAATCAATTTAATTTGACCACCCAATGTGAACCCAAGGCCGCGTCTGCTGTATTTCTTGTCGTTTATCTCTATATTGTTAGTTTTAGGTGTACAATGAAGTTTTAAATAAATAAATAAATAAATAAAATAAATAAATATCATTACGGCGCTCCGCGACGTACCAATGTCGTTATCTTCTCTAAATTCTTCCTCGTGGCTCGTGTTACAAATAACTGATATAGGTATTTTTAGTTATTTTTTTATTGCAATGACTGGCGAGATGAGCAAGCCATTCAGCTGATAGTAAGCGATACGACCCGTCATGGTCAGGTACAAAACCAAACAACACCATGAATTACAAAGCAATGGTGGGCATTCCACTGCGTTCGCCATTCTGAGTCATAAGATGTTAAGACTCAATATGCCCAGTAGTTACTCTGGCTACAATGTCCTTCAATCCGAAACACAATAATATATTTACACTGCTGTTTTACGGGGGAAATAGAAAATGCGGTGGTACTTACCCAGGCAGCCTCTCACATATGAGAGACATACAGTAGATCACTTTATGACGAGTATAATTATTACCTTTTGAATATTAGTTATCATGCAGGCAAGCTTCCCGTTTACCTTATTGTAAATGGTTGCCGTTGCCTACAATAGCCAGACCCAATGATACGCTTGATTACAAAGTAAACCAATGTGTAATTCACAAAGTTCCAAATTGTTATAAAACCATCAATTTTGGCTACAGGTATTCAACTCATAATTTCACCACAATACGCAACAAAAATATTCATTGCAAAGATCTTGCCCATTCGCCTCTACAAGTCATACAAGTCACCCTGAAATCAAATTAGATCAAGTTTGTATGTAAGATAATAAAACGGCAGCGAAACGAGCCAATGCATCATCCTGAGTGGTTGTTTAATGTAATAAAGTCTCGGTGGCAACCATGGAAGAAAACTAAATTGTCCGTGCGGCCTCTCTGGCTACTAGTCACCCTTGGCCGCGCAACGGCCGGAGTAACTTGACCCGCGGACCATGTATCGCGAGCTTTCTTCAGTAGAGCAGGGGATATGGAGATTTGGCAATCGTCTTACGATGAAGTTTGGTCGGCTTTTCTTGGATGTTTATTTTGTATGGAAATTCAAGATGATGAAGATGAAAAAAATTTAAGATTTTTAGTGGCATGTTATCAGTAACCACATAAATGAGTATATAAATCATTTGAAGTAAAGGGATGAAAGATGGGAAATAATGGATGTGCACAACTTATGAATTGAGAAGATGAGCTGGGCAAATTATTTCAAGGATCAGAACCAAAACCTGAATTTAGAGTTCATTTCATCAGAATGATTATATAAGACCTAATTCATATTTATACTCGTATTACCAAATTGAATATTATAGTAATAACCACTTAATTTAAATAAATAAACAAAATTTTTATAACTATCAAACATTCAAAAAATATCGCAGAACACACAAATATAAAACACAAGAAATACAATAAAAATAAATATTAGCAGTTCTTATAGTTACACCGACATATCGATAAACCGCCTCTACGCGGCAGCGTCTGCACGAATATGGAGGGATTAAAGGTCTGGCTAAGCTGGTCAATGCGGCAACAATTATAAATAAGTAGGTTGGAGCAATAACGGGCGCGACGTGCATTATATCAAGAAAACTGCCTCGATGCACCGCCACCTAAGAGACACCATACATAGACTAGGATACTACAGAGAGGACAAGTCAGAGTGGGTGTTAAATAGTACAAATTCGTGTTAAATTTGAAATGAAAAAAATATATCTGGGTAGGCACTTAAAGGTTCAAGCCACTTTCTACATGTCGATGTGGAGATCCTTGGGTAGGCCTAAGTTCAGCAGTGGACTTTCTGTGGCTGAAGAGAAAGTGAAAGAGAGGTACATAAAAAGGTGGATTGAGGAACAGTGGATACAGTCAGAATTTCACAGTAATTTATACTATAATTGAAAATATTGACTTGAGGGTACTGGAAATCATATTTGGGTAAATAAAAAACGTTTTAAACTTATAAAAAGTGTAAGTCAATTTGTTATAATGTCGAGTATTATTAGATGTCTTGTAATTTCGTATTTTGTATTTTTATCAAAACCAAATTATACTCTGGTTTGGACAAATATTATATATAAAATAACTAATTAAATGTAACTAAAAGTTTAAATAAAATGTTGCATTTATTTAAATAAATATACGTCCTGTCAAAAAAGTATCATGTTACGTGATGCAGATAAAGTTACTTTAGTAATGATCTGATCTCAAAAAATTATTCAAAAAGAATAATGCCTGAATACGTATTAAGTGTCGCATCTGCAACCAGACCTGTGTGAATCTATGTTGAGTTTGGACTGCTCATAGACAATTCATAACGGTGCCGGCGCTACGGCGGGTAAAGCAGACGTTTTTATTTCCTACGCGATACACAAATATAAAAACAACCACTCAAATATCACATAAACAGCGCTTTAAAGCGCACTCGCGCGCCGCTCACGCCCGTATTAGGTAGTTAAATTTACATTTTACATTTGATATTTTCAGCCGTGAAAGTTATTTCTTGTTTGCAAGCGCTTGCAGCAGATTTATTGTTTCGATCGCGGCGACACAACGTACCGACGTCTCTTTGTTGGCCATCGTTTACGTGTATTTATGGTGGTAATTTAAACATACGAAATGTTTCAGCGGATCAGGTCGTGTGTGCATTATGTGTGAATACAATGATGCGCTTTAATGGCGATTCTCGACGATACTTTCAAACAATTTGTTTGGACTGAAAGGAATTGTGGGTTGTGAAGATTACTGGATTAATTTATTATAAACAATCCAGAGGTAACTCTACATGTGTTCATGTTTCAAGTAAAAAGTATTTAATGCTGCAAAATTGTCAGTCTAAAGTGGTACCTGCATTTAGACAAAGCACTCTAGTCAAAGTTTCAGACACTTTAAAATAACAAACCAACTAGATCTTAAGTAAGTACATTCTTAACCACATTTTTATACGCATCATCATGTATTTATAAACAATGGTAATATATAACGGTAGACTTTAATATAAATAAATGAGATGAACTAGATAATACTAAAATTACAAATAAGTACTATTGACTTATTCCCAAAATATAAAAATTAAAAAAGAAAACAAACTATATTTTAAAATTACAAATGATAATATGTTTTTATGTTATATAAAGATTTTTGTTTAGTGTTTCACCTCTTTATAACTTTATACAACAGTTAATGGAAATTCTTATAAAATCTTTATTAAACAATATGCCTTAAATTATTATTCATATTAAGCAATTTGTCTCGCTGAAATATCAACTTATGCTAAATAGACAATATAAATTCTCTCAGCAAACGTTAATACTTCTTATGGACACGGCATTATTCAAAAAATAACTGTTTACAGCTTCATATTTTCTAAATTCATGTCTATAAACGCATAAAGGGTTAGAAAGGCGAATAAAGCAGTTTGAATCTTTTGATACAATATTTTATGTTGAACAGCCTCTACACGACCTGTTAAAACAGAGAAGCAGTTTTGATGATATGCCTATCGGACCTATACAATTAAATAATAAACCCAATCTGTTTTCATTGCTTATATGCAAACGATTGAACTGCTCGCCTCTTTTCAATGTTTTAGTGATAGAAGTGTTCTTTTTTTGGTTATGTTTAATTTTTATTTTTTTGTTTTCATCTCTAGTTACAACGAGACTCGTCCCACTTCCACGGTCAAATTGGAGCCGGGTTTCGTGGGTCTATATTTGTATTCTTTGTGTGTTTTAATAAATAAGAATAAAATAAAATAACCTGTGAGTAAGTGAATACCGCGGCGCAGGACCACCTGGAATACTTGTATATAATGTGCATTGCCGGACACTTAAAATAGTCTATCAGGAGAAGTAAAGAGGCACTTCTACAATTACAAGCTATATGTGGCAAAGATTGTTGGTTTGATCAACAGTTTATCTAATAAACCCCAAAGGTAAACAAATAAATACATCTAAATGGTATCATATTCCTGAAATACCTAAAAAGAAATAACTTTGATGAACGGATATTGTCAGAAGAATAATTATTAATTTGAATGATTCGCCACAGCCCACTAATCCGACCAAGCCGTAAACAATGTCTTGAACAAATAGTAAGGCAATAAACAAAAACCCCTTGCTCTCCGCGGAGCGTAAAAAACTGAAGATAAGGGCGGCGGCGATGACGTCATCAAGAAAGTAAACAATTACCGGCGACAAGAGATTAAAAGTGAAAAATTGTCGCGTCCGATGTCGCGGCGACAAACAAAACATTACTAATTGCTTTTTTTGCTTGTTTTATAGCCGTCGGTTGTTAAATGTTGCGCTATTGTAGCGGCGTCTTGGTCGCCCACCTCGTAACAAGCAAGCCGAGGATGAATGATAGGCCGCAAACAAGAAACAAACAGATAGAGGGACACCACAAAAAATATCTCTTGTTTTTTCATCTATTTTTCACTTCTACGCCATTTGCGGCCGTGGAATGTTGAATTGTTTTTAGAATCCATATTTTTGGCTGAACTAAAATTGGTTTACTTCTAACCACCCTTATCTAAATCTGAATAGTGCTCAATATCTATCATGACACGACTTGGCTCACAATAAGTGTCACTGAAATCTACTTCAACATGCAAGCCCTTTTTTTACACATTTTGGATTTGGACTTCACATACCATAGAAATTCATACAAATCGCTATGTTATGCAGGATTCCTCATGATATTTTCCTTCGCCGTTATAGTGTGGGGTGATTGACTATTAATACACACATGACTACGAAAACTTCAGAGGTGTGCCCTGGGATTTGAACCCGCAACCAACGTGGATATGTCGACAGGCGCGTCTAGTTAGTTACCAACAGGCCAAAATGGTTAATTTCCATATACGCTGATACTTTCGCAAAGCTAAGCTTTCCATTGAAAAGAACCCCACCAGCAATGAACATCAAACCCAATGATATCACATTTAAAACCGTTCATAATTCAAACATCAGAACTAGGCGCAAGATATTTGCAGGCGCAGTACAATCTCCGCGGGTACCTCGCCCCCGTCTAATCTCGCCGATTATTGTCTAAGTTCCGCCGTTACCCGGGGCGCTGGGCCCAACTTACTAACGTGAGGTATTCTGCTCCCTAAGTGATATTTATTGTGCGTTCATAACTATGCTGCGGTGTCGTTCATGTGTAATGTCTTCGACTACCTGATTTTGCCTACAGTTACTTGGAATTGGTGCAATACGATGTCGCGGAAATCTTTAGCTTTCGATTTTACGATCAACCCTGCGAGATGTTTTATTTCAGCTGGATGGTAAGCGATTACCACCGCTTATATACTTTAGCTTTACCAGGAGCATAGCCATACTGGTATCTATCACGGGGTGACTATTTGTTGATCCCAGCTCATTACAAGTTGTAGTGGTGGGTTTGGAGACAACATACTTTTTACTGTCATCAAGAGGTTTCTTCCAAATCTGAACAAATAGTGGTAAATAACCAAGCTTTCAACAACTGAAATTACATTAGAATGATACCAAAGAGTTCAGTATCCGGGACCTAGCCCACGGGTTTGTCTAACCTAGAGATAAGCCCAGTAACGCAATATTCAAGCCAGTCCAGCTTCAAAGCATTGTAACAATAATTTATCGATGAACTTAATCAATAACCCTCACAATAGACCGACAAATATATACAGAATCATATAAAATAATGGCAAAGTTAAAGAACCCGTGCACAAATTGAATGGTGGACCCTCAGCGACGGCGTGGTGACTTGCACTTCTTACCCTTGCGCTAACGAATTTATTAGCTCCAAATTCGATGCCAATGTTGATCCCAGTGGACGGAAACAATAAACAAGTTGTTCATAGATTAGTGATGTAACTACACGGTTTTGCTTTTTGTTCTGTTCCCAACCATGAGTGGCCTGTATGACGTCATGCTTAGGGTTCACGATGCTGTTAATAACTTGCATTTTCTATAATTCGGTGTTAGGTATTTGAATTATTTAAATAAGACAAAGCGATTTGACTCTCTAAGGTTCAAGAAACTTGAATCATTGTGTTTTTTTTTTGCTATGTAAATAGATTGTCTTCTAACACGCGTGCAATACTTCTTGATCCTAAGACTGAAATCCAAAACCCAGTAAGGTCATTCATTTTAATCTTGCCTATATAACTATCCTACTATATTATAAAGGCGAAAGTTTGTAAGTATGGATGTATGGATGTTTGTTACTCTTTCACGTAAAAACTACTGAATGAATTTGAATGAAACTTTACCACAATATAGCTTATACATCAGAATAACACATAGGCTACAATTTTTTAGGTTTTTAATGTGAGGTCGTAAAAAAAAACACATTTTTTGCGCTTACATTGCAAACGCTGACTGAATCCTACAAGATAGATCAAAACAATTTACTACAGTATTGTACAACTTAAAAAGGTCTACAAAAAAGTCCGTGATGGTATATGTTTATCTCTTAGGAATAACCCATAATAACCATTTTTTATCCTTTAATTTGTACGAGAAATAATGGCTTATTTACGAAGCGATTTTAAGCAATACAGTATTAATCCTTATCCAATTAAGTATCTTAAATACATTGTGCATTTAATAAAGATCAATATGGCTTTTTACAGCATGTAAATTAAATAAATATTTTCGAAGATATCACAGATTTAAAATGCAGAGTCATAGCAATTTCGGCGATAAATACAGTTTCGGTGATAAATACCGGCAGCGACGCCAGGCGAACGGGGCGTGGGGGGAGCGGGGTAGGTGCGGTAAATTACTGGACCGATTTGGACGGGACTTTTTTTGTCAGGTAGCTGATATAATAAGGAGTAACTTAGGCTACATTTATTTTAGAAAAATAAAGTCCAAGTGTCCAGTACCGCGCGCAGCTCACGCGCATGCTACCATTCGGCCGTCACGTCGGGCGCCTCCCTCCGCTTCTCCCACCAACGAATCAATATCACAATTACGAAATATTGTATATAAAGAAATTTAACAACAAATGATAATATAAATAAATATAACGGGACGAGAAATATAGTCGACGGCGCGCGGGAAAAATATAGTTAGTACGCGAAATAATATGTTGTTGCCAAGTCAATACTGGACTCAAAAGCTATCTGCACCCGGGCGAAGCCGGGTCCCACCGCTAGTAAGATATAAAGCGACAAAATTAACTATTCTGATGGCACCTCTATCTGCCTATCAGAAACATAAGATTGATAAACAATACACCGAAAAACAATTCCAACTATCCTGGAACAGAACTGCCAAAATCCACGGAATCAATATTTGGAAAGCGCCCGCAGCATACACTGCCGTCCCGAGCGGGAACCTAACATGTCACTTAACCGGAACTTACATTTTAAGACGCTCGTAATAAACTTAGCCCGAGAACGGTTAACTACGTTATTTTAGACTTAAATCCAGTGAAGAACCATATTAATGTATTTAATTTTATGGAGAATAGAAGTCTCTCCCAGAGACTTTGTACCTGGGACACAATGTTGGGAAACCCGCCATAGGAACCACAGCATGATAGGAATCTTTCATGTGTACCGCTTGTTGGATTCAGGCTGCGTATATACAGCCTCCACCAATCTCTATCGACCTCTCGATTGTAGAGTAGGCCCGTGCCTTGCAGTGGGACATATATGGGCTGGTACATACATACATACATATTCAGTCTCCAACGGGGCGGCATGACAGTGTCAATTGACGACGAAGACGATTGAAGAAATCCCATATCACTTTGTCATACCGATCGACACTGCCATCACGGCAGTCTATGCTATTAATTAAAAGTATTTTATTAACGTCCCAGATATTTAATCATACCAACGGCTGAAAGCGACTTACGCGATAGAAAGCGATCACCTGATGGAATCTTCAAGAAATAATGCTGCTTGAAAGAAGTGCACAAAATATTGGAGTTCCGAAAATTTAAATAATCGAAGCGTTCCTAACCTTATTACTTAGATCTTCAGCTTATTATGTGGTATTAATACCGTCCGATTAGTTCTGAACTATGAATGATTATGCCCCATTACCCAGTAGCCAGTTATGTAACATCAATAAAAACTACAAAGCATTGTCAGCCCTGCATTATCTAATGCACACGTTCACAACAACCTGTTTCATGTGCTATCGTCCGGATGTCCTTCCGCAGATATCGCTGTGACACCATTTGTTAGCACGTACCCAACTTATTTTATGCACTCTCGTATTCATGTACTAATCGGTTGTTAACATTACAAAAGTGATCGCTTTATTTGAAATGTAGTTGTTGGTCATAAGTCAGTTTTGATTTCAAGGTCATCTTTGAATTACGTACTAAATCCACGTGTGTACACCTAATCTAAATTCCAATCAATTTTATATTATTAAGAGCATATCATTGGACTGGTGGTAAGCGATATGACCGCTCATGGACAGTAGCAATACCAAACAACAAAATGAATCACAAAGCACTTGGCATTCCACTGCACTCGCTATCCTGAGACATATATTAAGTTTCAATATATCCAGTAGTTACGGTATAAAGGGAAACTTTTAGATCATATCTGAATGTTCTCTAAAACAAACTCGAGGGAAATTCATCTTCTTACAATTTAAAACGCTTGAAATATAGTAACATGTCGGAATTTTATATAGAAAAATGGACTCAAAAAGTATAACCTATCCAAAACCTTCGAACAATATATTAAGCCATTAAAAGCCAAATAAAAGGAGAGAGGCTCTCCCACGCACGTCGGTGACGTAAGGCATTTGTTCACCGCCACCACACCCGTTACACAACATTGCCATTTAACTGCTGGCCGCACACTCAACTACCGACATTCGTAACTTAGCACTCGCGAGAAATACGGAGCGGTTCACTGTCTCGCCACCTATACGAGAAAAAAGAGTCTAAATAAAAAACCTTTTTCGTGCAGGCTTCGATAGGGCAAGAATAAGCGATAAAATAAACAATGATGACTTGTATTTATGCTAACAAACAAGCACCTACATTTTGCCGAGTTAGCTTCGTGGTAGCCACTAGATACTAGAAACAACTCTACCTACCCAAATTAAACAAAACATACAATTCCGATAAAATCAAAGGCAATTTTACTATGATTTGTAATTATGCAAAATAAAAACGTACCTCCGACTTTCGAATATTCTAAATGTTTCCTTGTATCTTACATTCTTATACGAGTCAAGTATTTTGAACAAGAATAAAATCCAAACCTATCAAGATCTGTGAAACACTAAGTTCTTAAATATATCAATCCTCATCGTCAATTCACACCAAAAATTCTTCACTTCAATATCACTGTACCTAAATACATTCAACATAAGTCTTAATAACCAGCTTATATTTCTCCTCCCCAATCGAACTATTTTAATTGGCAATACACAAATTCAGATCGGAACAAACAAGACGGGATCGGCTATTTATAGCTGGGTAAGCAAGCTCGTACCTGGGGGATGAGCGCACTCAATAAATCAATATCAGCTTGTTAAGTAAGTTTATCTTGAGATGCTTCAATATCGTATGCACATCGCCTTACACACACTGCGCCGCTTGCGAATATTTTGTGGACAAATGTAGAGGAATCATTTTGAGGTTACATTTGCGTTTAATTTCTGATGTTTGGTTTTTTGGCCATTTGAAGAAATATAATATTGCATATCATAAAATAGACTAGTATCATATACACTTTTATTAGATAACATTTATGTCTCTAAGTTATACTATGTTTGAACTAATAATATTCATACGAGGGCGTATACTAATTATTCAATTTAAATGATTACTCTTACTGCAAGCATAACCTAAATAAAAATGTTAAATCGTGCATAACAATTGCCTAGATACAGAGCCGCATTTCTTTTTTAAAAATAAAGTCAAATTGATGTGATTCTACTTGAATGATTCCAAAATAATTTCAAATGTATTTTTTTTAAATCCTTGTCTAGCACAATTTTCAGCAATGCAATGCCAGAAAATACTCATCGTGAAAATATTTTTGTCCACACTCACTGAGTACACGAGCACTGTGCATCTCGCGTACATCCGGCCGGCGCCCGGGGCCGGCCGTGCCTCAACCTAATTTGTATTGATTAAAAATATTCAGCATAGTTGTACCGAGCAGGAATTCGCGAACGCTCAGCTCGCATCTTATACGATTTATGGAGATTACACGCAGCTATCTGCCGAGTTATTTCATTTTATACACGTACTTGTTTACATTTACGGATTATTAGAAATTTAAAAATATGTTTATTAATTTTGTCTTTGTCCAGTGGTAATTATTTTACCCCAATGTGTTGTTTTAGCTATTGCTCTCTGAACCTATTTTAGTATAATAATAAACATACTCAGCATGAGATACTCGTCTTAGCGTAAATTATTAAAAAGGCTTGAATTCATTAGTTCAAACCAAGGCGCCATTTCTTGAATTCTAGTAACCTTTTCTCTGAATATGAATTATTAAAGAGCGCACTGATGAAAACTTCATGTTAGTAAAAGTGTATCGAACATTTCTCCTAAGAGACATCAGTGTGTATTGTGTATTAGAAGTGGTATAGTATAGTGATGAATATTGCTTAGTGGCGAGTGTTTTTATGGCGGCCGGCGCGAGGTAAACACCGTGTTTTGTTGTCCTCACGCCCTCTTATTATTTATGTAACGACTGTTGTTCTGTATCACCTCTGTCTACTAATGTGTGGATGTGGCCGAGGTTTTAGGTATTAATTAGCAAGTCAAGAAGGTCGTAGTGTTGTTGATCTTTGAAATATAATCCAGATTCAAAATTTTATTAATATATGAAGTAAAAAAAAACTCATTTACGACACTTGAAAATATATCATTAGCGGATAAGTTTACATCAGAAGATATAGACTGACTATTCCAAAAAGCAATATCTTACACAATTAAACATTGAAGTCGCTTTAAACTTAACGAAATTAAAGTTATTTATCATTATCCAGCCACCTACTAATTTATACAAACACTTACTACCGGTATTGCAACTTAACACACCTTCATGTTGTCAACGACATACTTTAAAACAAAATGAACAAAATCTGGAAGAAGCAATGTCGCATCCAAATATTCAACGGTGCAAGTTATCAGGTGAAGTCGCCACTTATGCTAAGTGAGGGGTACTTTGTGCTTACTGTTACTGCGAGAGTGCGGGGAAAGTGAGCGAAACTGCAAAAATGAAATACTTCAAAACTACAAGAAACTTGTGAATTTATCATTGTTCTGCGGAACTTTGTGCCGAATCGCCTTAATCGCATCAGGACGAAGGAAAACATCGTGCCGGAACTGTACTTGAATATTTTTGTCCTTGTACGAATGTAAATGTGCTTTCGATGTTTTGTACTTATTGAGGAGTTTTTAGCCTTTTTCGCCACGTGTTTAATATCACAGTTAACGTATGTATTAGTAATAATAACTACAATTAAATATACAAGATTAAATTTGGTTCAAAAAAGTTGTTTTGGTATTTGGAATTAAAAACGTTACTTCCAGTAGACAGTAATTTTGGAACCAAGCTAGGAAACTTTTTAATGTTGTTTTTTTTTTTTTTCATTTGCTTTATTTGTTATTTGAACATTTAACTAATACATAAGCTAATACAAGAATACCAACGATATGTTACGAGTATCAACACACTAAATCGGTAAACATAAGAAGTTCTTAAACCCCAAAGTATCTATATCCACCGGCACTGACCACCCCCGCACGGGGCCGGAGGGACCCGGGTCACAAAACTCCGGATTAATTCCAACCCGGATTTAATGCTAAGACAAATATGGACACGGCGGTACTTAATGGTTGGAAATTATTAAATTAAGACGTAAGCAACGTTTGTTTTGGAGCCGGGGCGGATACTTGCAGGGGGTTTTGGGCTGGCAATATTACGAGTATGAACATCATGTTTTTAAAAAAAGGTGTTTCGCAATCAAGCATCAACAAAATCTTAGTATTATTTTTTTTACTCTGGCCCGGCATAGTGGCCACGTTGCACTTGATGGTAAGCACAAATGCCGCCCAGGCAGAGTGTCCATTGGAATCAGACAGCAGTCCCATGCACACTACGGCGAAAGGAACCAGGATTATAAGAAGGAGGGAACACGTGAAACGGCAAACAATTCCACAGCCTGAGGGTGCGGCACAAAAAAAAATTTGAGAACCGTTTAGTTCGTGCCGGGATGGTTTGGACCGACAAGCTATGGCTTCGCAAGCCAGCACGCGTGGTTCTGGTTAGGAAGGTATTGTCCACTGTAGAAACATAAAAAAGGAGAAAACATTTTTAATCTTATTTGATTGCAGTATACTTATACCGCCATGTCTGATTTTTTTACATTTCATTTGGAATAAGACATCGCTAAGACCATAATTATGTATTTCTTATTTACAAGTCCACTCATAAAAACGCTACTTAAAAATAGATTTATAATATCTCTTGTCTTAATAAAATATAAAGATTAATCAAACATAACTAAAGCTAAATTTAACAAATAAGTAACTAATGGTCCAGCCTCAATGGAACTTAGAACACAATCCGGTATAAATACTGCCAACTGGCCGGCAAAGTTTTGAAGGCTAGGTCTAGATCGTGCCTAGGACATTCCGCTGCTTGTGGCACTTAGTGTTTTATATTTATGTTGGTATTTTGTGTTGTACGCATGTGTGGCGGGATGGAAAATATATTCTGTACCTTATAGATTTTATTGTATATTACCGGCAAACGAACTGGCAAGTCGGCTGATGGTAAGTCATCACTGCCGCCCATGAATATTCACAACGTTGGTATCATAGACGTGTTGCCTGCTTGTCAAATTATGAGGGAAGCGGAGAAGACAAAGAGGAATGAGTATTAGGCATCTAGCAAACTCTTTCGGTGAACGATACGCGATATCAAAGTTGTCGCTTAGTGCCAATTTCCTGTGAAACAGAATTACCGCACCTGTAGAGACTGCCCGTTTATTCTGAGTCATAACTGACAACAGCGCGGCTCTACCACTTTTTACATTTTACACTTTCTGATATTGTTACAAAAGTTTTAACATGTGTTTAATTTACATAATTAAAAAATAAAGTAGCAGACATAAGAATTCACAAATCAAAATCTAATGTACTAAGTTTACGCCCTAACTACTAGGTTTATTCAATATAGCTACCTAAGATTCCCAATTATATCACACACTTGAACCTAACACCTCCCTTACAAAACCAATCTCCCCAACAACAGAACACCTCAACAATAGGCCTAGCGGGGGTACAGAACAGTCAAGCACAACAGTCGCTGACATGTTTTCGGACGATTTACATGTTGTAATTTTAATTAGAATTCCGCCGGCCGCAGTCTTGAGACGTCAGCTGGGGTCCAAGGGTCCGAATAGTTTCCACCTAATGTTAATATAATTCGGACAATCCCAAGTTTCGCCTCTTGTTCAGTTGTTTTGATAAATTAGTTATGTCATCTATTGTTCGTGTGTTTACCTGCTTAATTATGACGTGCGTTGGTTAGAATTATTTGAAATGTATGTTCCTCGCAGTTTGGTTTGTGGTTAATTTATTAATCACTGGTTAAGTTATTTTATTTAATGTCATGACTGTGTCAGTAATTATTACCTTATGCTTATATTAGTTACTTAATTATTTTGTCACATCGTCGTAGCTTAATTTTATAAATATAACCAAAGTAGAAACAATGACGAGTGAAAGAAGATAAAATATAACTTATTTAACTTTCCTGACTGCCTCGGTGGCGCAGTTATACTACGCCATGATTGCAAATCTGTGTCTCGGGTTCAAATTCAGGATCGGGCAAGTGATGTTGGATTTTTCTATTCATTATCAGCCCAGGGTCAGAAACTTGTGCCCGATATGGCATTAGACTCGCCCCCTATCACATCGTGGGACGAGCAATACAAGGCGAAATGTGGGTATCCTGGTTGCATCTCTACCTACCCTTTCTGGGAAAAACGCGTGAGTTTAAGTATGCGTGTATGTTATTAAACTTCGTAAATTGTACCAAATCATCTTTAAAATATTTCACAAATGCCATCCTATAAAGCAGGCGCCCCTAATATATCCACATTCTCACCATAACTGGCGTTTAAGAAAATTGCCACGAAAGAATTGTTACACGAAAAAATGACAACGGGCACACGGTATAACGTAAGCAATTTTAAAAAGGAGTCGACACACGAAATATGTTTATAAAGAGCAACGTGCTTTGATTTATAACGATCCGGGGATATGACGCCCGCTCAACGCAACCGGGCGGAAGAGACAAGCGGTAGCGAGAAGGAATGTTTCCAGAGGACTAGGATTTTCTTTAGTATCTAGTGGAGTGTTAATGTTATATATAAAGTCCTGAGTCTGATATTTAGATTGTTAATAGATTATATTCCAAATAAGCTATATTTGTCCAACAAGTTATAAGGCAGACAGCGTGATGTACTAAAATGTTAATGAAATGTTTGGTTAAAGGAGGCACTAATTTTAATCATAATTTTAGCAAGAACAACTTAATGTTAATTGTTAAATGTCCTACTACAATTCAACAATTTTCTGAAAAAAAAAAAACAATAATCTGCTTGAGACTGTTCAACACGTATTGTCAAATACTAAAAGAAGTTTGACTGTAAAACGCGAGCGTCGGTCGCAAGTACCACGCGGCAGATATTTGTAGTCACAAAACTGCATGATTTATCCCCTGGCCCGGCTTCGAACTCATTAGGCGACGAAACTCGCGGGATCTCTCACAATCCACTTTGTTTTTACCACACCCCGCGATTGCTATATGAAAACCGCTATGGAGCTCAGATGATGTATAACACCAACTAAAGGAAAGCAAATTGTGAAAACTTTTAAATTTTAATATTAATAAAGTATAAAAAGGTTGGATGCAGGCCGCTTCCAACAGGTAATTGTGGAGATCCTTGGGGGAGGCCTATGTTCAGCAGTGGACTTCCTGTGGCTGATAAGATGATGAAAAAAGCTAGTTTAAATAAATTGGTGTCTTAATATTTCACCTATAAAACTGCGATTACGATTACGAGTACGAAAATTACGATGCACTTTTCGACTAGAAAACACCTATATTCAAGACAAATTTAATAATAGAAAAGGTTATATACCCAAAAAAATACATTTTATATTGTTAATTTGTCAACCAGATGAAAAAAAATGTAACATAGTATAATTACTATTCTCAGGACGTTTTCATAAAGTTCATCCAAAACCCAAAATCTGACCTTACGAAAATAACTTATCCGAAAGTACATTTTCCGATGCTAACCCACCTCAAGAGGGTGCGTACACAATAACTCAATGTTTGCATGCACGCCCGGGTACATCATACCTTTAATTTATCGTCGTGGTGTGCGCGCGACGTGCACCGTTTAGGGTTATTACTTACTTCGGGGGTCGGGATCGCAGGCCATTTGTGAACGAATTAAGAAACGATTATTGCGTTAACTGAAGGTTAAACTTTTTTAGAGGCTGGGGATGCAGATGTAACGGCGATATTTAAATTTTAAACCTTAAGCTATTAAACTGAAGTGCTTCTCTGACCCTCTAATACTTAAATTCGGCAATGTGGATCTTTTTATCGCTCACTTGTTTTAATAAGTTTTGGAGTGGTACGTATTGATCGGACCGAAAACTACAATAAGATATTGGTTAGTCTACGTTTTAAAACTCTTTACTTTTCTACTCTCTTAAATAAATTCAAACGCCTTATTGAAGAAAAAAATATTTCCAGAAGTGGGCATACGTAGCACAGCATGCAGCTCATGTTATGGCATTTTATGAATATCCGTTAAACTAGGGATATTGATATGGCATTGTCCACTTTTAAGAATCACATATCCTATGATTTACAAACCGATTTCTTTGATGAGCTGTCATGCACATACGTATAATATTCTCGTTTTCAAAATGAAAGCCTTTATTTTTGCAAAGAAGTAGCATCATCACATTTATTAAAACAATATACTCTATCTAATATTGTATTGAACTGAACCATTAACATAATTTGATAGCTACAAAATACATACCTGCAAACAGAAGAGAAAACTAATAAACACTCGAAGCATCTTGCATTCACAATTTTTCACTTGACGTTTTATTACAGAACATTTAAGACATCGCGCGCGCTATATCGCCGTTTTTTTGGCTGGCAAATGTAAAGCACCTATTTTGCATCACAATGTACTGTGAGACGGGTCCTTTGTATTGCTTTTTTTAATGTTTTAATTTCGGCAACAAATAATATTTAATAGTGTTTATAGCAAGGAGTAACGGTGCTGCATTTGCATACTAGTGGCTTCAGTGCTCGTATATTTCGCTGCTGAGGTTAGTCAAGGTTTTTCTGTTTTTGTTCGATGGACAAAGAAACGTTTTATTCGCTTTTATTAAAGCGGTTGCGAATTTAAATTTTATAGCAGAGGATGAAATTGAAATTTTGGAAAGTAAATTAATACTTTAAAGTAAGTAGTCTCGTCTGATCTCTGTTAATGTTTATGACATATCTAATATGCAATATTTGCGAAGAATAACCTTTTTATGAAAAGAATATTTAACTACAGACTTTACGAATGGATAATAGCTAATCAATTATAGAGCCTCTATCAGAATTTAGTTCTGTATTGCTATATCAGAATCTTGTCTTACTACAATACGTTATTTATTCAATCTTCAAATCGAGGTTTAGACATGTATGACAACTAAATGCGTCCTGATTTACTCAGCTACCCAATCGTATATTACTAATGCTATAAAATTCTGCGCTTCTGTATAATGTAATTTACAAGTCAAGAGCAAAGAATCATAATTGAATAATGCACATTTTATTTGGAGTAAAGTGTTGAGTGTTGGGGCGCTGTACCGCTGAGGGCGCGTGAGGGATCACCTTATTATAAATGTTAATCTTCAACGCTAAATGACGTCTTACGTGGTAACCGGGATGTTTAGGGTTGAACCAAACCATATTTTTCTTTGGTTTTATTTTGGATTTTAGAAGACATTTTCGAAGACCATAACGGTGAAGAAAACATCGTGAGGAAACCTGCATACCATAGTGATTTGCAAACATATCTATGGTATGTAAAATCCATCAACGTGCACTAGGCCAGCGTGCTAGACTGTATGGCCAAGCCACTCTCAATCGTACTCTCGATTGTAGAGAAGGCTCTTGCCCTGCAGTGGGACGTATATACAGAAATACAACACAAAGAATCGCAGCCTTCACTTTTTTAATTTTAAATCGTAAATAAAACAAACTAAAAATTTGATTTGCTGCCTCAACACCCACGAGGAATCGTATTATACTTCCTGGTACTAAAATTGTCTCTTTTAAGATTTAATTCGCAGTCTCTCGTTTCACTACCAGCTTCTTAGAGACTGTAAAGGCGGTGAAAAGGAATTTCAATATTTATTGAGGTAGAATTTCTGCCTTAGTTTGCCATTTGGCAAAACTGTAAAAGGGAGATCAGACTACGTGACAAAAAGAACTACATAAATATATTACCTACAGCATTCGAGTCTAACTGTATCAATTCAATATATTTGCCTCGACTCACATCTACGCAACATTCTACATTACAATACAATCCATTAAGACGTGGGAGTAAGCAAGGCAGCCCTGGGAGGTGGCGTAGTGGAGCAGAAGCAACTTTTTCCCAACTCACCACGGTAATTGTGGCACTTTACATAATGTCTATTTTAGTAGCGGGAGAATTTTTCAAAACGCCCGCCCTAATGAGTCGTGAAGAGTGCTCTGATGTCCCGTAATGCGCAACAACATGCCTCCGCGGTAATAAATAGCGTAGAACTGCTATATCTTTGATTGGAACTTGCCGACAAACTGGGTAGAAAGACGAGATACTAATATCGGTCTCTTAGCTGCGATTGTGTTAATGTAGGTTGTGTCTTTCTTTTCTTTATTTCTTTCTTTATTCCAATGCCGAATACATACCTTTATATTATTTAAAGATTTTTTCTGAAGAATTAAAGAATCTGTCTTGTCTATAGATCAGCGCGATGAACTGCGTACTAACAATTAACCCTTGTGGTAATAGAGGATGTCTGTGCACTGCAATGGACGTATACGGGCTACATTTATTAGTTCTCCTTAAGCAAAAAAAATCATCATATAATACTAAAATTATTACAAGCTTACAGGCAGATATAGCTAAATATTCAACCGTCCCATCTGCACATATTTCATCTATACGTAGCTCGCACTCATTTGCCGAACATTCGCACGGCGCAAGATTTATGTTGAGCGTTAAGTGAACCAGATAGCCTTTCGAATTTCAATTCACGAGCTCTCGCCTCTCACCCGGAGGTCGAACGTTGCGACGACGGAGGGGGAGAGGGAGAGGGGGGAGGTACTGAGGGCTGCGGGGCGGAGTAATGACGTACATTTAATTTTAACATTGAAAATGTGCTGCTATAAAGGTAACAAATACGTTGTAGCGCACTTTGCGAATAGTCATTTTTTACTTTTAGGGGCGAAAAACGTGAATGATTTTACTTATAGTCTTTTCATTTCGAGGTGCAACATAGAGCCGGAAAAAGTTATTAATGATTTGAATAATACTGAAGATAATAAAAGTGTAATTATGTTTGTTTAGTTATGGTGGATTTGTTAACTTTCATTTTAGCGATAATTTTGTGCGCTATTCTATCTTTATTGATGAACACGGTACACAGCTAATGAGCTGCACTTGGCTTTCTAAAGGAATTTTAAGACATGCAAACTACACTACGGCCAGCGTGGAGGACTAAAGCTAAAACTCATTTGTTAAATCCTTTCAAAATCAAATATTTAAACAGATGAACAAAGACACGGTTATTATTAACACTTGTACCTAATAATTCCATTTGATGTACATACAATCTGCGTAAACAAAGACCAGCATTATCGCAAGAAGTTATTTAAAGCCTCAAAAAAAGCCGGGAGACAAGGTGCGTTTCGGTCGTAAATATCAGTTTATCGCGGCGTCGCGGCTTAGGCTCCAGGCTGCAGCTTAGGCGCTCGCCGGCTATGACGCGAATCGCAAATGTCCAATTTACAAAGTTTCGCACTTGGCAAACCGCGCGCCAGATTTATGGGCTTCTCAGATCCGCGGGATTTCGGAGACACCTTGCCGCGTCCGCGGACGGACTCTTTAATAACTTTCTTTTGTGGATTTGGATGAATAGGTAGATCGTTTTAACTTTTAAGATAGACGTTTAATAAAGCCCAGATACAGACAAGACTTTTGATGTATACTATATTTTTGATATTGTAGATCCCTAATTCGTATCAATCTGTAAACTAAATTATTAACTACACGGTATATTAGAAATGAAGATAATCCCCATAAAACTATTTTATTGAACACTAGCGGCCCGACCCAGCTTCGCCTGAGTGCATATATTTTTTGATTCCACTCCACACCAAATACATGTTGTTTTTCGTATAAATTCTTGTATGCCTAAACTTGACGTAGCTATCCTACTGTCCGGCTCAATCCCGTCTCATCCGCCTGTTCAGTCTCTTCCCAATCCGTCCCGTCCCTTCTCTTTATTATCCATCCCGTTTTATAACGTGCATTTAAATTTCGTCCTAACAAATCTGTGATCTATCCCAGCCCTCTCCCGTACCTTCGATTCTATTTTACTTTATGTCCCTTCTCTCCACAAACATCCATATATATCTTATACAACGGGCCGTGCAGCAGAAATCGTAATATTTTAATTTCACCACAACTTCAAAACCAAACGTCCAATTTTAATCATTCAAAGACCAAATATTATCAACATAAACTGTACTTATTTTTGAAATAATTATTTTGATAAGGATTAATAGCATGAGTAAAATAAACGCGTTTAAATGTAGTCCAAAAAAAAAATTCAAGACTTTTAAATAAAAATGTGGTTGTTGTGCCTCACTCGACATAGATAGGTATAGTGTGTGGCGGACTTTTTTGTAGATATTTATAAGATCTACAATTAATTATAACATTTTATGGTTCTATCTTTTGTAGTTTAGGCAGCGTACGCAAAATAAGTAACTTCTTTGGTTGATTTTTTTCAGTTTGTGTCCGAAAAATCCAAATACCTTACGGAACCCTATTTTTTTCCAAAATAAAATATAGTCTATGTTACTCGTGGATAATGTAGCTTTCGAATGGTGAAAGAATTTTTAAAATCGGTCCAGTAGTTTTTGAGCCTATTCATTACAACCAAACAAACAAAGTTTCCCTCTTTATAATATTAGTGTAGATAAGTTTGACTACCAACTTAAAACAAATAAAACGAAAGACTATTTCCAATAAATTCACTCGTTCTACAAAGAACACTTTACCATCTCTCCCAACCACTGCGCCATGAGAGCAAACCTAAACACGTCTAGAAGCGAACAAATAAACAAACAATAAAAGCCCATTATAAGTTAGTGGGGCAAGGTTAGTGTTTGACACAATATGGTACAGCTCAAAGGACGCACCGCCCTGCGAGGGACGGAACGTAAACACCGAATACTGTGTAACTTGTATGTTATTGTAGGGTAAGTGAAAAAATGTTTAGTTGCATAAAAAAATAGTTTCGAGCCATCTTGATTGCATAATTGAAGACAGAATATCCAAAGTGCGTTCAAGATTTGCCAACATTATCATTATACTTATAGAAAGATCGCCAAATTGGTTTGGAGCCCGTGCGTATTGTGATCCGTGAGGCCATGAATTCTATTCTCAACTCTCTCTACTCCAATTTATGCAAGATTTTAGCATGGAGTACCTGACTCATAAAATAAGCCTGGAATTCCGTCCACTTATTCCGTCAATGAAAACAAGTAAGAATTAAATATGCCTATTTAGCGTTAAAGAGTTCCAGACAATAAAAAACTATCAAAAACTATCTCACATTTTTCTTTTTCCCTAAGCACACTCCAATAACAAAAATATAATATTTACGTTATAAATTCCGTTGAAGCGCAGCGTCAAACAACAACACCCGCTACACCTGCCATTTCCTCTCCAACTCTTTCTGTTTACACACAGATCACCTTCAGCCGTTTGTTTGTGAACAGGTGGCCACAGCGGGCGGAACCGGGTGTTTACAACAGTTTTACAACCCTCGCGGGGTAAACACTACACCTCGCTTTGTACGTGGACGGATGTACGGGGAGGAGTTACAGATTTTTGAAAATGTGTTAAAATTTCGTTTTATTTATGGGATAATTTCAGTTCTAAGTTTTCAGCAAATTGAGAGTTAATTATTTTGATTAAGGAAACAGGACATTCACATGTCCTTTTTTATGGGGATTTGGGTCTTATTTTACTATATTTTCAAGCGTGCAATCAGTAGACTAATACATTTTATGTTCGTAATAGATCTGCAATTTTTCATCGCTGTATTTTCATTTCATTATAAAATAAAAATTGTTTTATTATATTTACCCTTTTGGGTCAACTTCATGCTGTCAAATATAATTACTACCTAAACAATAAATAACTATCTACATAACAAATGTACATTATATAAAAAACCAAATCCATTAATTGTATTATCTAAACGAAACAATATGAATGTTAAGTAAGAATTAAAAAGTTAAATTCAAAACAATACAGTTGGAATACGAGCTAAAAGAACTGCAAGTTGTGAAGAAATTCAGCAAACGGTGAAGGAAGCCCATTCAGAGCTGTTGGAGCGGTGATGCAGTAAGAAACAGCGGTGGGTCTGAGGGACGGAGTTAGATATTCAACTGGGGGACATGACTCCCACTGAACTTAGAGTAGGTATTATAGATTATTACAACGCGAGGTAAACACAAAATTTATATTTTTCTATGATAAAGCAAGGATCATAATAAAATACATAAATAAGCCTTCGTCTTTCGTATTTTTTGGTAATGTATTTAATAAAATATGATTTGATAAAAAAGTCTTTACAAATTGAATTATTTACACACCACTGACATAAATTAGGTTTTCTGTTCTTAATGAAACATGTGCAATGTTGACAATTAATAATATAGCATTACTTACTACATTAGATATTAGTTAAGAGGATTTCACGTAAATATCTTTACTAAGGATGGGATTTCATAAGACGATGTTTGATGTGAAAAATTAATAAAATTCAAGAGATTGGTTTTTAGGGGCCAGCCATCTGTCACCTTGAATGAGCGCCTGTTCCAAATTCGCTAAGGAGTGATGCATAATTCATTGAATGGCCCGACAAAAGGTAATACTTACCAAGTGAAATGACCCTCAGGTTAATGGATATATAATATTTATACCTCTTTCGAACATTTCGATGTAAACGTTCGTGTTATTTTACTATTGTGTTTTTTTTTTTTCATAATGTTGAAGCTTTTTTCGTGTTTCAGTGTACTGTGGCTTTTTATGATTAATGGAAAACTTGCCGAAGTTATAACTTACTAATTAATACTTTCAACTAAATTACAAATTAAAAGTGCGTGGTGGCCTGTAAGTTAACGGAATAGACGCGGCTGCCAACATGCTTACGATGGTCACAGGTTCAAATCACAGGGCAAGCCTCTCATTTTTCGAAGCCATGTGTGTATTGATAGTCTACTACCACGCACTTTAACGGTGAAGGAAAACATCGTGAAGAAATCTTGCATACTATAGCGAATTTGTAATAATTTCTATGGTATGTAACCTACCAGACAAATTAAAAATAGGTTATGCAAAGAAACCGAAAACCACTGAATGGGACGGATATAAATATTCTGCGTATTTTTATGGCCGAAAATGAATTATGAAACTAGATCGAACCAAGTAAATCTCCATATTATAAATAACGCTTATTCAATCAACTTTCCTATATTTTCGAAGCATACCCTAAACCATAGCGCAAATAAAGCATTCATAATACAGTCTGCGCAATAACAAATCAATGGTAGAAAATAAAATGGCATACGTTCAGGGAGGGCGATACATCAAGCGCTGTTATTTACATAGCATATTTTGTGTGTCGGCCGGCTGAGCCAAACAATGCCCACTACATATAGTCCGCGTTTATAAATCAAATATCGATGTAGGCTGGCAGGTTTGGGAGGGCACTGCTGGATCACACTCACATTTATATGGCCATAGGATGAACTTTTAGATGTTTCTTTTTTGGTTCTAGATTACTCAGCTCATGATACAAAAATAGGTAATAGATTCTTCATTTGTAATAATAGGCCTCGTAGGATATCTATTTCTACCGTCAAGGAGTTTGTAAACACTGTTGTGTTCCAGATTGAAAGTCACTGGAGGATTTTGTTCTAGTCATCGAATGGTATTAACTTCGTCAAAAGCTACACAATAAAAAAAATCATCTCTCATTGCCACAGTTTTTTACCCAGAAAAGAAAAACGCGTTGAACAAAATATGGTGACGCAGTACTAAAGGATTCCGAGAAAACTTAAATACAGGTTTCAACGAAACTATGGCACAAAAATACAATTTGAAAAGATTTGTGGACCGCACTACTTAAATGATTAACTGTATAGGGTGCCCTAAGAGGCTCGCCCGGCTATATTTATGAATAAGCATATCGTTACATCGGATACACGTACAAATTATTGATAGCATAGTTTGTTGTATCCAATCGAAGTTTTCCACAGCGCGATGTCCGTACAATGGCTCGTAATTCGCTCGCAACTTCAACCATCCGTCTTGCGATATGCCTTCCGATTCTCCTAACTTGAGAATCGACAATATTTTGCGTGAAGTAAATTATTTATTATGCTACGTACCTTGAATTCTTGCGGATGCTCCTAGATGAGGATGACCTGTTGGAGAATAAAAATTGATATTTTAATTACATGCAGTACCTATATATTTTTAAGTGATTAAAAATAAGGCAATTTTATGTAGTACCATCGCCATACGTTATATAAGTAGATATACTATATACTATTGCTAGACACAACATGACAAGAATTTTTGCCTTTCTACTGACTACCTCCTTGATATGAAGACATATCTACTCGAGCACATTGGTAAATGTGCAGCAAGGACCTTAAAACCCTAATTTTACAAGGAACTTCCCAAAATAGAAAAATCCATGACTAATTTCATATCTCCGTGAATCCCAGTATAATAAAAACATCTAAAGTCAATTTGAGTTGAAGATTTGTAGAACAAGTCTAGAGCCGTCCTTAGCGCACGAATAATTCTCAATTAAAATCCTTGCGAGCATCTCCGGAGCACTCTCCGCCATACTTCACTTTGTGTCAAAGCTTTGTCTCTTGTATTTTATAGATAAAAGAATAAGTGACTCAATTAGCTTGTTAACCTGCTCCGGTTGCTGCTTTAGCATTTTTTGGTAGTTTTTTTTTTTAGTTTACTAATATTGATTCATGAGCGGCGATGACTATTTACCATCAGCTAGCTTGTGTTTTTGTAGATCACGAATTCTTTAATAAGTACTGATTTCAACTAGAGTATACTATTTAATTACTTGAGGGAGTTACAACTTTAATTCAAGTTAGTCGTACATGTCGGTCAGTCTAAATCTTTAAGTCAGTGAAACTTCCCTAAATTAGCCATTAAATCTATTAAGCTAAGTATAATTACAACAGTATTATAAGGGTATTTTAAAAAATCAAGCCCATTTTACAGTGGATACGGATCGCCTCGAAGAAGCTATTATCGTACGGATACAAAAACATTGCATCGTATAAACATTTGCCCTAAACATTACAATACGTCAAAGTTATAGAGATAATCGAATGCGATAATGCATACGATTCTCGCCCGAAGTAATATTTCAGAAAGTCCAATTATATGAGTTGCTCAAAAACTAAAAATACGCTTTTAACCCAACTGAAGAATGTAATACATTTTAGTTACATTTTAGTTTGTCATAAAGAATGAGCCTTATTTATCAGTTTAATGTGAAGCGCGTGAAGAGCTTCCATCACTGCTCTCTGCATACAGCCTGCATATCTTACTTCGTTAGAAAAACAAAATCCACACCCATTAATGATGATAAATTTCAGCGACAAATTAAATTTATCTTTACCCACAAAGGGCGGCGACGTCACGGTCAAGCCAATTAGACGTGGTATTGAAGGGCCGGCTTTGATCTCGCCAATCCTTTGCCCGCCGACCGTGAACAACCGCCATTCACCTGAACAACGACACTTGATGATGCTAATTATATTTTTGTTTGTCCAAACCCTTGGAAGTGAGTGGGGGTAATTATGACCCTACGAGTGTTCGTACTGCAAATGAAGCTTTGGTTGAAACATTTCAATGTTATAGTACTTTCATTCGTTTTCGCTACTAAGTATAAAAAAAATTAAAAAGTTAACATGTTAAAAAAACAATATGGAAAGAGCGCCAATATTACACAATGAAACAATATTTGTGAAATGTTCATAAGTTGTTTATGATCCTTTGTTATAAGAACAAACAGAAGCTCTCCTTTCTCATGCCACATTACTAATTAAAGCCACGGAATTCCAATAAAACAAAAAAAAATCTAATCGTCTATATTAACAGCCATAATTTAAAAACCATACGCATCAGATCTGCATATCTTACATAATTTACTTATCTAAATCACACGTCACAAACATTGTGCGAACCTTCAAACGGCGGCTGGGTCTTTCCGACCAAAGACGCGTTCGTGACGGAGCGCGGAAGTGCGCACGCCGCGCGGTCAGCTTCCGGCCCTTTGACCTGTCTTCTGTCCTCTCCGTTCTAATTACAACATTAAATGGACAATTTCATACTGTTTACTTACACTTTATTACAAGTGTGTAGAGACTGTTTTTCGTTGCACAAGAGCTGATGGAGTAAGGTTTTGCCAAAGGCGTATATGACCCACGTAGTTATTTACAGGAAATAACTTAAGACGTACCAGTTACAGACGATTTGTGTTGCTATTTTATAGGTTATGACGTATAACCTGAAAATAATCGTCATATTTAAAAGTCTATGTCGGATATTGAAACTATTTATTAAGACAGAAAATCATAATATTAAGGCTGAATTGATATTGTTGTATGTATATTTCAAATCAAATCATTATTTGCTTAAATTTGAAATTACGAGTATTATAATTTTAGAAAAGTAAAGACTGTGTTATTTTAAATTTTACTCCAACTTGTTACCTTTTCCAGGTCACACATAATAAGCAAACAATACGCACAGCATGTCCGCGGGGCGAGGACAGTTAGCCGGTGCCGAGCGGAAGTTACGTGCCGCCCGGTCCCAGCGACCACTTCCGTCGCTTTGACAAACAGCTCACAAGATCACCACCAGAGGGTTAAAAGATAAATGGAAATATGCGCCGCGGGATCTTTTTTGAAATAAGTTAAATGTAATTAAAGGTGGAGAGAAGACCGCCTAAAGCTCATAGAAACCGATGTTGATTTTTTGTAATTTTCTTAAAAATGACATTATGTTAGTTACGAAATTAAGACATTATAATGTTTCATTAATTAGAGCGACTAGCCTATGATGTTTGAGAGCAGGCAAGGATTCAGATTCATTATGAAATGCTCGAGAATTTATGAAAGCACTAAAGAAAGTAGTTATCGTGAATGATGTAGATACAACTAACGTCAGATGCGTCACCTGATAAATTATTCCAACTCTCCTATAGTAAAGAACAATCTTACAGATGTCTTTATGTACGTCTTGAGCAACTCATTAACACGTCTCAAGTCTGCAGTGAAAGGATAAACGAAGGTTGACTTAGCCCCTCAGTCGCGAACAACGGGTCAACTCCAAATTTGACACTAATTCGGTCACGTAAGCTGCTAACGACGAGTTATGGGCTATTAAGAAATTGTTCTCGCTCGGACCTCTGGAGAGGGCGCGGAGGAGAAAGGAGGGGGATGGGAGAGGGGGCGGTTATTTGCATTAAGTTTCGAACGTGTGTGCCACCCTTGAGGGGATTGCTGAATTATAAACAGGATGATGGAAAATTGAAACTGACCTCTACGATTTTCTTGATTTTTGCATATGGTAGGGTATGTGTAATAAATTTGGGATTAGTTATGTAAAATAGATATTTTTTGTTGTGTTACGTGATTGCTACAGAATGATGGAAGTGAAAAAACCGCCTGCATAAGAGTATCGAATCCATTTAGTCACAATTTCTACAGCCTGAGGTAGATTTAATCTGAAATATAAATTTTCAAGTAGAAATTGTAATCAATTACAAAAGTAAGTCTACAGAAGAGATCATCTCCGTCTTAATTATTTTAAACCTTAGAACATATTTTACTAAACAATTCAACTTTAAAACGCAACCGTCCAACACCCTGTATAAGAACGTTATATGGTTTGTGAAGTGTTGGAAAGTCAGGGGTCGCCAAGTGGGAAATAACACGAGGTGTTTAAAGTCGGCGTCTTAGCCCGGCTGCGACCGGACACCCCACCCCCTGGACACAATCAACAAACATCAGCACTGCGCCCTGAGTGTTGCTTGTTGATCTTACCGTAGCTTTCAGTACACTTATGTGGACATTAACATTGGTTTTAATTTTTATATACAACATTAGCACAGCATCGAAGTGCAATCAAATTATTTTGCAGTACTCACGTTAACTACGATGATACCGCTGCTCTTTTAAGTTAAATTTTTATTTGAATTTTTTTATCTCACACTATATAAACATAACTGACAGCCTCCGTGGCACTGTTGGTTGGACGCCGCCTGAGAAACGAGAGGCCGCGGGTTCGATCCCCGCACCGAGAGAGAGCTGACAATCAGCTTAAACTCTCTTCTAGATGTGTAAGTCAGGAGGAAAATAATTATTACTTGTATGTATATTAACGCTCACATAATACACGGTTTGAAGACACAAAAGTTGTAGCAGACATCCAAGAGCTTAGCCAAGAGGCAAACTTGCAGGACGTCTAAACCTAAGGATCGATAGCAACACATTAAGTGTGTGATAGGATTAGCGGCAAGTGTACGCAAATAGAAGCGCCGGAGTTTCGGAGTTGGGCTGCGGACACGGCCCAACAACTTGCGCTCGCTGTGTTTGCCCTTTGACTGGCGTACGCACTGTACTCCGAAAACGCAGGGTGTTTTACGTAGCATGACGATGTCGTAGGACTACTAAAATGGACGTACGCCGAACAGTAGATGATGATGATGGATGTAAATTTAATGAATTTTGCAAAGCGTTTATGAATCAGCTATTGCTGATGTCAAAGTATGATCGGACGGATGGCATTATGGATGGTAGTAGCTAACGCAGCGGATATGAATTTCTACGTGTTGTCAAACATTTTTAGATTATATTTAAAAAAACCTGTTCCTGATTTAACAAAACTAAATTCTGGGCGTGAAACGGACTTGATTTGTAGCTCATATGCAAAATATTTAATGTTACTTTATTTCCCTAAGACTTAATTAATTATATACAGCAGCTGTTATTCCGGGCGTTTCATAGATCAGTGCGAATCACAAGAGCTTCAAGAAACAGCCAAAGATAACTTAGTAAGTGACCCTTCTATTCCGATTGCCGAGGCATCGGTCGGCAGCTAAAGGAAACAACTTCGGACCCTAAACATAGATGTACCAACAATAATTGTACACAAGCCTTCTGTTTAAGTTCTGTGCGGAACAAAGCTTCTATTAACGTTGCTTTGTTTATGCTGGAATAAAGGGAAACGGCAACATTGAGGTTGGCAAATATTTTTGATTCCGTAGAGTTTATAGCATCTTATATTATGTACTTCATACATATTTAAACTCACGCCGTTTTCCCAGAAGGGGTAGGCAGACAAACTATTAGGACACCCATATTTCGGCTTGTATGTTCTGCCTCGGTGGCGTAATTGTACTACGGTACGCTTACAAAGCTGAGGTCTCGGGTTCGAATCCCGGGTTGGGCGAAGTGATAATGGATTTTTCTATTCATTATCAGCCCAGAGTCAGGAATTTTGTGCCCGATATGGCGATAGGCTCGCCACCTATCACATTGTGGGACGGAATATACAAGGCGAAATGTGGGTGCCCTGGCACCTCTGCCTACCCCTTCTGGGAAAAAGGCGTGAGTTTATGTATGTATGTATGTTCAATCCCATAATGTGATAGGGTGCGAGCCTATCACCATATCAAGCACAAATTTCTGACTCCAGGCTTTTAATGAATAGAAAAATCCAAAATCTCTTTTCCCGATCCGGGATCCGAACCAGACAGCTCAGCTTTGTAATCGTGCTGTAGTACATCTACGCATCTATCTCTTCATTCATTTCATCTATCTCATGTATTTCAACATTAGATTTAACATACCTACTGCAAAAGAAATATTGTTAGTACTTTAACCAATTCCATATATTTTTAAAATTGCGTTAAATCTTGGCACATAATATGGTTATCACGGGATCAGGTTATTCCCCTAAATAAACATAATGATTTATTAGACTCTTCTTTGTGTAAACGTTTATATTCTATGACACATAATCCATGTTTAACAATATTTTATTGCCTACTTGCAACAGTTGAGGTCACATCCACGATAACTATACATAGTCGTATTAGTAAAACCTTTGTCACTTCGTATAAATAGAGCTATTATCGACCCTAACCGCAGAATCGCAGTGTTGGCTACTGGTACCTTCGGTTTACCTGCGGAATAAGTTGGCTCATTTGTGGTGCGATGACTAACTACTGTAACTCAATTCTGTGAATACAATCAAAAAGCAATACGCAGAAATAATGAAGGCGAATTATTATTTGATATTTAATAATTGTTCGTAGTTAGATTTATGCAAACCGCTATTAATAAATTCGTCTGCTCATACGGGATGATATTGACTTATCTTTTCAATTAAACCCGCGTATTTCTTCATTACCCCAGATGATATCGTACGAAAACTAAAATCCCGATTTTAAACAAAACTATCAGATGTTTTTTTTTTCTAAACTTGGTAAAAAATTAACTAGGGTGCTTAGGAACATATCACAATATATGCTCCATCGATTTTAGCAGGTGATTCTTATTGTCATAGTAAGATGCGTTGAGGCAACACAGAAATACAAGAATGGAAGGGGTAAAAAAGTAAACACTTATATTTTATGAGTTTACGTTCTTACCCCAACGCACCTTAATAGGAAAAGTCATCCATCTTTTTTGCAATTGTTCGCCACTTGAACAAGAACACTTAGAATACCAATTTCATACAATGACCAATAAACGCCAAACACCAAAAAATAAAGAATTATTTCACGGCGTCCACTAATCGCATCCACAAAGCGCGAGTTAAACCAACGGGTAATTCCTTAAACTCGACTTGCATTCAGGTTAAGTTAACATTACGAGTGAAGTTGGTCGAGGGGCTATTTGGCAGGGGGTTGAAGACGCCGGACGGGGGTGGGGGGTGGATGAGAGCTGAATTTAATTAATCCCGGTGAATAGTTGGCGTTATGCACGGGCGAGCGGTCACAGGCCACCTTGCAGCGATACTTGCGGGGGAAATGTTACGTACTCGCCACATTATGAGTTCGAATTAATATCGTGAAACTTTGAGATGGTCTATACAGTTCTACTACGATGTTCAGACATTCTACTGTTTTTCAATGATTTGCAATGTGCAATTGGTTAAAAACTGGCTGTTATATGAGAGAATCTGGTGCCCACCATGGTTTTTTATAACCCACAAATATTCGGCTCAAGTAGTTTTTGATACCCATTACACGAGATTTGATTTCGTATTGTTAACAAAATGTATGCGACTGTGGATTATAATTAGTTATTTATTTACTGTGTTATAAACCAGACTTTGGCAGTTGCATTCGCATCTATAATTATTGACATTATACAGATTTAAATGCAAATTGGTTTTCAATAGGTAAATATTGATAGGTGATAGAAGGATTAACTGGTGGTATAACATCATTCAACTTTTTTTGTTAGCTGTTTCTTTCAGTGGTACATATAAGGGGTAACTCAAAAATCGAATAATAATTTCAGCTATTTAAAAGTTACTTAAAAACCTTCATAAAAATAAACAACTAAGTCAATATATTCCATAGTAAAATAAATAAAGTTACAACCACCGCTGTCCGTTGACAAGCCCCTTCACCCCACAGGCCGTCTTCAGTCGTAATTGATTAGTGAGAAAGAGCTGAAACTTTGATTGGTCGCATCCGCTCGACGAGTTTAATTCTGTGCATACAATTACTTACAATCAGCTTATATTGTGCGTGTGTTGCTTGTGGGACCCTTGGGTATCAGTTGCTCTATGCGATTTAATTAGAATGACGGAACATCAAGACTTAGGTATTACGTAATAGACTTATGCCGTTAGTGGAAAAAAATCTACGAGGGGTGATCAAAAAGTAATGATAAACGGGTAATTCTAATAAAGATAAAAATTAAAAAAAAAAACATTTCGCTTCTTCAGTCCTTCACCACTTCCCAGCTAAAAAATTGTATAAATAGGACGTCATTTGGAGGAGCTACATTCATTTGAATACCAGCAGTCGGAGCGACAACACGAAAATGGAGAAACACGAAGTGAGATGCGTCATCAAGTACCTCTGTTTGAAAAAAATGTCTACCAAAGAGGTACACGCCGATTTGGTGGAGACACTGGGGGACTCTGCTCCTCCATATTCTACGGTGGCACGGTGGTGCAAAGAGTTTAAGTTGGGTAGAACATCCACAGAAGACCAACCTCGTCCCTCACGGAGGAAAACGTGAAAAAAATCGAAGATATCGTGTTAGCAGACCAAAGAGTAACCATCAGACATTTAGCTGAGGTCACAGGGATCTCATATGGCAGCATCCAAAACATTTTGACCAGCAAAATGAATATGAAGAAGGTCTCCGCGCGTTGGGTCCCGAGAATGTTAACGGACGAACAAAAGAAAAAGCGAGTTGACATTTCAAGAGCCAATCTTGCAAAGTTCCAGGCTGACCAAGAATTATTTTTGTCACGATTTGTGACCATGGACGAAACATGGATCCATCATTTTGATCCGGAGACCAAACAACAATCGATGACTTGGAAAAGGCCATCCTCACCGACTCCTAAGAAGTTCAAAGTCTCGAGCTCGGCGGGCATGGTTATGGCGTCCGTTTTCTGGGATGCTCAGGGAATCATAATGGTTGATTACCTAGAAAAGGGAGCTACTATTACGGGCTCCTACTACGCTGATCAAATAAGACGACTGCGAGACGCCATAAAGGAAAAAAGACGGGGCAAACTCCAAGCGAAAGTCCTGTTTCATCAGGACAACGCTCCTGCACACAGAGCCGAAGTTGCGATCGCTGCCATTCGAGAAGCAGGATTCGAACTGGTCGAACACCCGCCCTATTCTCCAGATTTAGCCCCCAGCGATTTTCATTTATTTCCTAGGCTCAAGGAACACCTCAGGGGCAAGAAATTTGAGGATGATAGCGAGGTGATGGATGCTGTAGAGGCATTTTGGGATAGTCAAGATACAGATTTTTTTTAAAGGGTATTTTAGGTTTGGAGAAACGTTGGACTAAATGTATCGACTTGTTAGGAGGCTATGTAGAAAAATAAATTAAATTTAAACTACAATCGTTGTTTTTTTATACTTATTATCATTACTTTTTGATCGCCCCTCGTACTCATTGGTAGGCTTAATTGTAACATGGCAATTTCGACGTATGCAGGTATCTACTGTCGATAATCTCTTTATATTTACCTAATATACGAATATGGACTAATATAAGTTTATATCTTGTAGATACATCTGTATCAGCCCATATACGTCCCACTGCAGGGCACGGGCCTACTCTACAATCGAAAGTACGATTGAGAGTGGTTAGGCCATATAGTCCACCACGCTGGCCTAGTGCGGGTTGGCGGACTTACATACCATAGAAATTCTCATGAACCGCTATGGTATGCAGGTTTCCTCACGATGTTTTCCTTCACCGTTTTAGTGCGTGGTGATTGATTATCAATACACACATGACTCCGAAAAGTCAGAGGTGTGCCCTGGGATTTGAACCCGCGACCACCGTGAACATGTTGGCTGCTGCGTCTAGTCCGTTTACCAACAGGCCACCACGCACTTCATCATGATAGCATGTAGATACATCATAAATAATAATTATACCAACGTCCGTTTATGATCAATAAGAGTGACTGGATGTATAAAGCAGCAGACTGCGCTCTGTGGCGTACCCTGGGAGAGGTCTATGTCCAGTAGGCGACTGCAACGAGCTGATAATTATGATGATAATGCTTACAATCGAGCCAAAGGCAAAGGCAAACTTATTTCATTAAAATATTCCGTGAATTAATACTGGTATCGATTCGATTCTTTCAAGCCAGCGCATACAAATGTAGTCTACATTAACTTGTCACAACACGTCTACCACTTATGGTGTATATTTTCCTCGCTGAATCCCAAAAACAAACATTATTAACTCATAATAACCTTATAATGACTCAAATACTGCGTAAACAAAGCAGAGCTATTTTTAAACATGTCTATGTATAAAAATAAGAAGGAAAATAACAAAACAGTGTCCGTCTGTGTCTGGAAGGCGCCACTGACTAACGGTGCAAACAGCTGTCTCTTGTACCGGCTTCGATTCCCGATGATGTCATCCCGTCAAAACGTGCGGCTCATACAGTCTTGCATCACCTTCAGTTTATGGCTTTGTTTAACCTAAATTATAATTTGTTGTACAAGATAGAACAAGAAAGTTAATCTTTATTTATAAGCATATCAGTTTTAAATACTCAATGCTGATGATTGTTCATTTATTGTTTGCTGTAGTGCTTTCATGTTATCAATAAGGCTGGAGGGCTTACTTATTAGACAAAGTTATTAATCTTAAAGAAAGTTCATAGAATACGAGTACATAGTATACTGTTTAAGTAATTTACTAACACATTGGATTATGTGGACATAAATAAAAAAATAGGTCTAAACACATGACAACCGCCTCGAAACACAAGAGTTCATTACACTTACAATATTAGGGTATGGTTTGTTTTGAAAACAACATAATATAAACTATTTAACGGTGATATCACTGAAAGGGAAGGAAAAGGGCTATTGCATGATTTATGTTTTCAAATCATGACGTGTTCGGAAGGAAACTTTACTATGATACAATAATATAATAGTACATAACAACTATGACATAATACTATTATGAACTTAATAGAATAATGGTTTCTTAGATTACTGCGAATGTTACACATTGAAATTTAAAAAAATACGGATTATATTGCGGATTCGGATTTTGAAACAGGTGAAAATCGAACCAAACTATCGGACTCCCAATATATCGTCAAGTATTCAAATAATATGTAAATGCCTCTATTGCATCTACAGTCGTTTCTATGACCTCATCGTACGCAGTTTATATTATCAACTATCACTACAGGTATTTTTTTCAGGACATTTTTTTTATTATTTTAAAGAATGGCGAGGCGAGGTTACCATTTACCTTAGCGATACGACAGCTCATGTGCTGTAGCAAAACCAAAGACCGCCTTCAATTACAAAGCAATGCTTGGGACTCCACTGCGCTCGGCATTCTGTGACATAAGCTGTTAAGTCTTAATATGCCCAATATTTACTCTGTCTACAATTCTCTCCAAACCGGAACACAACAGTAAAGAACATCGGCCATAATGGACCTTGAAGGGACCAGTTATGAATGGTACATCAAAAAATAGTACGATTTATTAGAATAAAAATGCATATTTCCACATATTTTTAAATAGCCGGATAAAAAAGAAAATCTTTAAGTGTTTTAATAATATTGAACGCGTATGAGCGCGTTCCGTCACTCATACTTTGGTTCAAAATAAGGTTTTATCTACAGCGTTGAAGGTAGTCAGTACTGAATTAAAAATAAAGTGTAGGTATTTTCTATTACACATATTATGACTTCTGAGCGCTGTCATTTGCTTTATTGTGATTTCCAATTTGCGCCTACTGTTATTTCTCTGTTTATATTTATGACTTGGCTTTGATATTTGATAACGGGCTCCGATAGACCCTTGCATTTCTGAAGACCTTGTACGATTGACCATTGGATAATGATATCGCTTTGTGATTTCGTTAAAAGTGCGAAGTATTCTCATATTTTGCAATATGAACACGGAGCGTCAGTCTATCCTTCAAAGTGTTTTTTGCATTGTGTTCATATAATTCAGCATAGTGTTTCAAAATTAGGTTCTTGTCTTATGTTGTTGTTTTTGACAGTGACATTATAATGTGCAATTTTTTATACGTGTAATCCTAACCTAAAAAGTTACAAATATATGAAATATTTTAATAAATCCGGGTTTTTAAAAACCTTCATCTAACTGGACATAATTCCTCAAGCACTATGCAACAAAATAAACTATATCTCAGCTGTGTACAATATATTTTTTTGCCAGGTCCCAATATGTATGGACGTGACCGATGTTCTTTAAACTGCTGTTTAGTGGGAGAAAAGACTACTGAAGATGTACATCATTTTGCCTACCATTTTGGCATTACGCACGTCATTATACCTCCCTTAGCCCCATTACGGCTGTGCTATATTTACTTCTGACGTCATCGGCCCACTGTCACCGAGCGATGGGCGTATGCTGTATGCGTTATGCATTAAAACAAGGTAATTAAAACTCCACGTATGTGTACCGCCAATAAAAGAACGAGTGTGTAATCAACATGTGCGAGCGGTTCTCACGCCGTGCTACAGCCAAACATTAGCTTATTGCTGTAGAAGCGATATTTTGCCTTTCTCTGCACCGATTTCACATGAGAAAGTGAAAGTAAAATCGTTTTTTATGTATTTGTTCTTGTGTTACCAAGTGGGGTTTCTTATGTATCTAAATGTTTTACATCGATATATCCAAAAGCTTAGCGTTGCACTAGTGCTACCGAACATTTTAGTCCATCGAACATTTTCTACAATCTTATGATAGGTGGCGAGCACGTTGACATTCAGAACAATACATACAGGGGATAATTATATTAAATATAATTGCGTTGGACGCAATTCATGAGAATTTGCAAGAAAAATGTATATATTATGACAACACTAATTAAAAGTTAATTGATTTAATTGGAATGATCATGTAGGAATATTTGTTGTTATTTATCATTAAATGCTACGTGATGGTAGACATATATACAAACAGTGGGTAGAATAGATTATAAAATCCCAGCCTTTCAGGAAAATTAAGTCTATAGATGTCATCAGAGCTGTGTCCTATCTGTTTGCACGTGGTTTTCAGAGCGTCCCGACGCCGGTGCGCGGTGTATGGAGGTCGCATATGCGCCTGTGAATCACATCACGTCGACCCCTCCCCTTACCTCCGTCTCCTCCCCTCCACCCGTACTTACGTGTCTGGACAACACATCTGCGACGCACACCGTTCCCCACTTGCTCTTTTTACCATAAATATTTACTTGTGAATTTAGTGCACATTATGTAATGTTGCATTGATTGATTGGGTAAATAAACAGACGAAAACTGATTGCTAAGATCATGGACCTTGTAGTTTTTACATACACAGTACATATGCGCTCTTGTATCTGAAATACAGGGAAGAAATTAACGTAAGTACCAAAGTCAACGTGTAAAAATTGAAATCACAAGGCAACATTATAGTGATACATAAGTTTGCCCAAAAACGCTATGTACCTAAGGAAAACACATATTAGTCACAGCATCGATATATGTTGCACCAAATGATACAATTCATTTCATTCGAATATTTTGTATCAAATTCCCATTGAATATCATTTTACCAACAGAACTCGGTTACTTCACTAGCACGAAAAGAGCAATTGACGATTATTCACAAAATCATAATCAATGACATCATGTCCCAAAATGCATGCTTTATACATAGAATAGATTAAACAAAGAAAGAGTGTACGCTAATTACCACGATTAAACCAAGAAAATAAGCCGCAGTCTACGCTCCGACCAGCTCGATACGCGCTCGCCGACTCAAAACATACCGAGTAATTAAGTACCTTACACATGCTTGGAGCGTTTCGTAAGCAGCACAACGAGTATCACAAATGGATGGCCCCTAATAGATGCAGAGACACTTTAACAGGCGTCACAGCCACTCCAATTAATTGAGAGCGGCCGATATCGGAGCAACGACCCGCGCGAGCGCACCTTCTTACTCACTGAAAAATATCTCGCATATAAAATAGATGAAAGAAAATGTTACATCCGTTCGGTATTAGTTTTTATGCGTTTCCATCCGATACAATGTTTCTTGGAAGTTAAATTGTTGCAGCAGTAAATCTCAATTGATGTTTAGTTTTGATGAAAATATATTGCGTGATTTGTGCACGATTCTTTGAAATTGTTACTAAAATGTCTTAATCGGTGTATCGTTTAAAATAACAAAGAATGAACCTCCGCTGTCCCGCTCTCTTTTCCTTAGATTGCTATCTTTTCAACGAATTTCCGAATTATGTAAAAGTATTTGAACACTTACCTTCTATTTACTGTTTGATACTTGGAATTAATAAAATAAGTATGTACTTGATGACTGTACTAAATTAGTCTTCATCAAATCAATCTAACGCCTTAAATTTGAACCCAATTTTTAAAGAACAAAAGATTGATGAAGCGTTTCCCACATCGTAACGCGATCTTAACCAAATTAAAAACAACAAACTTATTAAACTCATAATCTACCAAAACACCGTTAATAACAAAGTTTAAAAAATCTTCCGAATCTCCCCTGCAATTAACAGCAGATCACTTACAAAGATTCTTATTTTCCCCGATCTCCGAACTTGCCCGCTCTCCCTCCGAGCTCGTTAATTAGCCCGAGTATTTTATTATGGCCAATTTGTTCAGAATACCAGGTAGATTGCGGGCCTTCTGTAAGGCGATTACATTTTTTCCCCGGAGACGTTCCCGGGGGATCTGTGGGAATTTCTTTGCCATTTGATTCTGAAATTTAAAACCAGATTTATTGTTTGCAGTTTTTACCTGTCATCTGCAATTTAGCTTTCCATCTGTTCCATTTGCTTTAAGAATGGGAAATTTTATGCAAATTATTTAGACTTTTTCCTTCTTATTTGTTTTATTTAATGTTTGTTTTAATTAAATTACGTATAAGACTTTTAGAATTTGGAATTGACTGTTAAATAGTAAGCATCAGTTTTAATTATATTAGTGGGTGCATAACATATTTCTTCAACAAACTTTGTTTTTTGTTTTTCTGCATATTAGTATGACTAAGTAACCTGACTGGATCTGTCGATGCGTGCAATACCATCCAGATAGACAATCGACTCGTGAAAAACAATAACCAGCCCGCATTTAACACAAACATGCTGTTCTATTGCTTCTTCACGTTTCATTAAAATAACAAATAATAATACAATAAGAAACTAGAATTGAATACTCGCAATCTTCATTCCTAGAACCGTACAAATCCTAACGGCATCTGTTATTGCATTTACATCGTTTACGTCACTATCATCTTAATTATTTATAGCTTCTTGGTAATGAGGTGTGGCGCCATCAGCACCTTATGTTTCATTACTTAGGCTATAAATAGTGGTTGTGTGGACTAGGTGATTCAGCCTGGTCGGTTCCCACGTCTGCGCGTGGGCAATTGTTGGAATTGAGCGGTATGCGAGCGGCCCGCTGTTGACCCCCGCATTACGGTTAATTGTCCACCTACTAAGAGCTGGGGCGTGGAGACGACTTTTTGTTGCTCAGAAATTGTGGTTTTGATATCATGAAAATATTTAAGGAAAATAATTGGAATAAGCGCGCGGTTATTCGCTCTAGTTGGTTAACGCTGCACCAATAAATAAGAAAATGAAAGAAAAAACGCACTGAATTGTATTGACCTAGTACTTAGTTAAATTTACCACAATCGTTTCTAAAACTATATAATAAAGCAGAAGGAATAACCAATGCAATTTTCTCAGTGAAAGGAAGACGTGACTTCGGCATCTCAGCAAAAGTGATGAGCATGAGGCGAAGCTTTCTTTTCTTCACTCAACATAATAATAAAAGCTAATTTTAGAAATTATGAAAAATATATACACAGCAATGCGTTGTAAATTTACATCTTGTCTCGAATTTTCCATGGACTTCCTCTAGTGAAATTCTTGCAAAATTAAAGTATTCGAGTTTTGGCGAGAGTAACGTACTTATTACTACACACACATTACGTTATCAATTATTTTTTAAAGTATGGAATGCAGTGCAGTGCCGATGTCTATATATTTAAGAATATATTGATCAGGAATATTTATGATCTATTTATTTATTTATTTATTCATATACTCGTACTGAATTGTACACCAGAAAAACAGAATTTATAACAACATATAAAATAAGTACAATCGGCAGGCTTATTGCACTAGGCAATCTCTTCCAAGCAAACTTTGGATGGAGATAACAGAAAGATCTACCTGTTTTTGACGAATTAAATTAGTAAACACAGCTCCACTGCCTCGCATGTTCCAAGATAATGAAGTGGCGTGCCAGATACGGTCCCATGTATCTCATACGAGTGACTCACGCGTTATGATCGAGCGCCTGACCGCCTCTAATAGGTGTCGTCAATTATTGTGCGCCTACTGCCAGCGAACCTATGGCCGATATCATTCGCTACTTACTCACTAAATACCAGGAAACTAAATGCTGATATAATAGGTATACGGTAAAGTTCTTTGGAATTTAGAATTTCGAAAACTATAACACCTACGAGTATTCTAGAAAAAGTATTCAGTGGTTATGGAATATGTGAGGCCGCGGGTTCAATCCTCACACCGAGAAAATTATTTATGATGTACAGGTATTTGTTTCGGGTCTTGGTGTTTGTGAGATGGAAAAGTCTCTCGTAGTTCCTTATACCCACGACACAAGTCTCGATCTTGGTGTGGAGTCATGACAATGTTGGTTCTTTTAAAGATGTAGGTTTAATTCAATATTAAGGTGACGCGTAATGTAAGCTTTAAGAATAACAATATTATAAGTAAATTATTCTTCTTTATAATATTACATACATACATAATTGTCACGCCTTTATCCCATAGGGGTAGGCAAAGACTATAGAACGCCACTTTGCCCGATCCTGACATATTACTTTCGCTTCATCCACTTTCATCAGTCTTTTCATGCATTCTCGTCGGTTTAGGGTGCTTTTGACCTGACCCTTGTTAAGGGTAATTTGTTTAAAGTTTATAATATTAATGTATTTTTTATACTGACAAGATAAATTATGTATTCAGTAGCAACCCTTCTCGTATCTACATTCAAATTATCCACCGACAATACTGTTACCGCCAAACGAATACGCTACATACACACTGTAATTCAAATTGATGTCCTCATCCTAAATCAAACGCTAACCATAAGGAACTAACCCAATTCGCCAGCCCTCGCGTTCAAACAGCCGATTATAAAACTCTCGATCAGATGGCAGCAGAAGTTGAGAACAAGCCGCTCCAATCTCCCGAGATGTTTATCGCGAGTTGTTCCGGCACTGGACGGACTCCCCTGATTTATGCGATGAGTTAATCCAACTATTTACTAGTTTTAGTGGAAGGTAAAGCGGACCTTTTTCCGACGGCCTTTAGGCCTCAAGATGTGAGCGGTGTTTGGTAGAGGAGGACGGCGATTAGGTGCTAAAACTCAATCACTGATGAAAAATTCCATTAATTTACTGGTGGTAGGTCTCTCATATGTGAGAGGCCGTCTGGGGGTCCACCGCAATGTCAATTTCTATTTCTCCCGTCAAACAGCAGTGTAAATGCACTGTTGTGTTTCGGTTTGAAGGGCATTGTAGCCAGAGATGTTAAGTCTCAATATGTTCAGTAGTTACACTGGACTGGTATCGCTCACTATCAGGCGAACGGCATATCCGTCTCGCCATTCATTGCAATAAAACAAAAAATTATAATTGCTGTATTCTCAAATAACACTGAGTGCAACCAAAACTATTTGTAAGCGTGGTTCTACCACTATTAATAGCTCTGGGATTTAGCCTAAACAGTACTATTTAAAATATTCTATTATTTAAAACTGTAAGTAAGTAAGGTTTGGTTCCAAAAATTTCTGGCAATTTCATATACACAGGATAAAATAAACGCTCCTTAATTAATTTTACTTTGAATCACATTGCACCGACACCGTATAAGTATGGAAGGAAGAGTATAAAAGGTATATTTTGTGACTTAACACTTTAAAATATTACAAGCTGAGGCTCGCGGTCGCTTGTACCTGATGCCAGCCGGTCACTAAGGACAGTTATTAGTCAAGCACGGTGATGTATGCCCGGGCGACGCACCGCACGCACCGCATCAGCCGCCGGCCTTTTGCTAATTATCTATTAGTTTTACATGACAATGCTGCGTCTACCTTCTGTCTTCAGTACTTGAGAATAACAGATCTCATGCTGTTTTACTCATGTAGTAAATAAGTATGGTTAACTTGTTCGTGGCGTAATGCTGGTAGTACGAGTACATGTAAGCTTTGCACTTCGGAATGTCGATATTAATCGATATATCTTGATATAATAGAGCCTATATACATACGTCTAAACGAAAATTTCCGAGTAAAAATTTAAGCACTGATTGAATAGACAAACTTAAATTCAATTGGGACCAAATAGGATCACCTTTACCTCACCACCATAATGAGTATGTTATTATTGTCATTGTGAGCTGTATTTCTTGGTATGTCAACGTTCTTTAATATTACATTTATATTCAAATATATATAACAATTCTTTAACTGATTTCACCTTCAGGAGTCCTGCAGAAGGGTTACAACGTCGAAAGAACTAGCAAAATTCATAACATCTTCTCCATATGATATTTGTAAATTATTTATTTAATAAAGTAGTACGGAGCAATCACTTAGCTAAATTCATAGCGTGACAGTACGGTTCAAATAAAGACATGTACATACCGACGGAGAATCCCTCGCTCGTGCATACGAATGACGCTCTTAACGTGGTCGCATACTGTGTACACACTCCCTAACGCCACACATTCACTTTTAACTTATAGTTCAGTGGATAAAAGCTTCTTGTTTATTACGAAATCCTGCAAAATAAAGTTTTTGAACTACTCTGCCACTGAAGGGACCAAGTGCAATAAGACTTGAAATCGCAAAATTTATTATTATTATGTAGTACTCTTGAGATTGACATTGAACTTTGTTTTATTGTTGAATCCAAATGTTTCAGTTGTAACCACAAAACGACGCAACTCAACGCAACACATCTTTATTCCCCTTGGTATTGCGATGTTCATGAGCGGCAAAGATCACTTACCATAGGTGAACCATACGCTCATTTGCCCTCTATAACATAAAAAAACGTCACCAATAATCTAATATCCGTAGATCTGTAAAGAAGCACCAGAAATCTTAACCAATGATTGCCAGTACCTTTTGTTTTTTTGCTATAAATGGCGAGACGAGCATGCCGTTCGCCTGATGGTAAGCGATACGACAGCTCATGGACAGTAGCAAAACCAAACAAGACCTTGAATTACAAAGCAATGCTTGGCATTCCACTGCGCTCGACATCCTGAGACATGAGACATGCTAAGTCTCTACATGTCCAATAGTTACTCTGGCTACAAAGTCCTTCAATCCAAACACAACAGTGCATTTACACTGGTGTTTGGCGGGAGAAATAGACATTGCGGTGGTACCCACCCAGGCGGCCTCTCACATATAAGAGACCTACCACCAGTACTTACTATTTGGTACCAGACATTCCCGCATCCTCATGTGACGTGTCATGTTGTGTAGTAGGTGTGCGTGCATCAATACCGTCGTGGCGGCACCCACCGTCACCGTCACCAGAGTCACTGACACACGGCTATGTGAGATATGAACACGCTCATCACGCCGCCAGATTTACATACGACCATCTAGTGTTTATCAAATATTTTCTCGTATGTATGTTCTAGATGCCTTATGATCTTTGCTTTTTGCCTCTCTTGCTGTATGGTAAAAGGTTGGCAATGTACCAAAAACATCAAATATTACAAGGGTGAGGTAATTGATAATTATTCAGCGTTAGATTAGCCGCTTTTTAGGTTATAGTTCTGTTTTAATAGAAAACTTTGATTGGAACTGATTAAATAAAACAGATTTTTATTTTCTTTGAAAATAGCAATACCCAACAAACTATTGTATACGCGACATATCGAAAATTGAATAATAAACTACGGAGTTTATGTATTTGCAGCTAGGAATCTAGATACCTCTAATGCACATTGACCTGCTGCTTAATAATATCGAACATATTTCTATATTTATTATGATCATATTGTTATTTCAAATCCAGATCAGCAATTAAAGAGAAAATTATCGCTACGCTTTTCAATGCTCGACAGGATCCAAGCCCTTCAAGTGACACTACCAGATATATCTAGGTATGAAATCATAAAGCAGCCGTGTACAGGAATGTAGGAAGCCGTCTCGTCTCATGTCGGTGTGGGAGGTTTATTGCGGCGGAACGTGTGCGGCTTGGTGCGTGCCGCGCCCGCGTGACGCCGCCCTACTGCTCAACCATTTCATTATATTCAAAACGCAAACACCGAGAAATATGGAATGATTACTAGAAATATGAGGGACCAGTCGGTCAAATCAGGCATCATAATAAAAGATAAAAACTGGATGATGATGGGGAATAAATTTGATAGCAAGCAATAGAAGTATTATGGAAAATGGTTTATTTAGGTCATGACAGTGGTAGCTATAAAATCCAAAAGCACAAAGATTTGTTTTTTAAAATATGATAAATGTACTCAGTAGACACACATTCATGGCCAAAAAAACATGTCTCCTATCGTATAAATGTTGCTGAACCTGACAGATTTTTATTGATGCTAGTAAATTCTTTTGCGCCCTGCTAGCAACCACTGAATACAGTGCTAGTAAACCTGTCATAGCTACACAGATGTTTCTTAACATTTCCGTAAAAGCCGTCGATAATATTTCAAACTTAAACTTTACTAAATAAACCGGTACAGGCCAGTGGATCATATTGAAAAGCTATGTTTCAATGCATTCTTCAATATCGTAGCAGTCGTAGATAGCAGTCAGCAGATATAGCGAGGGAAATGCACCTAGGCGCCATCTGGCGGCACGAGGCGAGGCAGTCGCTCGTATGTCCACTGAGCACTCGATAAATCATATCTATCGCGCTCCGTATTGCGAGACGATATGAAAACTGCTTTACGGTTCACATAAGCTGGATACACAATACACGTTATGAAGAGAATCTTGCGGATGGAAATCGTGTGGCTTTTTATATAAATTGCACTGATGCGTCCGTTGCAACGTGTTGATCAGATCTCAGATACATAGTCAGTTATTTCCTAATTTAAATCGAAATGACGTGTCGTATAAGGAAAATTAAGACGCTGGTAAAAGAGCAAAAGGCGGCATTTCAGCAATCATAAATATCTTGCTGGCTTCACCAGGTAGCCTAACAATGATTCTTATTAGCGTTAATTTTCTGATTTACAATGTCCCACTATTATTAAATACTTTAAGCATTTACATGATATCCACAGTTGCTTTCCTTCAGATTTCACAGCAGTCTCATTGTGTCTCCGACTGTGCGCAGTTATCAGCGGGTAGTGGGTGCGATTTCACCGCGTTTTGATTGCGCACGACCCGCGAGCCGACGTTCGCTCCACACCGCTCCGGACTCTTCTATATTGAGCCATTACGTGCTGTTATGGCCTTTACCACACTGTAATATATTTTATTTGCTTCGAAATTGGCCCAATTGGTGAAAAGCCCGTTATTGCGAGTGCCCAATACAAGTAGAGAATCGCGAAAGGAACTGATTGTCACGTGTCCTAAGTTGACATCTTTTTAATTACCCTGTAAGTCGGCACAACGAATACTTTACCGCTTGATTAGAACTTCATACTTAAAATACGTCACTGAACAATGTTCTTAATTATCAAATAGCAAATGGGTTTCCTTTTGTATATTTTATACTTCCGAATCATTGCATAACATAGCCTGCAACTCTATCCCGAAAATGAGTTCTAATATCAACCTACAAACCCCCTGCAGAATTAAAATGAATCCTTCGACACTCGTTTTATGGCCTGATATTAATATAACGCTGCACTTCATTTGCCAACGGTACTCATCAGTGGTCACCTGACCTGACGGCGCCGTACTGTCGGAGGGGCGGATGAAAGGGGAGGGGGAAGGGTAGGGGGGAGGGAGCAGAGATTAATTACTGTTTGATCCGCACAACGGCGCCCCAGGTACCGAGGTGAGTGACGCCTAAACTGCTTGTCCACTGACACCCGCTGATTTACTGTTAAATGCTGTTTCGCAGCGAGATTAAGCCAGGTACATGCACTGTCCACCGATTTGATTAATTCGATGCTCTAAAGCCTAGTGGTTTTACTGTGCTCGTACTAAAGCTGTTGATAATAATTTAACAGTAGTTTTTGATAAACCTATTTTATGTAGGTTATTATATTCCTCCGTGAACTCAATACTTCACTCTTACGAGTAAATTTACGTTATTTACAGTATTGCTTCAAAACTCTTATTAGCAGAAAAATCACCACCTATAAAACTCAATCGAAATGTGGAAATTTTTTTACTTATCTGTCTATTTAGACAATGACACAACAAAAATTACTCGTAATTTTACTATTCATTTCCAAACTTGTAAACTTTTTTTGACAAAATCGCCGGCAAGGGATACCACTATTCTTTCTACTTATTACATTTAATTGTACAACCACAGACAACATGAAGGTAAACCATTGATTTACCAGCAAATAGGAATATATAATCAAAGGAAACTCATATAGCTTATAACCGATAATACCTCACAAAATCTTCGTATTCCACCTATAATTTTACTGTGAAAACCTGAAAACACCTCTGATATCTAGTTAATGAGGAAACAGGGCGGCTCGTCACGTCAGGCGCACGGCAAAAAGGCAGCGGCCGGCAATCCATGTTCGTGTATTAATTACCGCCCGATACGCTAAGTAATGACCCTTGTACATTTGACAGCCGACAGCAGACAGGTATGCCGGGAAATAAACGCTGCTAGATGTGACACATGCTTAGCTCAATATAATTACAGTATTAAGTAATAATCTTGGCAGAGGATAGGTTTCTATTGCTGGGCGATGTTTTTCACCTGGGGTTTTATGCTCATAGGAGAGTTAGTTATAAGCTGATGTACTCGTAATTTGCAGCTAAATTATTCATTTGAAGTCGTTATGCAGTACATTTCACGTCAGAATACGTGATGAATCGGTTTGCTTAATAAATGAGGCATAAAGCCGATACAACATAAACTAACGAAGTCAGTTCTATCACCACACTTTGACTATAGTCGCAAAAGTAGGACATGTATACATTTTAAAGAACCCAATATAAATTCGACGGCGAAATATGCTGACGTCCATGTAAATAACATTAATCAAAAATAATAATATCCTCAGTCTCTTCCCACAGCAGTACATCTGTGAGTTCTACATAGGTGTAGGTGCGGGCGTGTGCCAGCGAGCGGCGCGCGGCCATTAGCGAGATATGAAAGCACAGGTCAGCGCCGGCCCTAATCGACGCCGCAATCCATCACCCACGTGAATAGGTGGGCACTGGGCCCCGACACACACCGACAGCAAAACGGCAGAGAAACGCTAGCAGGAAATATCTCGCAGACGGAAGTTGTAGGACGATTTTGATGGAAAGGTAAGGTGCTTGGTAAATGGCCGCTTGGGAAGATTATTTTGTTCCAATTAAAGAGCATTAAATCTTACTTATAGGGATACTTTGTAGAAAACAGGTTTGAGAAATAAAGAAGATTGGCTAGAATATACGTATGACATCATTCAACTGTTCAGAATAAACTATTGTGCTGAATCTATGTGCTAACTTATCTCTATTTATCATTTATGAGTGCATCTAATTTTCTAATTAGAGTAGTACTTGGTAAAGGGTTTCATCTTTAAAATGGCTTGGTGTTTAATTCAAAAGCAGCTGATCTATGAACACTCCCTTCAAATGTATGTACATGATCTACCCTAAAAAAATCTGGAAAGTTATGTATAAATAAAATGAATTTGTTCTACCTGATGATCTTGAGTATCAAGCAAGTATGCTGTCTGTACGTGTAAGAGTGACGGGTGGACGTCAGACGCGCCGCGACTGCCGCGCCAATAACTTCCTACCCTCACTGCTCAGTGATCGATCATTAAAAGCCGTGTTTTTATTCAATAACGTTTTGTAACATCACCATCTACATTTATAAAACATGTATTTTCTAAAATGGGGGCCTGTCTTTTCTTTAAGGAGCTCGTAAATTTATAAGATTCTGATAATAAGTAAAAAGCAGTAGATTAGAGTATGAATTCGGTAAATTAAGAAATGATTGGGTGAAAAACGTCCATAATACGAGTATAAATCTTTACAATTTCCACTAGGGACTGGCTAGTGGTTGTTTTTAGTCTATTTTTTTATTGTGGGGAATTTGGTAATAAAATTTATAATATCTGGTGTCACTTGTTTTTACGTAAGATTTGAATTTCGCTAAAATCAATTGTTACATTTGCAGATCATTGCTTTTTTTTAACTATTATAAAACTTTTAACTTGAATGCATTTTACGTACTATTTAGGTGTTGTACGTACAAAATTTGTCCATTATCTTTTTATAACTTCATACTCAATACTCAATATTTTTATTGCACATCACATGTTATAAAGATGTTAACATTTTAAAAAAGGTACAATGTGGACCTTGTTGGGCACGGCAACAATTTAGGAGAAAGGAGGAAGCCATATTATTAATTTTATGTATTGATATATATTAATTATTTATATGTATTAATATATTCAAAAAAAAAGCGGGTTCAAATCCCAGGGCACACCTCTGACTTTTCGGAGTCATGTGTGTATTGATAGTCAATCACCACGCACTAAATCGGTGAAGGAAAAGATCGTGAGGAAACCTGCATACCATAGCGGTTCATAAGAATTTATATGGTATGTAAGTCCGCCAACCCGCACTAGGCCAGCGTGGTGGACTATATGGCCTAACCACTCTCAATCGTACTTTCGATTATAGAGTAGGCTCATGCCCTGCAGTGGGACGTATATGGGCTGATACAGATTAATATATTACTTTAACAATGACACAGAAATAAAACAAGAAAGCGACCGCACCACAATAACATCAGGTAATGGTATTTGAAACAATCCCTCCGACACCGAACCAGCGCTAAACGCATCACACACAACACAGCTCCCGGATCCAATCAGCATCTCATATCGAGGCACATCTGCCCACTCCGATTGCACGCCATAAGGTGACGCGCTAATCCATTAGTCACCTCTCGCTCCATATTTAATACGAACTGCCTCGCACCACACCCCCCTCCCCTCCCTGCCCTTCCCCCACACCCGCGCACCTAAGCAATTGTCCGCGCGCACATGTCGCTGCCCTAACAACGTATAAAATTTGATAAATCGCATTGCCAACATGTGAACTACCCTCTTAGCTTAAACGATCCGTACTCCGGAGCCACTCAGATGCGCATACTTAAAAACTAACTCTAACGAGACAGCATAGAGTTTAGTTTTAAATAAAATTGAATAATACGAGTTATCATTGTTTAGACACGCGTATTCCTAAAATACTATAAACGAGACAGTGAACTGTATACTGCAAAACGTTTGCAGTAAAGTGTACATTGGAGTGAATGGTTCGTTGAGGTCTGACGAGCGAAATCGCAAATGCACTCTGTTGGACGCGCGGTAACTGTTTCCGAGGGCTGTAGGTAAGATAATGCAGATGTCGGAGGGACGCAAGGTGGGCGCCCCATTTGGAAGACCACCCTCGTATTGATGACAGAAGCAATTTTAGTAGACGTATCGCGATTAATATAAATGCAGCTCGGTAATGCGTGAACTGCTCTAAGTGTTGCTGTAATGGTTCCTAAATTTAATTTAGATTTCAAACGCAATGTTATATGCATAATTTATGCAATTAATATAAATTGGCACAGGCATTTGTTCACATTTTTTATAATGAATGATTACAACTTCTGATCTCAATTTTATAATATTTTTATCACAATACGCGCATATGATTACATAATTAGTTGAGGCTAAAAAATCAAGGTAATATTTACTGACTCATTCAAATAGCAACTTAGTTGTTACGTAATAATTCTGCTTTATATTTTAATCTACCCTAGATATTCTTATAGCTTCATGTCTTCCTTTAAAATAAATAAAGTTGTTGCAAGTCCAGCCCGGCTCCGACGCTCGACCTGTCAGAATCTTTACAAAAATATGAACAGCAGTAGCAGCAGCGCACAGCGGCACCGTACAGCCGTCTGCTGCCGACGCTACAAACATTCAGAATTAAATTATCCGCACCGCATACCGCTTGTGTTCATAAAAATTGAATTTGAAAACTTCGCGCATTCACTTTGAAATGTATAAAAACGATCCATCAATTCCGAATCGCACGGCGAAACTTTCACCGGCGGCCAAAATCGATACTAAATTAGCTAATGGAAACTTGATAGCGCGCAAAAAACCAAATCCCCGCAAACCCCCATAAACGCATTTGGCAACAATAAATCTGTGCATTGTCCCTTACGCGACAGATGGCGCTTTGTGTCCCCCCGAGCACAGGTAACTCTATACTCCCCTGCTTCGCGCTGATGGCGCTGTGTAAATTATTGAGTTTTGCATAGAGTTAAGCAGTGTGGCGATTGAGGCGCTGTATTGTAGCTGGCTAAGTGCATTAGGCACGTACAATGGAGTACAGCATTATGTTAATGCTGGCACGGGTATGGCCAGGAGAGGGACTGCGCGCGCGTCGGCCGCGTTTCATGCGTTTGATGCCAGTGAGGCGACGCGGTCATGCGTCACTGTGTTTTTGGATTACGTCACCTATTTCAATCGTAACGGTCGGATTATGGTTTTGGGAGCAATTTGGACGCGTACAATGTATTGATATGAATCACTCAATTATTAGTGTCAGTAAAACGCTTTCTACAATAGCAGTAGTAGCCACATTTTCAATTGAATCCATTATACATAGTGGTTTGTTTTAACACATGTTAAAACTAATGTTTATATGAGATCATAGTAGGTGGTTATGATCTATAGTAAATATCAGTGAAATACGGTTGGTCTTCCAGTCTCCTAACTAAAGTAAAGCTCTTAATTTTTTTTCGAAGTTGTGGCTGCCAATAGTCCTATTAAGGTATCCCGTTAAAAGCAAATTCTAGTATCGCAGGGCATCGTGCACAGCCAACACCTTAAATTTCATCAATGTCTCATTATCCTGAGTCATACGAAGTCCACTATTAAACTTTACCGACTCAGTAAGAATTCCCCAGTTTACTGATTGTCCTTACTTCTTATTTAACATTTCGAAGTTAGAAAAACCCGCTAGTATTATTACTGCACCAATTTTATCCCAGTGTAACAATGTTATCGTACTATAAATAATAGGTAATGGCTGTACCTTGACACGCGTTAATTAAGATACGGCGTGGAACAAACACCTAATCTAAAACAAACTCCCACCTAATGGCTACTTATTTGTTCATTAAACAGCTGATAAATAATAATATCGACCTGGTACTCAACTGCCGCATTACTAGTTCTATGATAAAGAGCCTATTTCACCACTCTGGGAATACATTTACAAATTACAGAACCAATTGTAGGTATTTTAAAATAACTGTGATGTCAGATGTACTAAAAGTATTTAAGTTAAGGGAACCGGTATACCAGCTTTACCATAGCGGCAGATATACCCACACGATGGAAAGGCAACACGGTGACCTTCGTGGAAAGTCGCTGAATGCTGTTTTTCGACAGATCTATTGAAATCTCTAGGAGAAAAATGTTTATTAGTCTACTTCATGTGGATTAGGATGATGATTAGTATTAGTACAAAAAGAACAATCTGATATATACCTATTACCTACACCTATCTTTCCTAGTTCATAAGTCAATGCATCATTCTTTAACAGGCTAACCATCTAATGAACATAATATTACGTACATACAAAACACAATCTGGGATCATAACTTTAACGATGCATTTGGTGTTTCCAACCCACAAGACAATCCTTGGAAACTCAATTAAATGTAGCGTGGTGTCATTCAAATAATCAACAGAAATAGACATAGTAGCAGTTCTGGATCAAATTACAATTAAAACTTTGCACATTAACACTTCTGCGAAGTACATTAAATTAATAAAAATATGCCTGAGGGAGGGCTAACTGCCGCGGCGATTACACGCGCTGCAATTTAAATTATGTTCCAAGTTATTGTTTAGGGTAATGCAAAAACTTCAAAGTTGCACAACTATCAACTTGAGAGTGCTTATTTTAATGAGAAAAATTATAGAAAGGTGAAACCAACAAATATAATTGCATCAATACCAAACTCCTACTATACCTACACGAGATCATTAATAAATCTAAAAATGTTATTGTAAGTTATTTCGGAAACACAATTCTTAATTCTATTTCAACTACCATCAACTTTCACAATACTTTTGATGAAAAAAGTCGAACGGTTCGGCAGTAAAAATGCACGTCGCGTTTATGGAGTCGATCGCTCAGCAGGTTTTCAATCGGGCAGCGCCGCCCACCGGCCGCCGCTCGTTACTGCACATAAACAAACTGTTTGCTCTTTTTACACTTTACAGCGACCCTCGTAAACGCGACCAACAAGCCACACCGAATCAGCGGTTTGTTACTCTAGTGCTGTCAGGTTTTGTGTGTCGATAGAACGAGTGACAGGTTTCGATCAGCGCGGCGGTGCAAATAGTAAAAGTTTTCTCTATAAAAATCATAGTAGATAAGGCTACGAGATTCCGAAAGGAAATGCTATGTTAACCTCCTTGTTATAACATATATTATATTGTCTACTTAATTAATTTAATATTTTATTTCAATGGATTAACATTCGAACGTTTTTATGGTTGAGGATAAGATATCATCGTTGTTTATAACATGGAACATGATTAGAAATTTATAGAGATTCAAAATGCAGAGAGAAGGAAATATGGAAATCAGGTTGGATTGTGCCATAATTTATATTGGCCACCGTTTTCAATTCGTTATTAAATTTAACTAAATTGATTATATTTTTGGAATGTATCGACATCGAGCATCGCTCACCCGTGGTTGCACCTAACCCGAGCATCTTACGTAGCGGACTAAGACACGCTACACGACAGAATATTTGCATTTTATTCGCCCGCGGCCCTCCTCTCGCTCGTACCTCCTCTCGGCTCATGTCTTGTCAGGTAATAACCTCTTTGACGAACGCCTGACCATCTGCACTCACACACTACATGCGACTTTCAACCTTCTAAGCATTATTATAAGGGTGAAATGAAGGGTAACAGTAAACTTGTGGTTGGTAAACGCTAGAGAGATAAAAGCAAACGGATTATTGGTCCTGCGCTGGGTATGTGCAGATACGTGGCTCTCAGACGGACACGGAGCGTCTTTTAGATTGTTTATGTAGATTGAGTTTGCTTGCTTGGATGCCAGCTAAATTATTTTCTATACTAAACCTTCGTGTATTTTGAACTTTATTAATGAATGCATTGTTTTGTTGACAGTCTGTTTCAACCATTTGTTATTTTAAAGATATGCTTAGGGCGTGGAACAGATAGGCCTGTACAATCGATTATTATTTAATAAATCACAACGGATCATTACACCTGATGCCAATTCTCACCGTCACAAGTGAATTAAGGGCGTATAAGTAAATGAATGAATTGCGATATCTTGAAATATGATGGATAAACCAAAACAGAAAGTCAAAAGAGGACTAAGAATATACCATAATCACTGAATCATCAGATAGCAGCTGAATGTACTCCTAGCATTGCTATAGGTCGCTGACGGAGCTAACTAGAACATTATAATAATATCATCTATCCCATATTCTAATTCCCCGAATCAATAAAACACATGCGTTAGACGCAGACGTGTAATGTGGAGCACGTTTGATTTTACAAAACTGAATGGCAGCAATAAAAGCGCGGATTAATGCGGACTCGGGAGTGCGGAGCTAAACAATGATCATTGGCGATGACAAACGCAATGGCGGTGTAATTAGTGATTAGTCGTAAAATGGAGCGGTCATCAGAGCACGGCCGATGGGTACGCGAGCCGCACTAGCACCGGCAAATACTGGACGCACGCGGAATATGCAGTGCTGGAAGCGAATTATCATTTGTTTTGATTATATGGAATGACGTCATCGGAATTGATAGGTTTATGGGTTTTCTAGTGAGAGAATAAGTGTATTATATTTTGAGCATCATAAAATACTGCACATGTACACACTACATTTTGCCTTATGAGTTGCGTTTCATGATGTGACAGGGAGCATGCCTATCGCCATTTCGGGCATAAATTCCTGACTCCTGGCTGATGAATAGAAAAATCCAATATCACTTTGCCGGCCTGGGATATATGTTTTTTGGGAAGAGAGTAACTCTAATATTGGAAGTTTCATTACATTTAATTCAATACCAATTTTATGTGTTTATTGTCGCTTCGAAGAGTAGATGCAACAGTTTAATTTTTTTACATTTCGAATTACCAAAAACTTCCAAATTAATACGCATGTTCATATAATTATTCTAGTGCAATTTCTAGCATCTTTTGACGATATACAATCTTAATTTTATAAGCAGCTTTCGCCTGAACTAAGCAGTTTTCCACACTATCTATGCTTCTATTCCATCCTCGCTAACCGATGGCTCTTCCAACAGCCCGTGTTCCCTGTATGAGCGTAGTGTCGGAGCGGTTGATTGCGCGCGCCGTGACAAAGATCCGCCGACAACAATTCACGTCAATTTGTGAGCTGACAAGGTGCGGTCGCGAGCCGCACTGCACCACGCCGCATTCGCACTCACGCACTGGAGTCGACTTGCCTACTACATGCTCGAATTATGGGCCTAATTATTGAGGAAATTAGGTTCATCTATGATAATTATATTTTATAAGCTTGATAGCATAAACAATTGTCTCACGATTGAAGAAGTTTGAGATAATGTTTTAAGTGGAAGAGATTGTGAAAGATAATCAGATAAAAATCTTCTAGATATGGACCTGCCATGTAATGTACAGAGGATAGATAAAAAAATAGTTGACCACCTACCAGTGGCGAAGGATATTTTTAAAGGGAAGCTCCAATACATATAATATTTTAACTTATGTTTTTTTTTATTATGGCATTACAAAGTGACTATAATGCGCCTGATAGTAAGCGGCACCTACATTACCCTGAAGAGAAACCGACAGACAAAAATCATACATGAAAATAAAAATTACGCGTGAGCTAGTTAAGTAATACATTTGAGAATATTAGACTTTGTGTCTTTATTATGTTTTACCGACCCCAAAATCCCAAAATGGGTAAAAAAAGGGTTTTATATCAATGCGTAACATTTGCGTAAATCTAAGAAACCATTACACAACAAGTATCCGTGGATCTCACGCGTTTTGCGTCATGAACGATAAACCAACTCGTTTTGCATAAATATTAGAAATACCAAACAAAATAGGCACAACATCGCCTCCATAGCGTCGCCGTCCGCGTTCAAACAGACAGGTCGGCGTGGTGAGCCCGGCACTAGTTTTGCGAGTAGTGGACCACGAGTGCCCGCCGCCTGCGTCGCCGACACTCTTGTTTACTGCTCCACTCTCTACTCACCGGTAACCTAAACCTATGTAGTGTAGAGGTTAATATAGATAGGATAGATGCAAACTCTGTGGTAAATATTTGAAATATTTAAGCCCGAAATACTGTTTGATCCCGAATTCAAATAGTAATATTAAAGGTATAGGTAATATAATCAATTGCGTATTGGAAAATTATTTTAATTTCACCTGTCTCGATCGTCAATGCGTCAATGAAATAGTCTTGCTGAATGACTTGGCTTATTATTTTGAAATATTTTATCTGCCTGGCATCCATCCTTTCGAGATTAGGGCTTTTCTACAAGGTACGTATACCACGCTGGCCAAAGGTGATGGTTGGAGGCTCCATGTATGTATATATTGCCGAAATTGTTATATAAGTGCGTGGTGGGCTGTTGGTAAACGGACCAGACGCGGCTGCCAACATGTTCACGGTGGTCGCGGGTTCAAATCCCAGGGCACACCTCTGACTTTTCGGAGTCATGTGTGTATTGATAGTCAATCACCACGCACTAAAAAACGGTGAAAGAAAACATCGTGAGGAAACCTGCATACCACAGCAGTTTATATGTCCGCCAACCCGCACTAGGCCAGCGTGGTGGACTATATGGCCTAACCACTCTCAATCGTACTGTCGATTGTAGAGTAGGCCCGTGCCATGCAGTGGGACGTATATGGGCTGATACAGATACAGATGTGACAGTCTAACTTATCATTACTCGTAGTCTAAAGTTAACCCAGTCGGCCAGTTACCCAGGCTCGATACAATCATTGTAATATAACAACAAAATTCCAGAGAAAATATAAATAATACAACTCAACATTGATATCACAGTCATGTTCCGTCTAAATTAGTCCGTGACGGGGCTTGGTATTATCTGCTAATATCGGAAGGATAGCAAACAGCGGTAGGTGTTAACGAGCACAATTAGCGGCTATCTTCGATTGGCGATGAACAAACAGGCATTATCCGCGCGGCGCCGCGGCCGGCACGCGCCACGTGCTAATGAGCATCTAATGACTGGCTAGTGGCTCCTTACACGCTCTCTACCATGCAGATTGGAATAGTTACATTCTTGTTTTGTGGTTTATTAAGGACTGTTTATTGGAATCAATGAAAGTTACACTGTTGCTCTAAACCAACAGACGCTGACCACTCTGTGACTCTGTCCACAACTTACAAAGATCTTTTTGTTTTTTTTATTGCAATGAATGGCGAGACGAGCATGCCGTGCGCCTGATGGTAAGCGATACGACCGCTCATAAACAGTAGCAAAACCAAACAATACCTTGAATTACAAAGCAACGCTCGGCTTTCCACTGCGCTCACCATCCTGAGACATAAGATGTTAAGTCTCAATATGTCCAGTAGTTACTCTGGTTACAATGCCCTTCAATCCGAAACGTAACAGTTAATTTACAATGCTGTTTGACGGGAGAAATAGACATTACAGTGGGACCTACCCAGATGGCCTCTCACGTATGAGAGACCTACCACTGATCTGTTTTTCTTTAGTAAAAATACTTTTACTGGTAGGGAGTTTGACTACCTAACTTAATGACGATTGAAAAGAAAGTAGCTGTTTCACAAATACCAAAATTATACGTTAATGATATGAAAAGTATTAACAATTATTTTTCGAATCGCTTACTGCTCTTGGCATTTAAAGCTCAACATGGTAATGTAATGACAATGTTAAGTTAGGACTAATATTTTATTAATATATAACAAATTAAAAAAATATATATAGTGATTACCATTAATTTTATATTGTAAAAAATCTTTGCACTTAATGAACACTTTTAAGTTCAGGCATACGGTGCAGTGCGGTCAGTGGTCACTTCACCGTTCCAGATAAAAAACAATTTCTGTAAACTGCGGACCGTAAAAAGCAAAGTACCGAACAATTTAGCGATAATATCTGTTGTTGTAAATACATTTGGAATATCCAATTGTCCAGCGCAAGATCTCGCTGCAGATGAAGACATTACATCTGTGTTTTTATTGCACGCGGGTGCTTGAACTCGGGGTAACGAGCAAACGTTTACCTTTCTACATCTGGCGATTACAATAAAGGCAGTATGCAATGTGTGTATCATTTAAATTTATTCAAATATTAATACCTGTTTTAAGGGCCCGTGCAGTACCTTACGATACGTTAATAGTTAATAGATAAGATAAGTGAATCTAAATAAATAAAAACTAAAATGTCGTCCGTGTAGAGCATCAATTGGCAGCTACTTATTTGCGTTTATGCTTTACATAAAATTCGAAATTATTATTAAAACGCGAAGTAAAGCAATGAAACAGTTAAACTGAAAAAGATCCACACTAAAAAGGTAGTTCAGAACGTAATTGGAACCCCTGGTGTCACTATAACAGTGAAACTCAACGTCAACTAAAATAACATAAAAAATATTTTCTAGAAGTCAAGTACAAGAAAAACCTTCATAAAACTATAGAAAAAAAGTGAAAATCCATAAAACTACACACTAATAAGTCGCATGAAAAAAATATTACGACGTATCTATAAAAACTACAGCGAGCCAGTGATAGAAGCCGACAATAAATGAAGTTGTTATGGACGGAGCAAATATTGCATTATTTTATGTTTGTTCCACGTTATTGGTATAATAAGGGTGGTTGTCATCGGGACTCGGGACTCTTTGAATATTTCCTTACATTTATATCGCGTAAGGCGAAGTTTTCCATTCATTTTGTGGGAGGAAATTGCCAGTGCACGAATGATTGCATTTCGTATTACCTTCGCTTTCTTGCCGGTTATTTGATTCAAATTGGGCGAAACTTTTGACCGCAATGTGAATCAAAATGTAAACTCAGTTCTTTGAACAATATTAAAGGTCAGAGGCATTTTTAGGCTATTTTGTTTATGGTTATTTTATGGTTAGATATCGAACTAGCTCATTCATTAACAAGGACTATAGCACGTATAAAAGAGTTGCTCTGGTATGAAAAGCAAGAATTTTATAAGGGCAATTGAGTAAGCCAGCTTTTATGTTATGTGTCAAGTGACGAAAGATACTCCATATGTGCGACACTACACATACCACCTCATAGAAAAATATCAACAACTGGCTGAATGTATTGGTTCACACAATATTTTGTGTCGAGTTTCAATCGGTAAGAATTGGTGAAGTTTACGAGCGCACAAACTGACGTTTACTTTTATTTTGATTTATGAGAGCGTCACAGAGGCCCTCCGATGTCTGTAGTTGATTATTCGAATTGTATCGAGTCACGGTACAGTTGTAGGCGCCTGGACTGCACGGGGTAGAAATTTGCATCGTTCTCAGTCCGATATATCGTATCGACACGATTTATCAATAAGACTAGTGAGTTTTCATGTTATATCAGGTAAATATTTTGATCAACGATGTTTTTTGTAATTTAATAAGATACAATTATAACTATCAGCATTTGATATTTACTTTTATAAGCCCGTCACTCCATGTTTCAAGTTTATTGAAGTTTAAAAATAGGTGTATTTTAATTCAGCCTACCATACGTCTCGCTGTAAGACTTGACCTGAGGACTCAGTTGTTAGACCACAAACTACGAAGACAGAATTACCTGCTATCACGGATTGGCATTATTCACAACCTACAGAAACTAAACAAGACTTAAGTTTTAAATATAAATCTATGGTGTAAACCAGTTATGGAAAATATATATGTACATATTAGAAGAGCAAATGTGTTACTACAACACGATAAATCGTATCGCTAATACGAACCCGTTCTAATACACATGTTTTTTATTCGTTTACGTTATTTTGCCTCAACGAGTATCTTTTATCTGGCTTTATCTGTTCGCCGGCGGGATGAATTTTGTTTATGTTTTTTTTCACAAAATAAAGGAATTGCTTCGGACAATAAAATCGTAACAGTTGATGTCTAATTTGTGTCTAGACTCAATCATACTTAATAATACTGCTGTGACGGTCCAATTTTCTTTTAATAATATGAGCTATGCCAGAACTTGGTCAAGGAATATGGTAGTAATGTATGCGTACACGGGTCGGCGGAAACTGAGATGTTCTCTTGACAATTTTCCGTGATATACGAGTGTCGTAATAATTTTTGGTGGTCTGTATCTGATGCTAAAACATGCCGCGTACTGATGTTGGATTACCATAAAATGTTAGCCATTGAACGAGATATAGTTACTTATGTATTGTATTTGGAGATAAATTAACTTAATGCTCTTCGAGTGGATAATAAAAAAGGATTTGTTTTTTTTATCTACTGGCACGGGACGGTGACTATACTGTATAAAATATGTAGGCCTAGATATAGTTATACTAGCATCACACGATTATTTCTGGACAGCCAGTATAATAATGTTGCTCTGCTCAGAAACAGATTTATACATTCGTTAATATCTTTAACCTTATATGTTACTGGCACATCTAAACTAAAGGTAAAAAAAAATAGACTATCGTAGAAACAGCGAAGTCTTAACCAAAATCCTACCGTCGACACATACGAGTAGTACTAAGCTGTGTCAGATAAGAAGCATAGCAGAAAAGTACTATAACTTGTAAGGAATTTCAAATTACTAACTCTCAACCTTCCTCAAGTTTCTAGTCTAATTGGATACTCCTGGTTCAATAAAATAGTCTTGTTAGTAAATGGTAGATATATCGAAGACGCGTGTAGACCGGCGTGGGGGGCGCGGGGCGCGGAGAGAGGCGGCCGTCTGCATTGACAGGCAATCCGCACGCGAGCCTGGGACCTGTCCCGCCGCTGATTTATTGTAATAAACAATAGATACACTCGTATTCGCTACATTACCAGCAGAATGTGGCGCACATAGACCTACATACGCCTTCATTGAAAGGAAATTCTTCAGTTTTTCTACCTTTTTTAATTTTGTATACGAAGTGCCTTAGTATTGTTTCTGATACTTAAATGGTAGGTTTACAAATCCAGATTCTGTCTGAACAATACCTAAGTTTCAAAAAATATTCTTAGATCATATTAAACATTGTATCGTGGAGATAATTTGAATCGCAACAAGCAAAAAGTTATATTCTTAGCCGCAGTACAAATAAAACATTAATATTACACCTTGAAATGATTTTCTAAATACGTATTTTCACAAGTCGTGTCTATTTTCTTTTACTTGCTATAATAGTTGCTAATTAAACTGTGGAAGGCGAATCGCGCGACATCGCGACAAGCGCGGCGACACGCGATAACTAGACGCTCGGCCCCTTCCATGCCGACCGATGAAGATTACTACAAAACCGGTATGCTCTTGGAGAAGGTAGTTAGATGGAAAAAAGGGAATCAGTGGAATAATTACGTATGTAGTAATCAATCGGTAAGTGATTGCCTTTGAGAAGAGATAATTCTTGAAAAGAGAACATATTTATGTTACGTGTGGAAAATTTTAAAAATAATAACAACCGGTTACAACATTGTCCATTTGCACAAAACCATATATATTCATTCCAAAAATAAAATTTTAGATAATTGCAGTTGCATGCATTCTCCATATTTATAAACATGACGTTTACCTACCGTAGCACCGAGGGTAACAATCCGGGAAAGATCAATTAAGTTCAGGATCTCACAAAAATCAACAAAAAAATGGGGATGATTACAGTCCCATATACTATGCCACTAAGAAGCAGATCACAGTTACCGTATCTACAAAACTTGGGTTAGCAAGTCAGCGTCACGTATCGCCTAGTCAGCGCATAAATAACGTATGGAGCCGCTAATCCGATATGGCTGTGATTTGTTGGCCAATTTACTTATTTGCTTAACCCAGCGCCCACTCGAGACCTTCCCCAATCTCCTCCGAAACAAAACGTGCCCTAATTACCAAGTAAATATTGCCAGGAATTTCTACTTTTTATGAAATAGTGAGAGAAGAGACAGTAAAGGTTACACTAGTATTAGGTTATACTTGAGGTCTAAATAAGAAAGACTACACCTGCGGCAGTCTTAGTGCCCGTGATGAAGTTGATAAAAATACCCGTTTGGGCATGTCTTAGACAAAGCACGGGTACGTCGAAAATATATGCCTGAACCCCAACAAAGCGAGGAATAGACTTCGTGGCCGACAAAACAGCGCAGGCTTGATATAGTCAGGGAGGATATGAGAGCCAATGGTAGAGCACACAGAAGATCGGTTGAAGTGGCGGAGACTAACAGCCAAAAAAAAAAAAATCAAAATCAAAAATATTCTTTATTCAAATAGTCTTTCACAAGATCTTTTGAATCGTTCATTTCTGCTACCACCGCTTCGGAACGTGTTGTGGCTGTGAAGAAGAAGCGGCGCAAGAAACTCCCTCAGCAACACGAACTGTCTTCTTTTTTTCTTTCTTTTTCTTTTATTTTTTTTTTTTTATATCGCCATTTACAATTACAGTGTTTCATGTCACAAGTCACAATAATGTCAGTTTTAAAATGGCTTTTAATACAATTGGATACAAAAAAAATGAGCAATTTATTCCCAAGCAGTTTTATCTTCCACATAATCTGAGATTCTATAATATGCTTTTTTACACAGCTTAACTTTTATTACTTTTTTAAACTTATTAATTGGAAGTTCTCTTAAACTGTTGGGAAGCTTGTTAAAGAAGCGTACACTTTGACCCATAAAAGAATTATTTATCTTGTGCAGACGAGTAACGTGTGAGGCAAGATTATGTTTGTTCCTAGTGTTCTTACTATGCATGTCACAATTACGCTTAAATTGAGTAATATTTTTACGAACATATAATAAATTTTCATAAATATATTGAGATGCAACAGTAAGAATATCTACTTCTTTAAACTTTTCTCTCAGTGAAACTCTTGGACCGAGTTGATAAATGGCCCTAACAGCTCTTTTTTGTAAAATGAAGATACTATTTATATCCGCAGCATTTCCCCAGAGAAGAATTCCATACGACATTATACTATGAAAATAGCTGAAATAGACAATTCTTGCCGTTGCCTCATCCGTTAAACGCCTAATGGTTTTAACTGCATATGCCGCTGAACTTAATCTACCAGATAGTTTATTGATATGCGGTCCCCACTGGAGTTTAGCGTCGACCGTAATGCCCAGAAACGTAGTAGACGCAACAGGATCCAATTCTTCACCGTTAATTTGTACAGTGGTAGATAATTGCCTAACATTGGGCAGTGTGAATTCAATACATTTAGTTTTCTTAGCATTAAGCAATAAATTATTAATATTAAACCAGTGTACAACTTCACGAAGGGCACTGTTTACTTCATCAAAATCTAATTGTTGTCTTTTAATTTTAAATGTCAAAGATGTATCATCCGCAAACAACACAACTTCGTGATTATTCCCGACGTGGTAAGGTAAGTCATTTATGTAGACAAGCCGTTCTCTATAATCTATCTATCTTTAACAAGCGATTTCATTAGTTATTTCGATGCAATATATGTTTAAGTTAACAAAGATAGAGAGGATATATATGGTGCATATATTGATAGATAACTAGATTAGATAAATATATATGTCTATTTTTGTTTAATGAAGCATAGAATTGCACCGACATAGTCATGGTAGCTATTTTAACCCCTTGTTAAAGGTAGATAGGATATAGAGAACGGTCGTTAGTAGGATGGCGTACCCTGGCACTAGTACGGATAACGATAGGTAGAACGAGATAGTATATCATGTTTCCGAACTTACAGTAGTGTGGTTTTCACACAGTGAAGAATCAGTATTTTTTGTTTAAACAGTTCATTATACTGATAGTTTTACCGTTGAACATATTCTTAATTCCTGAACAAACTGACAAATTTAAATATAGTCTTGAAGTTCCATCAGTAGGGCGATACCATCGCGGTACACATTCATGAGATTCATACTATTCAAAACCTATAGCGAACTTTTCCGTATAACCTCTTAAAATAATAGTTGTTTATACAAATGTGAGCTGGACCCACGCTTCAATTTATAGGCACAGGCCCGTCGATGAGCGCATCCAGCTCACACTTTACCGATTTTTTATTTACGCCACAAATCTTCGCGATAACATTTGTTATGTGAACAATTTCCGTCCATTACTATTTTATCGTACGCGTATATAAAATTCGCAACATCCATATTCCAAATACTTTCTGATTAACATTAGCAGTAAAGCCAACGTTTTACGAGAGCCGCAAGCACGCAAGTACCGCGCTCCGTACAACCTACTTAAGCCTGATAAATTCATAAATATCTTATTTATAATACAATAAAATTTATAACCACTATAATCTGCCGACAGAGCACGCGACGCAACATATTCTGTTATTAACAATTCTCTAACGGCACGTCCCACCGTCGTGTTTTTTTTTTCCTCAAGTGAACACAATTTTTGACGCGAAAATTGTCCGTATTGCAATAGGGGTAGAGACGTTTTTCACACGCGTGATTTGGTGAGTGAAAGTAAATAGTGATGCTCAATAACCATCGGCATAAATAGTATTAACAACAATTGATTTACATACAAATTGCTTTAGACAATATTGCTGAAGGAATGGCGCGCGTGACGCGAAACGCACATTACTTGCAGCCACAAAACAAGCGAGGGCACAACGTGAGGCCTTTTTGGAAATTATAAAAAACCTCTTTCAGAATACCAGATGCACTTATTCATTACCCAAATATAAAGGGGATGACCCCTTTTTAAAACTATTTGCACACAGCGAGCTCTCAACAACTTCAAACGTGCATTTACTCATATTGTGGATTAACTTTCACCTTTGAGCTTTCAGGATATGTCAATATTAATTACATAATCAATTATATCTATCGCCGTTTAGTAAAATTAAATAGCAATACCTAACTAAATAATTTCACTAATTTATGCATGCATGCATGCATACATGACGTGTACAGATATTTTTCTACTAAATGGCCCCAAGCCATATAAAATCAAAGCTACAAATAAGCATACAACTTTAAAATAGTTAATTCATTGTAAAAAAAATAAGAACATTATTCTATTTATTTAAATTAATACATACAGCCAACAGTCACATAGTCCTGACCCCACGCTGAGTTCGAGTCTTGAGTCGTGGGTATCAGAAAATATGAGAGACTTTGTAGTCTCACAAACACCCAGACCTGAAACAAATATTGTCCGAACCCGCGGCCTCGCGTTTCGCAGTCGACGTCTAACCAACTGCGCCACGGAGATCTGATTTATCTAGCAACATTCGTCGCTATTTTCGTGGCCCGGTAAGAACCAGCGCAGTCCTTACGTGGGGATCCCTCGCTCCACTACACACGGCTCGCGACTCTATGAATACTGTCACCTGATTACTCTCATTGAAGATGCAGCCGTTTTATTGGGATCTCCTACAATTATCTTTTGCTTGTGATGTTACTATACTAACATCGTTTACTTGTGATTAAAAAAATTACATTAGTTATGTTTCTATTTTCATCCTCATATTAGTTTTGTAGTAGTGTGTAAACCTTGACGTGACGAAGTAAGCAGTGTGTAAATATTTTGTAATTAAATATTCCCGTAATTTTATACCTTAGTGCAAATGCAACCTACGTTTTTAATATTAATAAAGATCGTCTCCTGTAAGCTTTTGTATTTAAGTTACTTAACATTATAATTCACATTACTCTCCTCTCGAAAAACCAAAGCTCTTGTATTTATTTCGTGAGCTTTTTATCGTTCATTCAAGCGGATCGAGTTGTTTGTTTCCTCTTCCCTCCTCTTCCCTCCTTTCTCCCTCGCCCCGTGGGCTACCTTCCCACGAAGAATTTACATAATCCTTGTCAACTGCAGGTCCCGAAGGAGCAACAACGTTGTAAACATTGTATCACTTCCAGTACTTAACATGTCGTTAATTTGTTTTTGATGTTTTTTTATGAATAAATGTGGGATTATAATGTTTCAACTAGGGTCATGACCCAGCTTCGGCTGAGTGCTTACATTGCATCAGTAAAAGTTAGAGAGTAGGAAGTTGTTTTCTGGTGGCCAGATCGCCTCAGATTAGCGCTCAATCTTTGTTTACGTGAAAGCATAGTAACCCTTAGCTAGAGGCACATATACCTAAATGGCTATCGACGTTTTGGAGCGATAGATCTTAACGAACAATGTTGACCAATAAATTTTATTTGTTTAGTAGCTTGACTAATTAAGGAATGTTTAAGATATCCGTTAAATAAAACTCGCAGAAAAGACACGAAATGTAGTACACGAATAAACAAAAACAGCAAAAAATCTCAATAGATTCCAGCGGCGACCGAACCAAAAGTCCACGTAAACACGCGAATAATGAATTGAATTAAACATTAAAGCGGGAACGAGTGTTTCCATTAATCGGTGCGAGGATGGTCTGCGGCAATAAATCAGCTGGGGCCATAAATCGCTGGGTTCAGCGGCAGTGACGGTAGCATGCAGCGCTGCAGCGCTGGCGGCACCGCGCGGCCGCTGTCCGCCCACCGCGCCGCGACTCGACACACGACCCACTGCAACTTGGCAAGTGACGTTTTACCCACTTCAAGGTATGAGAAATAAAGGGGCGAAAATAATAGATATGACTAGAATTTTAGAAAATAATACATTGTGTAAGTGGTAGAGACACACTGAATTCACCTTAGACTGCTTGTATAGGAAAGGCTCAAATGTCTCGCAAAAAAAAAAATACATATTTAAAATCGTGGGATTTTTGGTAAGTAAAAATTCCGTTCCTCTGACACTTTAAGAGGCTTGCAACGCATCTACAATCAAAGCTTTGATGATGTACAATGGTGGCGGTAAACACTTTTTACAAATCAGGTGGGCCATAATATTAGCATTTAAAGGCTATTACAGTGTATTTTCTAGACATTATGCGCTACATACTCGGTTGCACCGGAGTTCAGCGTCTCTAAGGCTTTAATATTAATTGGTGCTGGGTGCAGCGGCCAAGAAGGCAGCTCCGTATATAAAACTGGGATGTTTGGTGTCAATTTGAGTGAATCTCACGGAGAGCCCCACGCCCGCTGCCTCTAATCGGTTTAAACATCACTTCGGGTTAAGATATTTGGCTGCGGTTAAATTTGTCTTCAGAATCTTAAGACCCGATTCATTAGGAATAGTGGTGAAGGAATTTCGTATTTTTCCGAGTATAGGAAAATTTAATTTCGATTATTAAATGGTGAACTTAAACAAATATTATAAGTAATTTCTATTCGGTAAACTTCGACCAGTTTTTGAGTTCTAAAGAATGACGAACAATGCAGCATATTTCACATTTACTAATTGAATAAAGTCCAGTAACTGGAAAAACGGCCTTATATCAAATAGATAAGCTACCTTTCCTACTACATGAATTAAACCCTAAAAAAATAAATCACAACGTAGAATAAGATCGAAGCAGAAAATACCACGTAACCAAATAACTACAGAAAATGAATGCTTATACTGGTTGAAAACTAAGACAGTGCACATGTATATAGTAAAGTTAGAGTAAATTTTATTTCCCCAGCAGTATGGGCACTCGGCAGTACGAGTATTGGTGTAACACGCTGGTGCTAGTGGTCCATTAGGCGCGTGCGAGCGCGTCGCCGGAGCGTCCGAGCGACGCGCCGCGCGGCGACCCGCGTTGCGTGCACTGTATAAATTACACTTCCGTACAAAACATGAACGACTCTGTAAAGATACTCGAACTGTATACTAGGGACTTGGAACATTGTTAGTATATTATTTTTGTATGGAAAATTGTAATTTTATCGAAAGAAATATTTTAAAAGACAAATAGACTGTACTGTTTCTCTACGTTGCATCAATTTTAATCAATTAAACATAATTATTTGGTAGCTTGGTGCAATAAAGACAGTTGGAATATAAAATAATTATTTATGTAAGAATAATAAATACTAAAAACATTTGAAACCAACAAACTAAAAAACCCGTTACTATATTTCGTTCATATTTTTTGAACGATCGCTAAGTCCAACCGTGAACTTAATGGTTTACATACAACTTAAAACTAGACTATTAAGATATAATGAACCATTTTCACAATTTCATTATCATATTTATTATAAAGATGCGAGTCCACAGTTACAGTAGTCCGGGCAGTAAGCAAGAGGTTCACCGGGGCCGAACTAACCCGATGTGAAAATTAAAACTGCATTGTGCACCGCCACAGAGCCATTGTTACTTTGTGCGCCACTATTGTGCTGCACTCGTTGTAGTCACTACACTACCACTACCTATTAAAAACATTGCAATGGCCTTTTAGAATGGATAACACGGACCGTTCTACCGTTATATACGTTTTTAATTCACATTTTTAGGTTTTTACTGCTTTTAGTGTTATTTATATGTATTACTTTGGTAATCATAATTAGGAAGGACAAGTAAATAGAATTCTATGTATATTTTAAAACATAGTTGGCTAACAAGTTAGCAGTTTTCTTCAGGGTAACCTATCACTGTCGTATTTAAAACACCTGAAAATTTGTAGATTCGTTTAAATAGCTTATGACTGATAAGGATTACCGTATTAGAATAGTTTGAGTTGGCGAAGCTAATTTTATAATTTGAATTTATTGTGAATTAGTTCCTAGTATGCAGGTTCCATCGTGATATTTTTTACCTTTACAAAGAACGATAATAGACTATAAGCAGTTGCTTAGATCATAAATGTGAGACCGGCCCTTCAAATCAGAAGGGGAGCACGAAGGTAATAAAATGGGAAGAGGAAAAGGGTGTTGGGCAACTGGTAATCTCAAAAACCGAACAAAACGCAACAGCGAAGCTGTCACTTCACGTCGATTTTTTGTAAGACGGTAGTACCGCCCCGGCGAGCCTGCACATTAATGCTGAGTCATGATTGACAACAGCGTAACTCTACCACATAAAAAGATTAGATTGCCACTGTCAATGATAATATTATTTAAATTTCAACGGTCTATAAAAGCACTAAACCACCCCAGCGAACAGGTACGAACAATAAAGACAGCGGTATGTACAGCAACAAAACAAAAACACTTTCCCGTCGAGATTTACATTTAAATTTAAAACGTAACACAGCATTTTCCACGGCGGCTCGGCGCGGCGTGGTCTTGTTGCATTGCGTCGTGCGTCCACACTCCGCACTTAATTTATTTGCACCGTCCTCGTTGCCTTCCACTTACCACCGATACTTTGTTACAAAAATACCCCATGCGTGCTTTACGGAGCTGTGGTTTCGTAGGTTCTGGTAATAAAATGGTCTGGTGATCAGGATAAACCTAGATATGGTGTGAAAACAATGTTTTTTTCAGTATTTGGGCTACGTTTTGCACAGTAAGCTTCTTGGATCTCATTTACGTAACTATATTGAGAATCGTAGAATCGTTGTAAGTTTGAAAGTAGACGAAGGATAGAGATCATTTAGGATTCAGCCTTCTTAGTAAGCGAACGAAAATACGTCAAATGAATGTACTTTTGATCGTATTACTCGAGCAAAATATATTATGTGCCTATTATACATAAATATTTATATATTTATCGGAAGTGGTAAAGCAAAGCTGTGGTCAACCAAGACTCACACTTTTTCATTTCTTTCATTTCAAAGGAAATCGACGTAAAGCGACAGCTAAGCCGTCCCGTTTCATTCGGTGGGTGATACCCAATATTCCCCTTTCCTACCCGTTTTTGTTCCATCTCTCATCCCGATGAGCAGACAACACATCCATGATCCAAGCGTCGTGGATGTTCATGGCCGGCAGTGATTACTTACCATCAGGTGACCTGTTAGCACGTATATGACCGGCAAACATATAGATGTAGAATAATGGCAATAAGATGGAGATGAAAATATTGAGTAGTATGCTCCTCTAAATGATGTTAGTAGAACTATTTATTTACAAAATATAACCCTGACTCGTTAAAACATTACTTACACCTCAATACATATAAAACTATATCAGAGCCAAACCAATATGGTAACTTCAATTGAATAGAATCAATATGTAAATCACAGTAACCGACCCTTGCTTACAAACCGGCAGTAAGGAGGCCTTCAGTAATTAATACAAAGTTTGTCCTGTCCATTAGCAGGTGGAGGTCGCGGATTACTTCCATGTCGTAATGAAGTGACCGGCGACGACCGACGTCACCGTCCTCTTCAAACAACTCCGTACTTCTTAACTGCTGCCTCAATTTGTCTAATTGGTGGCGAGTTCGCTTTAAGAAAGTTCTTGGGTTGCGGCGGTGTTACACTGAGAGATTCTATTCACAATGTTATTTTGTATAAGGACTTTAAAAGCAGTAAATTTGTGAAAGATTACATTAGAAATAAAGAAAACAACTTATTTATTAAACTTATTTAACTTTATGTCAGCATTTAACCTACAAATTATTGCAGCTATGTTGAGTCCAAGAAAGTGATAAAAACTTATTAATGTAAGTTTGGCAACATCAATCCAAGTTTAAAAGAGTTTCCGAGTTTGTTTGAAAAGTTGACATTAAATAGAGCACCTAGTTTTACTACAAACAAAAATTTGACATTATATCCTCACATCAGTTCTTTGACTCAAGCCATACCCTCATAGGCCGAAATGACTCCAAAAAAAACTAAATATTGTAACATTCTTTCTTTTCTCTCTGGCCATCAAGTGGTTCATCTCATTAGCTTTCTATTATATTAAAAGGCGTATTCTTGGAGCCCAGTGTGCCGTGGTCAGCGGAGGAAGCGGCCGTACCGCGAGTGGACAACTTGCGACTTACGAGCACAATTAGTGAGCGCCGAGGCCCTCGTATTTGCATGCGCCGCTCCACTTCTTGCTTGTTACTTATTCACGCTACGTGTGAGACTTGTTGGCTTACAACTATCTTCACAGCGCCCCCACTCGTCGACAACTCACTAACAAATGCGATGCTAAAGTACATACATTATACATTGCGCTTTAGAATACTCAGTCACAAGAGAACTTGACATGTGCATAATTTAACAAAAGTGTGTTTCAAGTTTTGTAAAAAACTAGTGCCGAATTTAGCACAAAAAATAAATGAACATGAATATTGCACCAAATCCATTATACACATTAGAGATTGGCAGAGACCATAAAATGTCACATGCAACGGTGGAATGTAAACCCATGGTAGACAGAAGCTTGACGGGTCCTGTGGTATAGCCAAAATCCTTAAGCGGCAAGAGTCTCCCCATGCAGTGGGTTGCTAACTTGATAAACTACGTAGAAAATATAACATTTGTTTGTCCCTACTGAAAACTACTCAGGACCTTCACTATCCAGTCCATTACTACTGAGGATTGTTTCAATAACTCAAAATTATTCACATATCTAATATTACCCACTGTATTACACCACGTAGAGGGCGCACGTCGGCGGTCCACCTTGCATGAGAGCAAATTAACAAGCAATCAAACTTGTCTCATACATATGAAGCAGTGGACTGCGTTATTACGAGCTAACTACATCGCTGCACCGAACTAACAGTTGCCTCTAAATTATGTCACGGCCTTTGGGACAAAAATGTCACAAACTTGAGCACGGGTTTGGCCAGAGAGGTATGTTTTAGCACAGAACATTTTTAGAGCATAATAGAGAACAGTGAACTCCGTTTGCCTAATATTAAATTCACTGCTCTGTTTTACATTCGTAGCAAAAAGTGACTACAATGGCTCTGAGTCTGTAGGTATGTTAGGTTCAAACCGAATAGATATGTCTAGATTACATCACCTACCCGCAGACACTAATCGGACGGAACTTTAGTCACGATTACGTGTAATGCAATCAATTTTCCAGAACATCATAAATATTATTATCTTAATTTCACCTCAATTTGAATTTAAAGTGCGTGGTGGCCTGTTGGTAAACGGACCAGACGCGGCTGCCCACATGTTCACGGTGGTCGCGGGTTCAAATCCCAGGGCACACCTCTGACTTTTCGGAGTCATGTGTGTATTGATAGTCAATCACCACGCACTACAACGGTGAAGGAAAACATCGTGAGGAAACCTGCATACCATAGCGGTTTATAAGAATTTCTATGGTATGTATGTCCCCCAACCCGCACTAGGCCAGCGTGGTGGATTATATGGCCTAACCACTTTCAATCGTACTGTCGATTGTAGAGTAGGCCCGTGCCCTGCAGTGGGACGTATATGGGCTGATACATACATAATTTCACCTTGCATAAGCCGGAGTGTTGACTTTAATTCAGGACAACAAATAATTTCTAAATAAAATTGCGAAGTTAATCATTCGTGCATAAGCTTGGGCGTACTTAAGAACATGTAATAAGTGAAACAGCATATTAATGAAACGGTAATTTCATTGTACGTCTCATATACATACTAACAATTCAATCAGATAAGTAATTATCTGGAAAACTCGATGACAAAGGTCATTTATTTATTGCCAAGTATATTTAATATGTGCAGTAAAGACAACACTGTGTATACGATAATCCGTGCAAAATAGCTAGTTATTAATAAATGTTGATCATTAGAGGAACTGTCTGCGTGTAAACACGAGATATGGCCGACGTACTACGTGCTCCATACACATTACGACATTAGCTAATTATTAGTATCTATTTACATGCAGTATTCGCTGAATTACAGTGCGATGTATGGGTCAATAAAAAATGTAAAGTTTCTAAAAAATACTGATTAATTTGAATGAATCGCTGTATTATTTCGTTTTCTAGACTTAAATTTCTTTTACGTTTTCCATTATAAAGGTATAATGCTATTTCAAGGTCTATTTAAAGGTATAATATAAGTCATACAACTCGCATTAGGCCAGCGTTTTGGTTTAGGTCTACATCGTTAACCAGTAAAGGCCCGTAAAATTCCATAAAAGTATGTCACCTGAATATTAGCAAAACCCAAACATATCCCTGCCGACTGCCTCAGTGACGCAGTTGTCCTACGGTATGATTGCAAAACTGAAGTAGGTATCTGGTTCGAATCCCGGATAAAGCGATATTGGATTTTTCTAATCATTATCACCCCGAGTCAAGAATTTATGCCTGATATAGGCACCCCCTTATCACATAATGGGAAACGGAACAAACAAATAAAAAAGTGGGTGTCCTGATAGCATCCACATCTGCTGACTACTTCGGGGAAAAAGGCATGAATTTATGTATGTATGTATGTAAAAATATGAACAAAAGTTCGCACAGTAATCACAGGAATCGCTTGTAAACAGTGAAGCAATCATTAATGGCACGTAACATAACAAATGAGACATCAATCAAACAGAGCTCGATCCTTCCACAATGATGACGTCACGGGCGCAGTTCACACCAGAAACAATCCTTTGTGCGCCGTGACCCGCTGAAATATGATTTATCCGTGCCTAAGGATCGTTTACCTATTGTCAATGTAATGTACGAGCGCGTGCCAAGATGTATGGGAGTAATTAAGTATTAGCAAGCGATACATGACCTGTTCTGGATGCTTAACTGAGGGTAATGAATCTATAAGTAATGGTTAAATTAGGTCGCGATTTATCGACGGTGAAATGATGGTATAATATTAATCTGTAACAACTAAGCTCAATAATGACATAGCTCTCAACTCAAAGTAACGTAAGACTACTATATTTGATTTAATCCCAAAGATAAATGCTTTTTGCATCAGTATGAGTCAGAGACAAATCACGGTCAAGATTGGAAACAGCACCTACTTGCTGTACAACGGACCACTCTTTTATCCGTTTGTATCCTCATAATTTCAGCTTCATCTTCAGCTAACAAGGACGAGCTGATGTCACAAAAATAATGATAACTGATAAACGTTAGGTATGTATGTATTATTTTTATGGAAATTACCTTAACAATATCAGACATGTAGTAAACCTTTGTCCAGCGTTTACACGTCATTTAAACAATAAATCAACACAACGACCGAACATTTAATCTGTGTTTGTAATGAATGTCCAAAGCTGAAAATAATGAGCGCGCACCTCATATGGAGCGCATTCAGGCTCATTGACACGGAGGTGCGGAGGCGAGGTGGTGACGCCGGGGGAGAAAGGGAAAGGGGAGGAGGCGGGAGGGGGAGGGGGTAGGGGTATGGTAAGCAATCAGCGCCAGCGTCGACGACCGCACAATTTTTAATCCCCGCGCACTGGCGAGAAAGTTTTTAATTCGGCCCGTGTGGAAACGCCACACCACGGCCGTGACACAGGAGCCGTCGACAAATTCTTGCGGGATTTTTATAGTAATTTAGTATTTCATAGCAACACGTTTAAATTTAGTTTAAACATTCATATTTTCTGCGGTTATTCTCCCATAATGTGACTTATGTTGGTTAGTAACAAACATTGATTAATTAAAAAAAAGTTTTTTTGTATTCTCGTAATAAGTAAGTATATAGTGGCCACATACAACCTATGGCAATTTGACCCGGTATTTTGGATATCAATTATAACTAAACCACAAATCCTTTATAAATCCAGTATGAACGAAACAAATTATGGACGGTGACGAAATCACCTAAATAGGTAGTGACATATATAAAGTGAGCTGGTAGTGACCAGACTACTTTAAATAGCTAATATCACAACGAATGTAATCTAAAATATCCATTCAATGTGTGTCATAAGCTCCCGCTCTAGCCGGTGTCCCGGCGCGGGCGACACTAGCGCGGGGCCGAGGGAAGATCCACGCCGTGTTTACGTACACACAATCGTTTTTAATCCAACACTCCGACACGGGGGCTTGATACTCCGATGCCACGACACTGCAACACCGCGACACTGCGACACCGCACACATTAGCGCTCCTCACTGCCCGCCGATTTATTGCAATGCCTTTGTGCCTCTGACACCTTTCGCGTCACATGGTGCTTTTGCAGATTTTTAATCCTTCATTCGAGTTTAATGAATAAATAAGTTGTGTGTATATTAAGTCAGAAATACTTTGCTGTCAGAAATGCTGCACCCAGTCTTAGCTGTAACTAGAATCGACGGGCTTGATCAAGAAAATAAAAACCTTGCACCTAAATAAAAACTCTATGGGGAAATAGCATTGCCGTTGCATTTCGTCAGTTCTATAGCTGGAATACCCGTACTTCCTTATCCCTTCCATCTTCATATGTCTGCAATGCCACCTGAACATCAGTGGCGATCCATTTATTAAGAGAAATGCTAACTTATTTCTCCTACCATAATAGATCTGATTTATGATATATTATCGAATACTTCCTTGTAACGTTTGTGACAGGTCGCAATACGTAGATAGTGCTAATTAACAATTAAGGTTGTAGATGACCCGTGGTGCGTGGTGCATCGCAGTATGAAGTATTATCTGCAGGGTCGTCGATCGGTGCGCGCCGATACAAGGTCTAAGGTCACAAACTACACGTGCAACTGCGTTATTTACGTATTACTTGTTATTAAGTAGTAAATGCTTGTAATTGTTTGTGATAAATCAGAGTACTAGCATTATACCATAGAATTTCCGTGGCGATTTCGTGTATTTACGAGTATGTGAAGCAACCGTCGCGTCGCCTCCTCTCAGAAGTTGGCTTCTTGTATCGAAAAATAATCGGATTTATATTTTTTATTCAATTTAAGTAACGGCACATATTTGTCCTGGCAAACAGATTATTGTCTCCTTACTGCGTATTTATAAATGCAAAATCAATACAGATTTAGAATTTGTATCGATTACTACACCAATGACGCAGGACAAATATTGAAGGCATTGGATTGCATCACTCGACGGATGGCTGGTGGACTAGCGGATGAGGAAAACTAAATAATAACAACATATTTGTGTATAAAATAAGGTTGAACAACATAAAAATACACACAAAAAACAAAAATCTTAATCTTTATCCAAAAAGGTTTAAGTATTACCATGAAACGTCGCAGCAATGTGACGAAACAATAAAAGGAACCATTCAATCCGCCGCGGGCACCCAAATCAAATTTAACACCGCGGGGAAAATTAAAAAGTGAGACATTGTTTACGGACACGTTTGGGTGACGGTTTAGAATGGGGGGAGATAGGGGAAGTGGGGGAGGGTCATGCCGTTACAAAACAAACACATAATCGCGGATTCGCGGCTGTAAACCGATCATAAAAACACTTGAGGACTACGATTCAAACAACAAAATGTATGCTGTACGGGGGTCGAACAATGCTAAAAGCAGCTACGCTATAAGACTTTTGTGATTTATTTTAAATATGTCTTAGGTCCTTCTTGGATTATAAACATACTATTTCACTTAAAAATTGCTCATAGAATATAATGTATATACTAAAGCAAACATCATCCTGATAGGTCATCATTAATTTACCTTTAAAGTTTAGCTATGTAGTCATCAGTCAATCACCAATCATATTTTGATCTGCAATGCATTATATTCGTCTGTACAATAACAACAAAATAAATTAACTGAACTCTGAAATCAGAACAATCGATTCACAAAAAAGTGATACTTTTTATCCATACCAATATTATAAAGAGGAAAGATTTGATAATTGCATTTAATACGTGCCGACTTACTGGACCAATTTAAAAAAAAAATCACTATTAGAATCCTGCATTAGTCCTGTCATCAGGGATATAGGCTATGGAATATTTTCAAACAAAGTGTATCTGCACTCAGGCGGAGCCGGGTTGGGCCGCAAGTTTAAGTATATTTTGGCATTCTCTCTTCCCCTTGTGGGACCGATTCCAAGTGTCTCGCAGGGGTTTGTCTCTAGTAAATAAAAAACATTGAAAAAGGAAACGGCGCGAAGTTACTGCTGTATTAAATTGTGCAATCATAAAAATATTAGCACGTGCGAGACTCACGAGACGTCCCCGCGCTCCTCTCGCCCGCGGCCCGAGGTTTATATCTTCAAACAAACCATTACAGTTGTTTTTATATGCAAAATGGAACGTTTCATTTAATTTGCGAAGGCTTTGTTAATGTATTAACAGAGATTATGCAGTCCTAATGCCACTTAATGAAATATGAATGTGTTTGTGTGGAATGCATTTTTGGATCATATGTGTTTTACTTATTGCGCTATAGTATGCGCATAACGTAATATTACCTAAATAGTTTAGAATAACATTTCGTTTGTTGGTAAGATTAATTGTATCCAAACTATTTACTCGTATAGATGAATGGGATCTGTATTTTATTCTAATTGCATTTTAGTCAGAAGATATAAACAATTAAATATCAACGTGTGATTTCAATCGATGATATAGAAATACCATATTAATATGCACACACAAGAGTCTGGTACATGAAAGTCCACATTATTAACCTGCGTGTTAGCAAATTGGATTTGTTGCATAATCCCCGGGTGCACGCCGCGGCGGTGCGCGTCGGTTGCGCCGAATCGAGCCGAATGCGCCGTATTGTGCTGAGTGCGCCGAGTGCGCTGAGTGCACCGATTGCGCTAAACCGGCGGCGGTTCACGCGTCGCCGGAGCGGGTTATTAGCGCGCCGCAAAGTGATTGGATTGAGGTGAGCTCGGAAAGGTGATGAGCTCGCGCTATATTAGGTTGGAGGCAAAAATAAAATATGACCCGTCTTTGCCACACTTCCGAATGCATCAAACGGCTGTTCTTATTCGAGAACTTGGTTAATTAGTAAATTATGAAAAATGACTTTAAATTTACAAATCTAAAGGTTAACCGTGTTAGACGAGCAGACATTACAAGTTTTCCCGGAATTTAAATTAATTTTACTTGTCTGCATGAGGCCTGTGGCAAATAAGACTTGAATATATTTCCAAAGTAACACCTTTCATACTTCATCAAACGCTGTCTCCGAAGTAATTGAATAAATCAGCCAATAATATATTTTCATTAGAAAGTGATTGGAAAACACGAACGCAGATTGATTCGTGAGCTCGCAGCAAGGTGGCTAACTAGACGGAGGGGAGACGCGCAAATATTTGAGCAGCATGTAATAAAATCATATCGGATACCTGCCGACGTGCCAAACCCGAGCAGACATTTATTAGATTGCGCCGCGATCATGGTGTATAAGAGACGCGGGCAATAAGTCCTGTAAGAACGCGGACCAGATTAATTTCGATCGATTAATAGAATAAAGTAAACATATGGTAGATTAAGCCTGGGCGTCAACGTAGCAATCTTTAAAAGCCAACGAAAATCGGGCTAAATTCATCGGGGAAGGTGTGACAGCAAACAATGTCATAACCGAATGTCGGTAGAAGTGATTAAAAAAGAAATATCCAATGATGAGATGGCAGTTGGAACTGGATGTGACAAAGGTAGTAAAATTGCACAATGAATTCAAAAAACAAGACTTACTTGAGGCCGTTTTGATTCCAACTAGTGGTAGGTCTCTCATATGTGAGAGGCCATCTGGGTGGGTACCACCGCAGTGTCTATTTCTCCCGTCAAACAGCAGTGTAAACGCACTGTTGTGTTTCGGGTTGAAGGGCATTGTAGCCAGAGTAACTACTGGACATATTGAGACTTAACATCTTATGTCTCAGGATGGCGAGCGCAGTGGAATGCCAAGCATTGCTTTGTAATTCAAGGTGTTGTTTGGTTTTGCTACTGTTCATGAGCAGTCGTATCGCTTACCATCAGGCGAATGGCATGCTCGTCTCGCCATTCATAGCAATAAAAACAAAAAAAAAAAAAAAACTTGAATAAGCTGAATCAAAGAAGGCGGTATCATAAACTTATAGAGAGCACTGCTGTTGCTATGATAATCGCAGGCTCGGCCATCTTGTTAGACCGATACTTGCTCAAATCTCTTACACAAATACCACTGTCACATATTCCAAGCAAGATTGTGTTACATATTACTTATGTTTTACGTACAAACATAAATAAAATCCGCTACCGCTTATATGCACAGCTAGCAACCTTATGTACTCGAACAAGGCACACCGTTTTATAAAGCGCTATAAATATCGAAGGAAAATGAAACGCTCTCGACACTACATATTGACTGACAGAACTGTGATACAGTTTTGACATCGTAAGGAAAAATAACTTCACACTTTCAGTTTAACTGAGAGAGTTAAACTGAAATTTTCTTATGATTTTTTTTTGCAATGAATGGCGAGACGAGCACGCCGTTCGCCTGATAGTAAGCTCACTCATGAACAGTAGCAAAACCAAGTAACACCATGAATAACAAAGAAATGGTTGGCATTCCTACCACCTACCGAGACCTATACCATCAATAAATCGTATTACATATGTATGTATAAACTATCTGATTCGCTCAGTAGTCTCATAGCTATATAAACAGACTGGAAACCATTAAGAACTGTGCTAGTATCCTAGGTCAGACAACACCGTAAATGTGAGTTTTTTCATAAGTCTAATACAGCTTGCTTGGAAATGGAATTGGATGAAAAAGTATTTAAATTCCTATCACAAACATTTCTCTATGCCTCAGTTACCAACAAAGTTTGGTAAGCTTAATTCTTATTATATAATAATACCTCCCAAACTCTTTTAAATAACACTCACAGGTAGACAGTAAGTGTCCTTACACAGTATTTGTCGTTTTTTTACTATTGAGCATGTATTTTGCGGAAAGTGTAACCTGTATTCCCTTTCAAAATCATGGAATAACTCCGTATACTCGTATTCATTACAAAGGTAAAGCAAGATTGACGCCACTCGAGTTTCAATCAACTGCAGAGCGGCGCCAAACAAAATATATCTGGCATTGTTGATTGCGCCGTGTACCTACTGCTCACTGCTTACTGCTTCCTGCGTACTGCGAACCTGCCCTAATCAAATTTATGTTTGTTCGTCTTCAAGAACACCACCGCCCTGCGATACGGCGGGACACAGCTCAACTACATACCGTAAGACAGGTTAGAGCGTAGCGCGGTTTTAGATATTATGGTGTAATTGATATAGACTTAAATATTTGTAAGATAAAAGTAAATATATAAAATAAGCTAATTTATATACAAGGTGATATATGTAATGACTTTAAGCGGGGGATGAATTTATATTTATTTATTTACACTTTATTGCACAAAAAGACAACAAATACAGAGAGAAATTACATATATAAAAAGTACAATTGGCGGTCTTATCGCCGAAAGGCAATGTCTTACAGACAACCATGGGATGGATTTAAGAATAGGATAAATAGAGGGCAGTCAAAAGTGTAAAGGATAGAACCTACCTAGAAAGGGAAAAAATTTGCAATATACTAATTAAAATAATTTTTAAAAATTACAAGTAATAAAAGTCATGAATATATTATATCTTGCTTAAAGGCTAAACATTCCTAAATAGTCTTGTGTACAAATTTATTTGTTTTATGACTTAACTCTGAAGTCTAAATGCAAACAATAATACCAGGCGTATTTCATTAGTCAACTAATCGTATTTGAGTTTACGCCTAAATTCGAAGTATAGATATAACAAAAACTACACAGTATTGCCCTACTGCATTCCCCCGCGCTGTATCAGCTGGGGTGTAGAGGTACGTGGCTGGTGGAAATTACTCAATTTGCACTTCAATCCAGGTTCTTTGCCTGCCGGCCATTTTTCCTCACAATGAAACTGGCTTGTTACGCCAATACGCTCGCGTTTGATTGAAATCTTCACGCCCGTAAACACAATTAATTTTCGGGAAATAATAAAAAGATGTTCAAATATTTTTGTTGTGGAAGTTTAGTTGTATCAATTTATATCAACTTATACGTGAAAAAATTAAAATTGTATTAGTTTTGTCTATTTGAATCGAGAGTACGATTGAGAGTGGTTAGGCCATAAAATAATACTGTAAGTATGTCTATAATTATTGGTCCAGTCGATACTAAAAAGAAACATGTGAGAAAAGAACAGAAATAAGATTCAAACATGAAGCACCAAATCCTTTATCGCTCAAAATCACTCACAGTTAATCAAGCAAGCTATGAACAACCCCTTGATGAAGTTAAAAAAACATTTCTCAAGCAACAACTCTACACAAAGTAGTAGAGCGAGGTAGAGCAAACACCGGCGCCGGATAAACAAATGGAGCGCAATACTCTCGCGAGTGGTGGCTGTAATTGAAAATTTAATGGAACAGGTGTTACTGAGAACCGTCTCTACGTCGGTGAATCTATTTTATTTGTGTCTACTTGTTAGTATTATACCAATTAATATACCTGCTAATTGAAACTTCATGCAGTCAATTTATTATACAACAAATTGGAATATAAGAAAGCTCTGCATTGGAAAATCTACCCGACGGTATAATTTATAATTAATTAAGGGATTAGGGAAGGAAAGTTTACAGTAAAATTGAGGTTAGCCTTGAAATCTTATCTGATTTAACTACAATCATAGATATATGTTGATAAAAATAAGAAACGAATATACAAATAAAACGAGTAAAAATTCTGCAAAAACACTACCCGAGTCCACAGAAGATAATAGCCGTAGGGGCCGTGCATCGCACAATTCTAGGTTGGAATTCCATATAGAAATTATTTACTGGTTACTGCACTTTACCATACATAGATACATCTGCTACAAATTATAATATTCTTATAGTATACTACCTCCAAAGTTGGAACAGGACTTTAAGTACTGGTGGTAGGTCTCTCATATGTGAGAAGCCATCTGGGTGGGTACCACCGCAGTGTCTATTTCTCCCGTCAAACAGCAGTGTAAACGCACCGTTGTGTTTCGGGTTGAAGGGCATTGTAGCCAGAGTAACTACTGGATATATTGAGACTTAACATCTTGTGTCTCAGGATGGCGAGCGCAGTGGAATGATAAGCATTGCCTTGTAATTCAAGGTGTTGTTTAGTTTTGCTACTGTTCATGAGCAGTCGTATCGCTTACCATCAGGCGAACGGCATGCTCGTCTCGCCATTCATAACAATAAAAAAAAATAGTTTGACTATTTCCAAGAAGAATTCACGCCAACTAGTCGGTCGTAGAATTGTAATCTAAATCTTTCTACATCTAGCATTTTATATTCACCCATATATCTCTGATATATGATCAGTAGTAATAATAAAGTCAGTAAGACCATAAAATAACACAAACATAAACAAACGTACACCAACGTTCCAATTAAGAGCGTGTTGTCGAAAAAACATGTCTTGAGTGAGTATCGCGGGCGGCTCTACGTAGCGCGGCGTGGTAGAGCGGTAGAGCCGTAGAGCGGTGAGGTAGAGTAAACAACGCGAGCACAAACAAATAGAGCGCTAGTGTGTGCACTAATCCCGCGAGTGGCGCTCGAGTGGCGGCTGTAATTGAAATTTTAATGGAACAGGTGTGCGGGACGCGGGGTAACGTGGCTTTGCAATTGTCAAATGTGTGTAAATAAATATATCGATAAGAAAGGAAATATTTGTGTAACAGATGTCTTGAAAATATACATTTGTGACATCATAAGAGGATTTAACTATAAGTTACGGCGTTAACATTGAAGTGATAGTAAAGCGGATGAATTAATAAGTTGATAAAATGCTGATTAGAATGTATTGAGAATCAAATTGTGAATAATCAAATCCTTTTTAAAAATTTCTGCCAATTCAAACTAGATGTGAAAACTTTTCTTCAATTTTTTTTCAATTACACGTCACTAGAGTACTTATACTCTCCTCATGTCCCACTAAATTCATAAACTAACTGTAAAGATGAAACTAGATTAAGTGCAGAGAAGCAGTTTTTTTTCAAACTCTACCTTTAAACTTTAATTCCTCTAAAAAATTAAATACATATATCTTCTTGTTCCAAACCGTCCTATTTCGTCCCATAAGTACAAAGATAAAGATTCTTAGTCTAATACACTAATTATATCCAAGTAGAGTTCTTACACTCACCTCATTCCCCAGTAAGTAAACACAGGGGTATCAATCAAGCGTGTAGAGCGCGTGTAGAGCAGCGGTGTTTACCGTAGTCTCCGTTAATTAAGCGTGCCCGCGGCGCCGGTGCGTCGCGACGCTACCACCGCTCTACCAACGCTGTGTAGTGTGTACTCTACCTTAATGGAAGCGCTAATGCGCGACGTAAGCTGTCCAATATTACTTAATAACCGATGTTTGCTTATGCTCCATCATAGCTGCTTAAAAATATTTAGTGTTTCTTAGCAAGTAGAGTTCTTCGAATGGATGGACTTGCTGATTGGTTGATGTCGTTTTGAGGTCAATTATAAGTTTAGTAAAAAATAGTAAAGTAGCAGTTATATTTACTATACTGGTGGTAGGTCTCTCATATGTGAGAGGCCATCTGGGTGGGTACCACCGCAGTGTCTATTTCTCCCGTCAAACAGCAGTGTAAACGCACTGTTGTGTTTCGGGTTGAAGGGCATTGTAGCCAGAGTAACTACATACTGGACATATTGAGACTTAACATCTTATGTCTCAGGATGGCGAGCGCAGTGGAATGCCAAGCGTTGCTTTGTAATTCAAGGTGTTGTTTGGTTTTGCTACTGTTCATGAGCGGTCGTATCGCTTACCATCAGGCGAACGGCATGCTCGTGTCGCCATTCATAGCAATAAAAAAAAAAAAATAATGTGATTTGTTGGTGAAGAATAATAACTATCAAAGCCATGAGCCATGATGACTCCAACAAAATGTTCACCGTCAAAAAACGGCGATAAATCATTGTTTTTTGAGCATAAACAGGTTGAAATGTATACAGTAGTATTTATAGATGATTATCAATGATTTTCAACAGACTTGTATGATTAAACAAATAATAAAGAACGAGATAATAAAGAACGAGATAATAAAGAATGGGAGTATTAATGTACTTATTTTTAAATAAGGAACTTGGAACTATCGAACAGATGCTAATTGTAATTCTAAAATAATATTGCTATTGCTGAAAAGTAGAATCTATTTATCCAAAATGCAATATGCTTTTAAAGTATAGTAAAAAAGAATATGTCAAATAATTGGAACATTGTATAAAATAGAAATAATTTTTGCATGAGACCCTTTCCCTAACCCATAATTATTTTTATAAGAAATATTTGAATCAATCATTGTCCCCATGTCCCTATTTATGTTTAATCTTATAAAGGAGCCGTAGATTGTTGTTTTAAATTTGTTACAAAAGAGTAGGGTTTAAATGCCATAATACAAAGGATCGGAATGATAATTAAGGATATGCACAATTCTTTAATAGTGTTTAAAATAATATTTTGCAGGAAGAATAGCGATTTATTTACCGAACAAAATGTTAGGACTGTCGAGCAACAACCATTTCACTTCAATCATCTCACTATACCTGTGCACTAACTGAAAAGCTGTGCATTAGCAATCAGGCATCATGTTGTTTCTTAGTAGTGCCGTTACTAAATTAACAAGCATTCAAAGTAAAACAATTGTTATACAACATTAGTTTAGTCGTAGCGGTCCTTTCAGAGCATTTGCATTTTTAAACACATTTGGTTGTTCCTTTTTTAACCCTCTTTATTTGCAGAATCAGAAAACTACGGCAGCGTATTCCACAGGCAAGTTTTTGCTAGGATCCACTCAAGTGTGGGCCTTTTAGTGTCGGGAGTAGAGAGGTCAACCCTTCAACGGCGCGTGGTTAAGACGGTACCTCCTTTTCCGTGTCGAGAGCCGGCCGAGGGTTAAGTGCGCAAAAAATTTATGCGTGTGCGAAGGTGACACTGGAGAGGTGCGGGGAAAGAGTAGGGAAGGGGGGGCGTTCTTCTTTGTAAGCCACGATTTATGAGACGCAGGTATGGTAAGCACGCATACATATGGATTTTATTCTAATTGTGGGGTTATTTTACAAGACTTGCAGTTGAAGCTGAAAAGTTTCCACCTCTTCGTAGGGGGGATGCATCATTGGCCCATGGCGCAAGGGAGAAAGCCGATCTCCTAGGCTCTCTTTTTGCGTCTAACTCTTTTTTGGATGACGGGGGAAGCGAACCGCCTACTATCCCGCGGTGCAACACTAATATGCCGGAAATTCGTTTTTCGCAACGGCTAGTGCGTAAAGCGCTGTCCTCCCTCGACATCCATAAATCGAGTGGACCTGATGGTATCCCTCCTATTGTATTAAAGAAGTGTGCTCCTGAGTTGGCTCCAGTTTTAACGCGTCTTTTTCGGCACTCCTATTTCTTAGGCGTAGTCCCGGCTTCGTGGAAGACAGCTTTAGTGCACCCGATACCTAAAAAAGGCGAGCGCTCAAATCCTTCCAACTACAGGCCCATAGCCATTACCTCTTTGCTCTCGAAGACAATGGAATCCATTGTCAACAGTCAACTCCTTGGGTTAACTTCCTTAAGTCAACTGGTGGTAGGTCTCTCATATGTGAGAGGCCATCTGGGTGGGTACCACCGCAGTGTCTATTTCTCCCGTCAAACAGCAGTGTAAACGCACTGTTGTGTTTCGGGTTGAAGGGTATTGTAGCCAGAGTAACTACTGGACATATTGAGACTTAACATCTTATGTCTCAGGATGGCGAGCGCAGTGGAATGCCAAGCATTGCTTTATAATTCAAGGTGTTGTTTGGTTTTGCTACTGTTCATGAGCGGTCGTATCGCTTACCATCAGGCGAACGGCATGCTCGTCTCGCCATTCATAGGAATAAAAAAAAAAAAAAAAAAAAAAAAAAATAAAACCGTCAATACGGTTTCCGTAGGGGCCGCTCAGCTGGTGATCTTCTCGTGTACCTAACGCATAGATGGTCAAAGGCGATCGAGAGTAAGGGGGAGGCGCTGGCCGTTAGTCTGGATGTAGCGAAGGCCTTTGATAGGGTCTGGCACAGAGCGCTTCTGTCGAAGCTTCCTTCCTACGGGCTTCCCGAGAAATTGTGCAAATGGCTAGCCAGCTTTCTAGCGGACCGGAGCATCAAGGTCGCTGTCGACGGTGCATGCTCGGATCTCAAGTCCGTGAACGCTGGTGTCCCGCAAGGCTGTGTGCTATCTCCCACGCTATTTCTTCTGCATATTAATGATATGCTGCAAATTAGCGACATACATTGCTATGCGGATGACAGTACGGGTGATGCCTTATATACCGGCCGAGCCAATATTTCTCGGGAAAACGTCTACGAGTGTCGAAACAAACTTGTGTCTGAAGTCGAGTCCTTTCTATCCAAAGTCTCGGATTGGGGCCGACACAACTTGGTCGAATTTAACGCCTCAAAAACACAAGTTTGCGCGTTTACCGCTAAAAAAACGCCTTTCGTCGTATCACCTCAGTTCCAGGGCACTCCCCTAATTGCCACAGCCAGTATCGGAATTCTTGGTGTCGAGATATCGAGTGACGTTCAATTCCGCGGTCACCTGGAAAGTAAGGCCAAATTGGCCTCAAAGAAGCTCGGTGTGCTCAACAGATCGAGGCGATATTTCACGTCGGGTCAACGGATGCAACTGTATAAGGCGCAAGTCCGGCCCCACGTGGAATATTGCTCCCATCTTTGGGCTGGGGCACCCCAGTACCAGCTTCTTCCTTTCGACCGCATTCAACGTCGGGCTGCTCGAATCATTGACGACCAGGCTCTCTCCGACCGGCTCGATCCTTTGGCTTTGCGTAGAGATGTAGCTTCGCTCTGCATTCTCTACCGCATTTACCACGGGGAGTGTTCTCGTGAATTGTTCGGACTTGTCCCTGCTGCTGAGTTCCGCTACCGTACTACACGTCAAACCTCCAAATACCACCCACATCACCTTGGAGGTTGGAAATCCACCACAGTACGTTTTTCCCGGCACTTTCTCCCACGTACTACAAATCTGTGGAACCAGTTGCCAGCGGGATCATTCCCGGACAGATACGACTTGGCGACCTTCAAAAAACGAGCGTATTCCCACCTCAAAGGCCGGCAACGCATCTCCATGCCCTTTGGTGTTGCAGATGTCCATGGGCAGCGGTGTTCACTTACCATCAGGTGAACCGCGTGCTCGTTTGCCCCCTATAACATAAAAAAAAAAAAAAAAAAAAAAAAAAAAAAAAAAAAAAAAGATAAGCTTAGAGTGTAAAAACTGTGAACAGCGACATTTAGAATTTTATTCTCTGGCCGGTGAATATTTCAAGTTCAAAAATTTGTTTTATCCGACCTTAACAATTCCTTAGAATGCTGACGATAACCTGCGTCTCAGTGTGTTTGCGAGACTGAAAAGTCCCTCGTAGGTTCTGATACTCTCACGACACGAATATGGTTTGCTCATAAAATATAAAGACCTATATTGCATTCATTGGATTGCATAAAATCTGACACGGTAGAGGAAGTTATTACTGTATTCTGCTTATCAAAGGTCAAACGTATCACCTAGTAATGGCGCCTGAAGCGATAAAATAAACATATTGATGCAAGGTATCTTCGATCAAATATACACTAGATTATAAGTAAAGGCGAGAGAAATGAGAGCACAAATAAGCGTGTGCTATAATTTGATTTTAGTATGGTCCAAAACATAATAAATATTAATTTAAAGGAAAGAGGTTTATTGTTACCTGCAGTTGATTATAATTTGAGACTTTTTGCTACATCTTGTAGTTCGAAATTAAAATGTATAAGTATTAGCAACCTCGGCCACTTTTGGCGTGTGATTTTGTTCCGGACCCTGTATCTAGTATATATTTAATCGAAGCAAGGTATGTATATAACTGTATATAAGGTGCAGTGTGAAGGCTTTGGAATGGAAGTAATAGACATTATCTCGTCAAATATTTAAATCCCACCTATTACTCCCATAAGTTGGATAAGAGGAACTATAATAGTATTGAAGCTGATCTATAGGCTACTTACGTTCTTGGTAAATAATAAAACATCATTAAAGAATAAAGTGATACATCTTTCCTAAGCAAGAAGAACGCCGAACTGCCAATACCATTATATGATTTAAAAAATCTGGTGTGGGATTGTATCGCTAACATATTTTATTAATTCCTTTCTGTCTGCGACGAAATAGCTAACAAGATATTTACAGTTTTTAACAGTTTGTGTATCTTTGAATTTGTGTGTGCAATCTTCTAGCGACTCAACTGCTCAACTGATATTGCTAGATGAGGTGTCATTATTCATTTAACAGCGACTAAACCCACCTGTCGACAATAACAGTGACAAATAAGCGTGTCGTGGTACCTACAGCCAGGTACATAAAGGTACATAGTGCGCGGTGCGAAGGCTCTATACAGGTGGCGGCAGGTACAGGGCGTGTCTACCTGCGGCGCGGCTGCGCACCTGCGCGGTGGGCGGCGACACCTGCTACCTGCCGCACCTGCACACGCCCACCTGCAGGGGCGAGGGGGGTGCGGAGGTGCGGGGGAGGAGGGCGCGGGGCGACGCCGTTACCTTAACGACCGTTACGCACCGCGCTCGTTATGTACTGCGCGAGGCTATGTGCTGAGCTTACCTGTGTGTTGTTTAAATGTTTTGTCGGGTTGTTTGTGTTGTGCTTTGGTGTGCCTTACGTGCTTGTTATATAGCGAAATATGATCAGGTTGTATGTAGTATTACTGAATGTTTCTTCCGTTTTTAATAAATATATTATTTCACTCTTTGTCTCCAGTATTGTGGGTGATTCAACAAATAAATTTACTATTTTAAGAATTTCTCATTTCAGGATTATCATGTCAGATAAACCAACAAAAATAAGTTATCAAAAAAATCAGTTACTCGCATATCAACAAATTCAAACATTTTATACTGTAAGTATTTAATCCACTAGGTACACCACGACTGACACCAAGACACGATTACTGTAGGTATTTACTACGCATACCCAGTAAGACAGGCTCTATACACAAGCCCTAATCCCCCGGTTCCCGTATTCCCAGTGCTTTGCTTGTCAGCACATGGCACGTAAGGTGCGTACAGCGCAGGGAGGTGCGAGGCGCGGGACGCGGGGAGGTGCGCTGACAGCTTGTCGATTGCAGAGAGCGCCTCGCACCGATCACACCGAATCACCGCTTTATTTATGTACTTCACCTAAACTAGGTACATCATACTGTGTTTATCTATTAAACATAAATGAATGGATGAAATGAAATGAAAATAATTTATTTAACCCATGCAATGTAAATATAATTTAGATTCAGTATTTTTTGGAAATCAGTAGAAATATGTGTCTTAATACGACTGACTCGGAAGGAAAGTCGCCCAGAACGAAGAAGAATATTATCTTAGTAATACTCGTATATGTTTAGGTTAGTAAATTATATTCATTGAATTCCTAATTAAATTTCTCTTCGCAGATAGTCTCGCCTAATATCACAACATGGAACGAAAAGTTGGCGAATTATGGGTGACATCAGTGATACCATTTACCTAACACTTGAGGGACTTCGACGTAGCCTTATGTATGTACAGTATGCCTTAATTCAATTTTAAAAATAAGTAAAAGTTTAATGGGGACAGTGGCACTCTATAAGAATTTGATAATCATTTTATAACCTTCGATCTGTACTCTATTTAGTCTTAGCATATAACTTAGCCCCCTCAAAGACGCTAAACAAAAACCTATACAAGAAACTAGAAGCCAGGACTCATTAGCTTCAAACACAAGGAGTACATGTCCGACACGGCTTATCATCATCGCTCATTGATAAAGCGCCGCTCGCAATCAGCCAAATAGCACTCTAGCTAATTAGCTACATGGGACAAACAAAGAACTTTTATAAACAACACCTCACCCTCCCCTCCCCGCGGCCCGCACCGCACCCCCTCGCTTGTCCGTGCGAGGCTCAAGACAAATTGGATTATATGCGATAATCACCTTAATGGCCATCGCCCACCGGCCTCGCTTATTAAACAATCGTTAACAAATGCATCGCTAATGGATAAGATAGAGGTTATTGTTGTACTAATTACTCAAGTTATGATAGTATTATAAGTATACATTCTGTATTTACCTTATATTTATCATCATGGTTCTGTTATACTTGCAAAACATAAATGGTAAGTTTATCAAATGGTAACGTAGCCATGCAGTTAAATATGAATTGTGGAGGATCTACTATTTAAAGTTTCCACAATCAAATTAATATAACTATCCTGCTCGATTAAAAAATTGACGATATTCAAAAGTGTCAAGACACGTATAAACAGATTTTTTCATTTAAATATTACGTTATTCTTTAAAAACAATGAATTCTAACTAAACCCTTACGTTTAATTCCTAATTGTTCGGGTGCAAGTGGTTAGAGCTACGTTAAGCAGCGTTTGATTGCAGCAGCCCGCGGCGGCCATCTGGCCACCTCAACCGACTTTACACAATAAAACGGCTAATTACTCCACACTTTCATAGACGCAGCCTCTTCCCTCCTCGGAATAATAACATTAATTAATTAAAAACAAGAAACCCCTTTTTTGCAACTATCTGGCGCGCCATCACCTTGCGCACCGCCGCGCCGCGCCGCCAGTTGAAGGGAATTTGTAATAACATCTTTGTTTTATGAGCTATGATTAAATTAGTAATTTAATTTTTGACGGAGGGAATAGAAGAAACTTGGCGGTATATTTATCTTAACCAATGGTGCACAATGAATGGTAAAATCTGCAAAGAAATATACTATTGTACAGCACAGCCGGTATTTCCGCCTATTATATTTATCGCCTATTACTTACTTATGTGCATAATTAAATTAATTAATTATCATATACTCGTATACAACAACGTCATATTAATACCTTCATTATGAATAATGCGAGACAATATCGTCATCTACAATCATACGTCGTTAAAACGTGTCTACATAACTTCACATCTTTGATAGCCTCACTGACTGACGCACTAGTGAATAGACCTATTCACACCATTACTCAACAAATACAGAGCCACAAAATACAGTCAAATTACTGCAGCGGCAGTAGGCTTCTGGTCTAAGACTTAAGAGGTTTTAAGCGATAAGAATCGTTGCCGAGCACCGACAATCGGCCTCGATAAATATTTGCAAAAGATTTTCGCCTTCCTCTGATATAATTAGTTGAAAACGAGAAAAGTTTTTCAATTTCCACACAATACGACAGTGGGCACGGCCACGGGACAAGGATTAGTTGCCAATTTAATTAAACAGCCTTTGTTACGCGCAACTGATCAACTCATCGACTGACAAATTTTGATGAGCTTCTGCCAAGTGGAACGGTACTTTCACGAAGTTTTTCTAACCCAAATTGGGTGTGAGATTAGTGGAATTTATCAATTAATATTTGAAAGGCATTAATACATTATCAATCTGACTTCAATATAACTAATTTAAAAGTTGATTGAATTGATTTGGAGGAATCCTATTAACGTTGTGTTCCTAACTAGTACTTGTTCGATGGCTAGCACTTTAATACTCGTATAGAGATATGTGTTCTGCACCCAACTTATACATGCTTGCTTACTATAATGATAATTATGTAATAGAAATGTTACGGAACTCAAGCTACAAAAAAAATCAATGACCATAACAAATTACTCAAGAAATAACGAAGAAAACCAAAAATTCCTGCACATCAAATAACAAATTTCCCACCTTCTATTAATTAAATTGAATATTTCGGAAGGGTTGATGCAATTTCATTAAAAAAGTAGCAGAAGGAATGTCGGCGCGCGGGCCGCGGCGTGGGGAGATAATCTCAATTGTAAATTCAATAAAACCTTAAACAATAACCGGCTTAAGACGGTTTATACAACATTAGCATTCAGCGGCGAGCGGTTGAAAAGAATTAGTAGCTAAATAAAAACGGGGTGCGAGTCCCGGATGATTGCGCGGGAACGGGGAACACGCGGTAATATAACAACTCGACAGCTAGGTAACATATTTATTATATTCATAACCACAAACCTAAGAGAATAAATTTTACTCGACACTTTAATCAGTTGCAATATAATAAATTATTTAATTCTGACACAATAAAGTGACTTGAACTTTCATGTTTCGGTAATTACAATGCGATCCGAATAAGAAGAAGAAAAGAAAGAAAAGAAAAGAAAAGTGCTTTATTATCGCGCAAATTAGCCGCATACAACACAGTACAATAATTATAAAAAATGTAACAATACAATAAATAAAAAAAAAAAAAAACAAAAAGAGACTAAATATAAAAATAGGAGAAAAAAAAATAACAGGTAAGTATGTTGCGCAGCTCACTCGCGATAACAGGTCAACATCTCAGCATGATGCTGTGTGATAACAGAAGCAACCACACAGCGCTGGTTTTCAGATGTAACCTTAGGCGACGCGACGTACAGAAGCTAAGCTAGCCCAGCAACAATTACAATAATAACAAAGATATTGTAAATAGGAAGAAATAAATAGTGCAGGCAATAAGTAGTAATTAAAAAATGATAAGTCCAAATATAATGCACAAGTAATCAAAATTAAAAAAAAGTAGAATTAAAACCAGTGTCAGATAAATTCAATCATATAATGTCAAGAAAATAATAATAAAAATTAAATGCATAAAAATAGTGTTTCAAAATGAAGCAAATTGAAATAATTAATATAATAAGTGTCAATTTAAACATCGACAAAACAGACGTGAACAAAATCGTGGTATCGGATAACAATTTAACAAGATTTTATATTATATTGTCTCGCTCGCACATCGACGCTCGAACAACAACGCACACGCCGTGCGCGCCGAGAGCCCGGTGCGGCGCGGCGCGGCGCAGGGAGTAGGAGTAGAGGTAAGAGGAGTAGGGATGCGACCGGCCGCGGTGCCGCGCCGAATAAAGTAATAAAGTATCAATTATGGAAGAGAAACTATTATATCGGCTTGCTCGAATCGGAATACACATATACTGCACTAGAAACATCGGCCTCTTATCTTGGTCACTGTCACGGGTTTCCACAATCGTATGTGTTATTCGGGTAAACACGAATATTACGTTTGTAGTTATGTAAAATGTGGCGTAATTGTCATACTTAATGTAAATATCATAATCTATTTTAATTTATCTTATTTGCAAAGACAAGCCAAGTGCAAGAGATACGCCAAGCTTAACACCATGCACTGTATTTTCTTTACATGTTACTGTGGCCGATAGGAGGAAGTGGCTGGTGCGTAGCCCATAGTCTATACTCAATGTACACATATTTTATAGAAATATCTTCAGTTTATTACATGGACAAAATTATTATTTATTTTACTATATAAATTAATTTGAATGAAACGAAATAACTGGAAACGAGCCACAACAAAAGTAGTACACCGTAACTATTACATCAAAATAATCTCCCCACAAAGCGCTACTAAGGAAAGTTCCACGCCTTTGTTAAAACAACTCTCTCGCTTCAATTAAAACAAAACCGTTTAACAATCCCCATTGGAAGACATACAAAAACTCTTGGCAAAGATCAATAATCTGGAATAGAATGCGCAACCTGCCTGTAAAGGCAATTAACGGACTTATCTCGTGAAATAACGCGATCAAACGGACGCGAGGGGGTGTAAGGCAGGGCAGAGGGGTGAGGGAGGGGCGGTGTGGCGGGAAGAAGTTGTAGTTAGCGTCGGTCGAGAAAGAGAAATCAATCTTTGAACTGAACCTGCCGGACTTTCTCACAATTTACAATGTCCGATACGATTTTTGAGAAATCGTAACGCTGACACCATTTTGACAGACTGAAATTTTCTTGTTGCGACAACAATGATTTACTTTAATACAACGGAGATATGCCCAGTCTTACTTCTAGATTATTAAATAATTAATAAGTTATTATACTCGTCGCAAGTCAATTTTCTATAAAGAAAATACGTCTGTTAAATAAAAATTCCAGATTTAACGAACTATTATTTTAGAAACTTGGATTTTAAAAAACTATATAGAGCTCTGCAATTAATTAAGCGTGCTCAAAGCAATACATAATAAGTCTAAGTCTCAATTGGTTCAAACATTTTAATTAAACTTTACACACATTGCTCCCAAGCAACAGTAAATTAAAGCCTTTTGCCGTGGGTATGTCTATATGTACTTTTCAGTCAGACATTAGGCAGACTCGAAATAAATATCTATCCTTATTTATCAGCCTCTTTTTTTGGATCAGTGCGGTGACACAAAACATGACCTATTATTTTACATGTGACTTTGTTGGGCAACAGATGCAGTTTTTTTTAAACCACAAATCTACTAAAAACTGTACTAAACTGTGAAAAAATCGTACGATATAAACAAACACCGGAGTGTACCCATCGGCGGGACTAATTTAAATATCAAAACTAATTTGTTGAGAGTGCCGGCAGTTTGATTGTGGTCCGAATTAGGAGAAGACGAATCAACGAAGCGACGGAAGCCGCGGCCGCAACGAGCCACGGAAAAATACAAGCTTTTTTCTAACTTAGTGACATTTTTGTTTGAGGAATATCATGGTTTCAAAAAAGATAAATATGCATGTAAAATGTATGATTTAGTAGTATTCGTAGGTAGCCAGCCACATTGAAAACATGGCTTACTAATGTCATACTTACTTAATAACTAATGTATTGTAATATATATGTACATTATACCAACAGAATTTCATAATTTCAAGATGAGTTCCCCACATAACCGATATTACGTAGAAAAATATTATCATCATTTTTAGCTTTTTAGTAAGGATTTCTATGAACACTTATTCGAACGACCTGTATCCAGCCATTCCCAAAAACCTTAATAAACTCTTCGATTCACATAGGATGCAGATATCTAACACTTCTGAAACACACTAGAAAATCCTAAGCCCCTAGCAATAAAATTATTTTAAGTCAATATAAAAATTACCGTAAGAAATAATCATAACTTTTAATGGGTCGTTATCATTAAAAGAGCGGAGAACGTTTTTCATCAGTCCAAAATGATCCTCCCCTCTCCTCCGACACGTAATTACCTCACAATCGGAAGGGTTCCGATTGCCGACCGGCTTTAATTAGTAAAAATCGCGCGACATTTCATCCGACCTGTCAAACTTCCGGAAACGCGGCCATTTGTACAAATGGCAGACGGAAGCCTTCCACTCCGGTATTATGCCGAACAGTAGGGTAACATTGTAGAACTTTCAGTTTCATTATTTATTAAATTAAATTAATTACTTGTTGTGTTTTGAAAAAAATATACAATCCGGATATATAGCATAATTGTAGAACTACAAACGGTGTATTCCGAAGGCTTGTATTAAATTTAAAAGCTCTTCTGACTTATAGAGCAAGCTTGAAAGTTGGAACAGTTCAATGCTATTACAATTCCCTGGGCAACTATACAAAATCGAAATAACGATTAAATAATTCATTAAAATTGAGGAAAATAATAAACTTTATAAAATATTTTTAATAATGATGGTACTGTCCCGATCATGCCCACGTCACAGTTAATTCTCCAGTTAATTTGTTTTCTTCTAAATGACCGTCGTTTAATGAGAATTAAGGTGTTTATGGAACGGCGGCCGATAATAGAGCGCCGCTCGATTCCATTTCGGAAAATTAATGAAAACTTCACTTAATTGTTCTCAAAGTATTGGATTTATAGCGAGCGGGTGTTGCCACTTGTCGCCGATTTATTGTTGCCCACTCGTGAACTACTCTCCATTTCTAATAACTTTCCCCGACACCGCTCAATTTGTCACAAACATTGTTTCAAAACTTTTTATTGACAAACAACTTAACCTTGCTAGCAATGGCTAGTGAAAGTGAATTAAAATATAAGTGTCTCTATTTAGAATTATTTAATTACAGTAAGGTCGCAGCATATTTGTTTTTGTCGATATTAATAGCTCGTTTGGATACGTAAAGAAAGCTTATTGTTTAGCATAAATGTTGTGGGTAACACTTAGCATTCGAATTGGTATATTACGTAGAGTTTAATAGTCGCAAAGAAAATGTTCAAGAACGTATAAAATACAGGCGTAAAGCCTTAGTTACCAGAACATAGATGGTCCACCAGTCACCGCAACCAGAGTAGCGTCCATTAAAAAAGCAATAAATAAAAAGTCTGAATCCTAAAATACCTAACACGATATGGAAAAAAGAAACTTACACGTACAAGAAAGTCGTTCCATTTTTTAAATTGCAACACTGCACCGCATGCAACAAGGTAAACTCATGAATTTTCTATTTTGCAAAAATACCGTTAAAATTAAATCCAAATTGTGTGCCACCAGAAAGCCACCACAACATAAAGCCTACCTGTGTAATTAAGACAGAGCTAATTCCGGCAGCCGCAGTACAAACACAGCCGAACGGGGAGGAAGGGGAACGCAGGCAAACGTTTAAAAACTCGGACAAACAGAATAATTCATCCGTTGATTCAATGAAACCTCGTTCGCCCTTCAAAGTGAATCTCCGCGCGCGCTAAGATTTTTCCCTGGACGTCTTGGAATTGTTTGCGGGAAAAGCGATGAGCGTTTTATTATCACTTTGATATAGCTGCGTTAAAACTGTATGCCTTATAAATAAAATTTGCCAATTTAACATTATTATAAGTCAGCTACATTCAAGGACAAAAAAGAATATGTTCGGACATTATATTAGCAATAAATGAATGTATTTTAATGATATATTATTTCGACAATTTTATTTTTATCCTGTTGATATCTTTCTTTTGACCTACTTAGTCAATCATGAGACTATCATATAACAGGGAACTTGGAGATTTACAAACTAATGTGCGATTTTCTTTGCGCGGTTTTCGAACGCCACTAGCTTAAGACGTGGCCAGTGTTCTGATTTATATTTGAAACGGTGGAGCGGCAATTACCCGCCGAACTGGAATCATTGCCGCTGCCCTCCACTAATTAATTCCGCCCCTCTTTTAATGTTCAAAAATCGCGGCGTCTAATTAGGTTTTAATTCGTTTTATTGGGCTAAGTAATGAAATAATGGCCGAGCCGCGCGCAGTTACGAACTCGCCGTCCGCCGCCGCCCGCGCCCACACCAAGGGTTTATTACTCAAAAACCCTTCAAATATTTAAAGTTTGGGATTTAATTGTCGCTTTGTAAACAGTTATAAAATAAACTAACCTTTAAGAAAATTTTCACGTGTAAATTTTGCTCCAGTCACAAAACCCCCGCAATTGTTGTTGTTCTTGACTTAAATGTAAACACTTTCGATTTCGATGTTGTTTCATTTACACAGACGTAACCTAGCTCATGCTATAATACGGCACAATCGCTTAATGTTAACGGTAGCATATTTGTAGCCGATAATAGAACATTCATTTCCTTTGAGATAGCAAACATCATACAAGAAAGTGGAAAGTCCGTCGCGCAAGTGTGTTCCATCTAGGGTGTAAAGACAAAACGGTTTATTTCAAATAATAAATCATTTTTATTTGTGGGTGTTCACCTGCGGTATGGAACGTCAATGTCCGCGACATCTAACGACATTCCTCGCGCCATTACCCCGCGCGATAAAAAACAAAGCTTTCCTAATGACTTGGCCGATTACCGATGATCGGAAAAAACGCCGGGTTTCGCCGCGCCCGCCCACTGCCCGCTGCTCAATAGTTCGTCTGTTTGAGAAAAACTCCTATAAAAGCAAGTGCTAATGACGTCTGTGCTCGCTAACTATTCATACAACCTTATTTTTGTCCTAAATTAACGTTGATATCCAATAAACGAACTATATGGTCCAAAAATGTAGAGGCATAGTTATTATTTGGTTTTTATAATTTTGTCCTAAGGACAGAACATGCCGGAGTCTAGGAGCTTAGATTAGAGTTTGTCAAGAGCATTGGTCAGTCGAAATAGTGGCAAGTACAGCAATAGGCGTCTACTCATAATACCAAAAGACAATATAATAGAGAATTGACAAGTTGCTGAATCGCTGAATGCAGCTCAATTTTTTTTTAGAAGTTACTTGTTGCCCGCTTTGCCTTTTTTGGAGAAGGTCAATTTATCAATGGACTACGCGTGCGTTAAGTTGATGTTGATGATGATGATAATAATATAACAAATCAACAGAGCAGCATGCGGCTCACCTGATGGAAAACGAGCGCGAACACCACACAGACCTGAAACAAAATAATAATATGAAATAATATATTTGTGGCTCAGGGGACGGATAGAACCCGCAGGTCCCAACGTCATGAATGGCCAAATACTAAAGACCATCATGACACACAGACATTTGCCGTGACGTGCGGTAGTACCACTCTGCTAAAATGGATTTATGTGCAGAATATAATTATACCGTAGTTACTATGCAAAAATAAGTTAAAATCGCGCTATAACATTAGCTAGGAAATGCGAGGCTAAACTATTTTATTTTGTGCGCGCTGTGCACAAGGCTCTTCATTTATTACATGTTTTTCCTTCAGAGTTCTTGGTGAGCATCCGCACGTAAAGCACAATTTAAAATCAGATTGCTTACTTTAAAGCAGCCCGTTCGCGGAAAGCCAACAGCCAATTAAGTGAGTTTGCATAGAAGGGCGCGAGGGAGACGCGGCGGCGGCGGCGAGCGCGCAACATGCAGCGCGCGTCGCGACATCTATCGGCCCTAACTAGGAGCTCGCCCCACAAATTAAATATATTTTTTCGTGACGACGTTGTTCGGCGGCGTATTAGCACCGCGGTCATGTGCGCGGAGGTTTACTAGTTATATAAGGCTCGCCGCACACGGACCACTTTAATATTCGCCACTGGACGTCTACAATTAACGCTTGAACAATTTCATAACTCGGCTCCGCCTTTGAGCGAGCTCAAACTCTCTTACGGGAAAAAAATTAAAAAATATATCAGCTCGCGAGCAAAGGAAATAAACAAACAGCCGAGCACAAAGAGCCGGTGGACGGAACCCGTAATTAGATTAGTGCGAGGTCTCGATCGGGCCCCTCCAACTTCTTTATAATCTGCGGATCTCTTTTGACAACTACAATTTTATTATTCGCTCGTAACTTGCCTTTGTTTTGTGTTGTGTTTGATAAATTGATGTTTTGTTGGCGGATTGGTATCGTAAATAATCTCGGGCTAGACTGGAAAAATACTTACATAAAGATCGAACAAATAAAACATTTCAAACATACCAAACTCTGGTTAACAAGAGTGTTAAAAAAATTAATGTAATTAAAATTCTTCATCTTGTCCACATAATGAAAATGAAAATGAAACAATAGAATGAAAGAATAGATCTGCACTAAAAAACTCTACAGCGATACATAGTACATCGTTATAATCCCAGAGTTGAGGGTTGTCAAGAGGCTGATAATGGGGCATGAAGTGACCTTCTTAAACGAATGCGAAACAGTCTCATAGTTTGGTAAATTAATCAAACTGGTCACCATTTTTTATTATTTTTCCGATTCCAGCCACGTGCAGGTTGGCTGACTTCAGTCTTTACATGCCATAAAATATTTTCGTGTTTATTTGCTTCGTAACTGCACTACAGTTTTAGGAGGATAATCGCTATTGCGTAATTGTCTCAAGTACCTACCTTAAACAAAGGAAAATTACATATAATGCGTCATTGAATACACACGTGTGTAACATAGGTCGCGTCATGTGTCCCGAACTCATTAAATGACAATTACCGACGCGTTGCATGATCTATGCATTGAAGATGCTGCTTAACATCTGTTACCTCTGATAATGCCGCATACATACAATAATGTACGTTAGCAAATACATTGGACTTACGTTGTTACGTTATTGTACGTTGACACTCTCCGTGGCGCAGTTGGTTAGAAGCCCACTGTGAAACGTGAGGCCGCGGGTTCGACCCCCAAATCGAGACAAATACATATTTGTTTGATCCACAGATATTTGTTTCGAGTCTGGGTGTTTGTGAGACCTAAAAGTCTCTCTTAGTTCCTGATACTCACGACACAATACTCGATCTGAGTGTGGGGTCGGGAATATGTATGTGACTGTTGGGCGTAGGTATTTAATATTTGTTTATTTTGTGTTTGGGTTGTGACATGTGTATCAAGAGGTTCTGGGTTCGATTCTCACTTAACTTTCAGTTTTTTAGTTTTGAAAAGTCTTGTTATGAGATGTCTTCGACTGTATGGTCTGACTCACTGAAAGAAATGCAATACCAAATCTATTGGTTCATATCGGCATTCTGTGAGACAATGGCACCACCACCAACGAGCTGAATAATGTATGTATGCAGTTATTACAGCAAGGCTCTAGTAGTGAAAATGGAATTTAATTAATATACGATACAATTTTTTTTTAGGTACTTAACTTGCTTTAACATGGTCTATTCGCAAAGAAGTTATTTATTATGTGATTACCCTGGATAATGCAAGAATATATATATATATATATATATATATATATATATATATATATCAATTGAAAAATTCTAGTCACTTGGTAGTACGTATAAAGTAAACTTATATCCAAATTATTTCAAATCACTTAGGCTACTTACGAAATATTTATAGAATTTAAGAACAGAAAACGTTGTTAACGCGGCTTCCAAATTCTAATTAAATCTAACTAATTATAATAAAAATGTTACTTTTAGTCATAATGTAATTAATTTTTATCACAATAAGATAACCGGTTTCAAGTTATTGCACAAGTAACAACATGATTACCCCGCGACTAATACACGTCAGTAGAACCATATCTTTATTGGTTTCATTTAATTATAATGGCATGGATTTCCACTGGAAACATTGTCGTATTGAAAATACCAAATGTATGTGAACTCTTTAATTACATACAGAAGTTCGAAAGGTTAATGTTAATTATATGAGGAACTATTGATATGTAACGTATTTTTATATTGATTCCGCTACTCTGATACATTACTATCTGTTTTACTAAACAATTGAGTGTTTGAATAGTTTAGCTAATTACACGACATTGAAAGCCAACCGAACCGCAACCAGTACATTGGTGAAAAACTGTGACGCAAAGCTCAACCTGTGTGTAATGTGCATCCAGTTTCGATCAGATCAGCATTATTATATGAATGACTGGGAGATAATCACCGGCGTGATACTCTGTTTGGATAGTACTGGTATCACAATCCGATGACATGATGATAAACTCATTTGCAAAAAAAAACGGGCACCTAAGTAATGAACCATTTCAAATGTTACTATTGGTTTGTTTGATAATTATAGATAGTCTTACTTTCACAATTTTGTAAATTAATAAGCAAATAATCGTTTTCGTCAGTATTATCATAAAATTTTGATAAAATTTATGGGTTTTAATGCTAAAGTTCACTAGTAGTGTATGCTCGCTAGTAGTGCATATGCTCGTGAAGTAAAAGTTAACAAAGATTTTTGTTTGTTTTTTCTTTAATAAAGTAAAAGCAGATAAATGTTTAGTATCGAGTGTGACCCCCTCTAGCTGAAATCACAGCTTGAATTTGTCTGGGTATGCTAGCGAGGATATCCCGGATACTTGCTTGCGGAATACGTTCCTACTCCGCGGTAATCACATTCTTCAGCTCTCTGATGGTCTGCGGAGCCGGTTGTATTGATTTCACGCGTCGTTTCAGAACGTCCCAGACATGCTCTATAGGATTGAGGTCGGAACTTCGAGCTGGCCAATCTAAACGACGAATGCCGACCTCTTGCACATACGCTGCCATATCGCCAGACCGGTGGGCGCGAGTGTTGTCGTCCATAAAAATTGAGTCTTCGCCTAAAGCGGCCAATGCGGGTTGTGCATGAGAAATTGGAACTTCCGTTATGTATCGATGTCCAGCCAGTGAGCCGTTTTCAATGAAGACTAACTCTGTACGATCCATTTAATTTATTCCTGCCCAAAACATAACAGAGCCCCCACCATAAGGTGTGATTTCTTCAAAACAATCCTCTGCAAAGCGTTCTCCTCGTCTTCGTAGCACTCGCCGACGTCGATCTTCACCGAACAGAGATATCCTGGCTTCATCGGAGAACAGGACCTATTCCAGTCTTCTTGAGTCCATGACTCACAATTTCGAGCAAACCTAAGCCTGGCAACTCTGTGCTCACGGAGTAACTTAGGGCCGCGGGCCGGGCGATGACTGCGTATATTGGCCGCGAGAAGCCTCCTCCTGACCGTCCATAGACTAACATGCACATTTCTTACTTCTTCGAGGTTGTTCTTAAGGTCCACATACGAAGACTTGCGATTTGTCAATGCGCGACTCACAAGAAAACGATCATCCCGTGGTTGGGTACATGGTTTTCTTCCAAAACCAGGCCTTCTCTCGACGGAACCGGTGTCTTGATACCGCTGTCAGGTCCTTTGAACCGTCGAGCGACTCACACTTAGCCTCTGAGCCACGAAGCATTGGCTGCAACCCTCTTCGAGCAACGCAATAATTTTGGTAGCTTTTATCACTTTCTCTAACATTATTGAGACAGCTAAACAGCAATAAATGAAGCTTTGACAATTAAGAATATGAAATAAATTCATAAAAAATGACTAAAAGTTATGAAAACCGATATTATCTTTTGGAACTTCGCACCAAAAATGTAGGATAAAAAGTGGTTTTCTGTAAAAACGAGCATCAAACGAAAATTTGAATTTAGAACGTACTGTTTTAAACACCACGGCATTTTTAAAACTGGCTAGTAACATGTACAAATGATTGAAATCATTTTTTTAAAGAAGAATTAAAATCAAAACCGCCCGGTTTTTTTTGCAAATCCCTTATTATATCCCTTAATATAATTCCTTAATATATCCATGGTATAGTAAAACGAGTTTTACCGACCCACTTTTTAATATTCGAGTGAGTTAAGTTTTCAATGTTGCAGAAAGTACAATATATTTTCTGATGTCTATGAAATCTAACACTCCTAACCAACGAAGTCGGGCTATGTGTGATTCTTAAGTGTATTTATTTCACCATTCCAAGAAGATCAACAAAGGCAAGACTCGACTTTCCCTTCTTATTAGTATAAACTCAATCCCACACTTGTAATATCCATATCAAAGGTACGCAGATATGATACGCGATCATCAGATAGCATCGGTCGTCAACCCCGCGGGAGGGGGCGGTGCGGGGCGGCAGCGGGCGCCCATTGCCTATCGCCAGCGATTTTCCAAATCGCCGTCCGCCGCCCGAGGCGACTCCCTGTAGACGACTCACGACGCGACGTCGAACCTTCATATGACACGTGAACTTTATTACACGACACTTTATTTTTTGTCATCTTATGCTACTGCCAGCGTGGCAACGGGCCCCAAAAACAATCTAAATTCTTTATTCAATAACATAACAGCGGTTTTAAAAATATTTGCTTTGGCCCTTAAACAGCTCTTCCCGGAAAATCACGCAACGAAGGCACACATCTTTTCATGTACATATACTCTAATAAACGAAGTCTCCAATATAATATGAGGTTATAAAATAAATTTTTTGAACGTATACAATGACCCCCAAATAAATACCTACTTGATGTGAACTCAGTATGTTAAGTCACAAAGTATACACCCAACCTAATAAGCATTGCACGACACTTCTGGAAACACACTATTTTTGACTAGTGATTGTGGACTGTGGACCTCCGGTAGGAACTTAGATTCAGCACAGGACTTCTTTTGGCTAAATATGAAGATGCTGATGATGATAACACAGCAGGCAACTAGCTCCGCTGTCGCTGACTCCTGTACACCGTGCGTGTAGTCTACAAGATTGAGTTTTTATGTAAGTGCGCACCTCGCGGCGGCGCGCGGGCGTTCGACTCGCGTTTTATGTGCGGCCCCGGGGCTCAGGCACATTTCAACATTCAGCTGTCACCGGTTTTTTCACATCGCCACCGCCCACCGCCGTAATCTTCAAATCTAACTGGCCGTAAAACTGAAATAAGTTTAGAACTGCGTCTGCCTCGACAGCCAGTCAACGGACCCGCGACTGTTTCACCTTCAATTTTCTATATTTTGGCAAAACTATTGCGAAATTCATTTTAAGACCTCTTTACATATTAACGAAACAATGTATGGAATTATATTGTGACGAGTGATCGTTTTAAATTTGAAAATTTACTGTCTACCTATCTACTAATGAATACAGCGGTATTGACATGTTGATAAACATACATAACACTCTCCACATACTCTATAATTCGAAAATAAGTTAAAATACGAATGTGCCTAGATACTCCACAAAAGGTTCGAATCCTCTTATCGTTCGTTGTACCCATGGACTAAATTTTGAGAAAATGATAAGTATCATAGAGAATAGTATTAATTATTATATGAGAAATGGAAAACTTATGTCTTTTTTTTTTTATTGGCTTGTAGGCAGACGAGCTAGCGGCCCGCCTGATGGTAAGCGGCTACCGCTGCTGATGGACCTCCGTAGTGCCAGGGGACCAGCACAACAAAGTCGCTGCCTACCTCGAGGAGAGTACTCTCCTTAAACCTCGTTTATATCTTACTTTGGACCTCGAACATCCGAACTTCGTTTCATCATTGTGTACCCCTCAACGTACTTAACTCTTAACATGATTCATGAAGGTCACAACTACAAATTCAACCATTATAATCATACATACATAATCGTCTGGCCTGTATCCCATAGGGGTAAGCAGAGACTATAGACCGCCACTTTGCCCGATCGACATTTTACTTTCGCTTCATCCACTTTCACCAACCTCTTCATGCATTCCTGTCAGTTCAGGGTACTACCATTATAATCAGCCACAATATCATTATTATCACAATACTAAAATTAAGCTCCCATAAAATTCAAAGTCCTGTTCCAAGTTTGGAGGTACTATACTACAAGAATACTATAATTTGTAGTAGATGTATCTATACACCTATGTAAAGTGTAGTAAATTACGTGTGCGCCGATGGCAATAAATACAAGGAGTAAAGTTGTGGCGCTATCTGACAGGGGTACCTCCGCCACGCGTTATCTGCAGATGACCGCAAGCAGTTTTGTTTGTTAAATATTGACGGCCGCTATCGTCTTAGATTAACTGAGGGGCCCGGGGATTGGTCGGCTACACATGGAGATTATATTATTCTAGGTGGAGTGGACAAGAAACTCACTCTGAAATGAGATCTTCTGATACAAACTTGGCTCTAAAACAGATTTTTGTATCATCAACAATTGTTTGAATAATCGTAAGACCGAAACGCCATCTGCGGTTTAGGATATCCATGACTCAAGATGTACATAATATATCTAATATTCAAGCAACTTTTTTTTATTTCGCATGTCATTGACCTCAGTGAAAAGGATGTTAGGTAAAGTCTAGATAAATTATGCACCGACGAAAGGTGATTATTTCTCGTCGGTTAACATAATGGTTCCGTTTCATTTTTAATTATATATACGCAAGCTGAACCCAAACTCGACGCACTTGCATGCAGAAATATTTCCAACCATTTCATACGTTAGACGCTGTTCAAAGGGAAATGAAAATTATATCGATTAAATAAAGCTTAAATTTTCATTGTAGACTTCTCAAAATCAAATACTGTATACATAGAACATGCATAAGTAATACATCACCAACTTTGTATTGGCTAATTACTGTGAACGTCTCTAGACATTTACCGATATATGATCGATATAAATCACAGCGTAAAGTATCGAGCGTAGTGTACAGACGACGCACCGCTTCTTATTTATGTGGAGATGAGTTTATCAGCAGCGGGACCACACACGCTGTATCGCGCCCTACTACACACTGGTGCACTTATTAGAATTAAGAATAAAGTTAGAAAATTTTATCAACAAACCAATATAACATTTTATCAGAACAAGTCCCACAGGCACTAATGTTTTAACATAACATCACGCTTATTTTTCTTTCTTCTAGAATGATTTCTCAAATGCTTTAAGAGAGATATCAACCGACCATTCCCAATGGGTAACTGTTACCTAGTTATCCGATAATTCTACTAAAGACCTTAATTAAGTCAGCAGATGAAGGACCTCCTGATTTTGAATCTCTGAAAACATTTTTCTCGTGAAATCAGTATATCTAAGTTACAAGAATGTACATAATGACGCAAAAGGTATTTACTGGCTCATGTAATACGTAGTGTGGATGTTCGCTAGCAGCGGTGAGACACAAACATGTTTGTTGACCTCCGATCCTGGCCCCGCCGCGCGCGCTGACACCTAACTGCGACGTCTATCGATCGCTACAACACTTCTCAGAATCGTATCGCCACACCGATGACCTTACACCTTTGGACATCTACACGTTCTTTTCCTACGTGCAAGCGGATCGATTAATCGATAAATTAATTAATCCATTTCATAACTATGCAGGTTTAGATTACTTGCGCGGCTTGAAGTTTTCCTGTAAGCATCTTTTTAAATTATGACGCTTGTTTTCATTAGCTAAGACTTCCATAGACTATAATTTACATGAGCGATGTCGTTTGGTACTAGTTAAATTACTGCAAAAATACTTGCAATGCATACATAATATAACAAGGACAAACGTACCGTCGGAGATCTAAAAACAAATAAATAGATCCATTAAAAGTTGCAAAAAGTCGATAGATGCAGGCGAGATTCAGGCTCTGTGCATTCTCTTTTGGAGGTCTATAATTTCAGGCCTGGACTTTCTGTGGCTTAAATTGATAATGATAATATATATCCATTGTTATAATGAATGCTAAAATCGATTGACCGTATCTATAAAGGATAAATATCTCGGTCTGTATTTGTATAAAAAGCATAAGCAATTTAAAGATAATCCCATAAGCTATCAGTTATGTAGGCGGAATGTTTGCGTGGTGGCAGGCCTCGTGGGTCCGATATCGTGTTCCCTTAACGCCTCGCCTCACCTCGCACCCGCGAATAAAACTTATCGCGCTCTTGTCCTTACCTAAAGCACAACAACTACCCAACTTACCTTTGCCATACACACAAACCTTAACACCTGGCAATACAGCTCAAATTTAAATAACAACATACGAAGCTATGTGTGTCTGATATAAAAATGCGAGGACACACGGACAACGGAGATGATCTAAATAGGCGGGCTCCGTTTTATAGAGGTGGTTGATTGCGCGAAATTTCTTTTAGTTTTCCATAGCGCTGGCTCCACGCAAATGTTGCATTGGGGATATGCGGAGTTACAGATTCTATCATCTAATCAGGGTGGTCTAGTGGCCGCGTATAGTGGTTTTGAATCGGACGATTCTACGTTTGTCTCTTAGTTTGTTTTTCTTCTCAGAACTGGATTATAACGTGGTAAACCAGCAAAAATACATCAAAAGGCAGAAACACTATTTGATATATTTATTTCCCTCTTATTTAGTTCCCTCCCCCCTTTTTAATAATTCACCTCATCTGCAATAAACCTAACGCTGTGCAACAGGCCAACCCCGTGATTTTTGTAGCGCTCCAGCAATTTTCAACAGTACTAAAATTCATTAAATAAAAGACACAATATGCGGCCTTCTCACACACGCAATTTCATCATATCAGTTGCAACAACACTGGTGTCCGACACAATAACAGCGGCGTGGATGTGGTCCAGTGACCCCTGTTCTTAAGATAAATGTGCGGGAAGGGTGCAGAGCTGGTCGCAGGTGTACCCGCAGCCCGGCGCCTCGGACCGCGGTCGACGCCAGTGCTAATTGCTGCTTTTCAAATTCACATTGTATTGTGGGGAGAATCTGTACAATTAATTCTTACGTTGTCTTACCCAAGTAAAAGTGCTTGGTGACCTATTAGTAACGGACCAGACGCGACTGGCAATATGTTCGCGGTGGTCGCGGGTTCGAATCACAGGGTACACCTATGACTTTTCGGAGTCATGTGTGTATTGATAGTCAATTACCTTGGAGTAAAACACCATGAGGAAACCTGCACATCATAGCGATTTGTATGATTTTCTATGGTATGTAAAGTCCGCCAACCCGCACTAGGCCAGCGTAGTGGACTATATTGCCTAACCAATCTCAATCTCGATTGTAGAAAACTCGTGTCCTGCAGTGGGACGTATATGGGCTGATATAGATAGATATATGTTTTCTTAGTTACTAACAGAATTAGGATGATGGCGTCATGGCTAGATAATAGTTTTACTATGGTGCTATTAATGACGCATTTTTGACGTAGTTTATCGACCTATGATGTCTATCTTATGAAAATGTACATTAGTACAAATGCTTCAATGTTGTTTTGCTATTAGTGGGATACTCTCATCTACAGATAGCACCTTATGTACACGATAAGGTTTTGAGCAGGCCGGCATAATTGTATTGACTGGAGAATGTAGAAACATCTCTTGGCAGTAGAATGCTTGATTTGAATTCCACCGCACTTAACATTTGGTGCATATTTGCAATATAAAATTCTTTGCCTATACGCTTGAAACGTCAATGTAAATACGTAATTAAATTACAAAGAAATAGTAGTGACGCTACTGTGGTTAGAAACAATCGCTGAAGTGTTAGGCAATTATTAAACCCTTGTTATGCGTACTCGTAGTTGTGAATAACTTAACTGAATGTCAGTAGTGACGGCACTATAGGTGATGACGTAATAACTTCATGACGTAGGAAGCTACTGTTGCGAAAGCAGACACTGCGTTGAGTGCAATTTGCCTATCGCTTATAGCTTATAGCCTATAGGCTACAACTTGAGCTGAATGTATTTATCGTTTTACTTTATGACTTAAGTGCAAAATTAAGTATCTATATGCTAAGTAAACTTTACTAGTTCGTTTTTCTTGTGTAGATGCTACTTTGAGTAGACTGTAAAAATGTTGTGTAAGTTGTCAGTTTAAATTAGAAGATCTATACTACTTCAGTAAAGGTAGGTCTGAATCAACTCGGCACAGGTTTATGAAAGCAGCGATACTCTCAAGCCGCTCTTATGTTTAGCATATTTCATTATTTTCAAACAGTAACATTATAGATCGATTATATCATAGAACGTCACTCGATAATTTATTCGCCTACCTTTTCCGACTTCTAGCCTACTAGGTTATTAAATTTACTTCAGCGTAAAACAACGAAAAATGTGTACAACCAACTGACCTACGAAGAATAAATCAAAAGCTAAATAAACGCTAATTGTACTCTTGAACTTGTTTCAAAAATGAAGCACACGTTTAAATAAACATGTCACATATTCGTAATTTACGCTGTTGTCCGGCGGGGCGCGTATTGCGGGGGAGAAGAGGAACGGAGGGGAGGGGAGGATGTTGCGCGACACCGCCGCGACAACTTTGTCGCGTGTCGCCCGCGTTAATTGTTGTTTGTAATTTGTTCGCACCGTAACAGCCAAGGTGATATTTTAGCGAGCCGCGCAGGGACGTACGGCCGCACACGGCGATTACTCATAGGGGACAATATTATTGCTCATACACAAATTAGTACGTCTCATTGGGCTATAGAGAATGTGAATTTGGATGTAATTCAAGATGTTAACACAATGTAACTTATTGCACTTTTAAAACAAGATTTCATACATACAAACATAAACTCACGCCTTTTTCCCAGAAGGAGTAGGCAGAGGTGCCTGGACACCCACATTTTGCCATTTTATGTTCCGTCCCACGATGTGATAGGTGGCTAGCCTATCGCCTTATCAGGCAAAAATTCCTGACTCCAGTCTGATAATGAATAGAAAAATCCAATATCACTTTGCATAAGATTTCATATTAGATCATTTCTGAAACCAATGACGTCACGACGACTTTAGAAATTTACTGACTCTACAACCAATCTTTCACAATTTTAATAAGACTAGAGTGCGTCATATAGTTATAAATGTAAGAAATTCTAAGAAAATATTGTAAAATTAAACTGTGATTGCTAAAATAGGAGATCTTCCGGAAAACCGAGTTATTTCTGAACAAACAGTACGATATTACACTTGTGTGAGTCACACTGAGTAATATTATGTTATTGACAAATTAGCTGACCAAATGCGTCATCATCTATTTTCCTCAAAAACTTTCCACGAACTTGTTGTAATTGTAATTATTTTGAAGAAATTAATTTTGAAATATAATTTGATGAAATATTTACTTGTTTAAATACATATAATAACAAACAAGCTTGTTATTGTTGGAGAATTTTTTCATAACACTCAGCAGTAACACATCGAATGTAAAGTTGCTGATGCATTAAAACTAATCACGTTATTAAATACAATAGGTCAAACATGACTCAATGATAATAATGATAAAAAGAAAACAAGAATCTTCACTGATTTTGAAGGGGGGTCCGGCTCCCGCGGCCGCTCGTCGTTCCGCACCGACTACCCACATTTAAATGTAAATGCGTAAACTTGCACGCGAGTTTTGACGGCTACCTACGCACATAATTTTCGTTTGTCCAAGTTATAAATTACTCAGAGCGTCCGACCTCCCCTGTTGTGATTTGAATATGATTAAATCTAAATGCTGTCTTACTCATGGGCGAAATTTTATTCAATTACGTTTTTTTTACCTTCAAAAAGTGTTTTACCACGAATTAAATTTGCATGCTATTATAGTTCAGGAGGTAATAGGTACAAGTCGCTTCATTTTATGGTAATTACTAAATATCAAAAAGCAAGGTGAATGAGTGACGTTATATTAATAGTCAAAATGAAAGTAGGAATTTGAATTTGGTCATTTTGACAGAGATCCCGAGGTCACCAGACTGCCTCGGTGGCGCAGTTGTACTACGGCATGATTGCTAAGCTGAAACTAAACTTTATTAAGGCTTTGAATCCTGGTTTGGGTAGTGATATTGGATTTTTCTATTGATTATTATCAACCTGGAGTCAGGAAGTTTTTCTAGATATGGAGATAGGTTGGCCCCCTGAAGCAAGTCTGCTTGCCCAACCAAAAGTCAAAATTTTCTAAATACGTCATCACGAAGCGTTGTAAACACAATTGGGGTCATCAACAGGCTCCCCTACGATATAGGTCACGCGACAAATGCAGTCTAGTTCATATAGATCTGATAGTATCAGACAGCGAAGGGTTAGACTACGAGTACATTGTATTAATTGATGGATATTTTTTATTGTGATAAATGGTCAAACAAGCATGCCATTCAACTGATGGTAAGTAATACAATCGCCCTTAGACAGTAGAAAAACCAAGCAACACCACGAATTTCGAAGCAACTCTTGGCACTCCAATGCGGTCACCATTCTAAGACATGTATGTGATGTTACGTCTCATTATGTCCAGTAGTTACCCTGGCTATATTGCTGCAAATAAATTTGTTTTTTTTTTCACAGTTATTCGGCAGTGGGCCTTGGTTATAGAGCGAGTTAGAGTGTGTTACATAATTATCACAACTAAACTACTTCATATTGAACCAAAAGCCATTAGACATTGAAGTAAGTAGAAAGTTTTGCGTTTTATTGACGGCAGGACCTTACAATAACGAGTCTGGATAAACTACAGAGAAGTCTAATTCGCGCGACCCAATTCGCAGATGAAATTCGACCATTGTTGAAAGTGGAGGGCGCACATACAAATCTGTGTGATTTAACGTATTCGCAAAGCAGAGGTAGGGCCCTTAATAGCCATTGAAACTGAACAGAAACGTGAGTGGACAAATTGGATCGGACCGGGTCACGATAAGGGCCCCGCCAAGGAAAGGGAAACGTCCATAAACAACAGCCGACTCGGACCCAATTAATAAAGCAGCCAACACTGAAGTAGCGCAATTAATTCTGTGCCTTCGTAGATTTTAATAGTTCACATAAATCAGAGCGCGACGGCGGGCGGCGGGCGGCGGCGACCGGCATCGGCCGGTAGGTTAATCGTCGTTTAATATGCCGGACCGGACTATCGCTAACTTACTACAAATATATTGCCTCCAGCGACTGATAAAGCACGGCACGTGATCCCAACCTTCGCTGATTACAACAGTTTTTCTTTAAATGTTAGTGGCACCCAACGTGGTGTCCTGTTATCTCGAAGGTTCTCAATCCAAAATGTTGCCATAATGTCATTATTTGCATCCGACAGGAAAACAAAAGCTTTTGTACTTCTGCTAAACCAGCTCAGAATGAGCAATCAATCAAGTCAGCTCCTGTAATAATCGTGTCTAAAACAGCTTTATATGAGAACAGATGTACCTTAAATTATAAACCAGTTCAACTGTAGAATTAGACCACAGTTAAAGCGAATACGGATCCAGTAATATTTAATCAAAGTCAAATGTACCCCAACGCAGGTGTCTGTTCAATTACCAACGCATTTAATGCACGGAGTGGACACTTCCCAAATTCAATTCAAGCCAGACTTCAGTTCTCGTTAAGTGGTTATATTCTCTAACGGCCGAGAGGACGGCCGCTGGACACTAAACACAAGGTGCGAGGAAACTGTCGGGGTCGGTACGGGGTGCTGTGCGGGGTAGAGAGAGAAGAGGGGGAGGGGGTCGAGGCGACGACACCTCTGGATATTGAATTTGCGGCGGCGGGCGAGTCTCAATTGTTATCTGCCGCTGCAAGGTCGTCCCCGAATTGCCCCTGCCAGGTACTACAGCCCTTTCTTTTACACCAGGGTTGGTGCTACGTAGAAATTTTAAAGTGCATTATTATGGTTTTAAATAGTTATTCAATTAATCGAAATTATTAAGAAGTATGAATCAGATTTAAGAAATAAAATTGAGGCAGCTAATGAATTCTACAATATTTTGATTACCACTAATATGGAAAAGACAACACATCATACGACAATCGATCTTTACGACAATTCATCATTTGGTAACCATTTACAAAAAGTATTTGCCTCTTCAACTCCAAAACGATGATATTATTATTGTAGATAGAATAAGCTACACAGTGGTAGAGCCACGCATGAATAGGCAGATTCATTCGGGGCTATATCACAATCTCACAGGAGATCGACTTGAAGTGACAGCTTTGCTGGCTCATTTCCTTTTTCCTTTCCACCCCTCACCTAATTTAATGGGCTGGCAACACATCTTTGATCCAAGCGTTATGAATGTGACCATTAACCTTCAGTTGCCTGTTTTGCTTGTTTGCGGGACTTATTATAAAATAAAGTTTAATACAATAAACCATGAATGTTGTCGCGAGTTTTACCGCAGCGCGACAACCCTAGGTGGTGCGTCGTCGGCTCGCAACAGCGGTCATTGGTCAATTTATTTCTTGCGCCTGCCCGGGCCGCAGTTATCATGATTGAATTAAGTAAGGACCGGAGTCGCAGCGACCGTGATTTAGCGCCCCGCTCGCCTCGCAAACCTCGCACGCTGCCCGCAAAAACGGAACTTGGAATTTTAATCGTGGGAATGTACGGATGGCCGTCCGTTTGTCCGGTGGAGTTTATTTAAGGTTAATTTCGATGAGTTGATTCGGATGTTAGTTTGCGTCCGATTGGGGTCAACCGTTATCGTGCCGATGCTAATGCCGGTCGGGTTTGGATATTGTTTGATCTGGTCATGAATTATTTTAATTTGTAAAACGGATATTTTGGTACACCATTTTTGGAATTCTGATGTGTTCCATTTTGCCCTGATCAGTGTAGTGGCACAGAAAAATATTTGAAAAACGTAAATAAACTACTTTTCTCATTATTAAGTATAATATCTATATTATATTACATTCCATCTTGCGTCATAAATCGTCTTGTGACACATTAACAACACAAAAAAATCACTTTTATATATGAGGTAATATTTTTTTTTTTTTATTGCTATGAATGGCGAGACGAGCATGCCGTTCGCCTGATGGTAAGCGATACGACAGCTCATGAACAGTAGCAAAACCAAACAACACCTTGAACCACAAAGCAATGCTTGGCATTCCACTGCGCTCGCCATCCTGAGACATAAGATGTTAAGTCTCAATATGTCCAGTAGTTACTCTGGCTACAATGCCCTTCAACCCGAAACACAACAGTGTGTTTACACTGCTGTTTGACGGGAGAAATAGACACTGCGGTGGTACCCACCCAGATGGCCTCTCACATATGAGAGACCTACCACCAGTAATATACTCATATACCCAAACAATAAGTTCAAAGTAGATAATCTGAGGAGAAAAATGTATTTGATGGATTCTGTCTGACGCGTAGCACCGTAGCACTCGCTCCGTAGCATTGTAGGTAAGCCTGTGCTACGGCGTAGCAACCGCGAGCTCGGAGGTTGTTAATTGAGTCTCATCCAGCAATGAAAGGTGGCTTAACACCACAGACTTAACACTAACGCTTCTACTGTACAAGTAACTATACCTTACTTGACAGTTTGTAGTAGTCCTTAATTCCTTACAAATATATTTTCATGGCAATATGTACACATATATTAAGTGCTATGGGTTTTCGAGGGTGATGAAGTTTATTTTGAACATCAAAGTATGTGACTAATTATTTTAATATTTTTTTACTGTTTCAGTAAAATGACTACACGGTAGTTAATAGTACTGTCTCAATTAAATATCCACTAGCAATAGAACGTTATATATTACTTACCGGTTCAATCACTTCTTCGCCAATTGTCTAAACATAATTTATTTATGTCTCCTTTTTTATAATAATGCTAATACTATTTCATAAACAAATATATTACTATAAAAGCAGTATAGTTATTTTTGCGAGAGAAGGATCCCAAAGGACGCGATCGTTGGAAGTACAGCGAAGTAATAAGTACTGAGTTATCTATTCTGAAGGCAAATTTATTTTCTTCACAAAAATGATTGTTTGTTTCTACAGTACCTATGGTAAGAGTATTTTTACCACACATACCACATAATATCCAATACTGAAATGTGAGCGTAATAAAGCTTAAAATGGGGCCATCAAATTGTTAGGTAAGCCTGTGCTACGCCGTAGCAACTATTTGTAATACGGATTACAATCAGTCAATTTTCTAAGACACCAGGGGAAGTACGTCGACTTCATCCATTCTGTATTGAAATCCCAATGGTGTACAGTAGAATATTACAGTTTAGGGTTTTCCATACAAATATTTACATTTTAATAAAGATATTAGCAAGGAACCAAATATCAGGTCACAGAATACACGCGCCTCCGCGACTGAGCGCGTAAAGTATTGCCTTCGAAGCAATTCCAATTGATTACACGCATCGGCTCCAAGACAACACCAACCACATCGCAATCTCCACATTACTATTCAGCGCGAGACCGGCTTATACCCATAAACAATCTACTAGTTTGTGTATTTATTGCTTACATAACTACTAAGATTGTACGGGTACTTGCTAACCACGTACACAAGATGAGTGTTGATAGTGAAGGCAAGAATAACTTGATAATCTTGAATAATTATTTATTTTTGAATGTTAACAGTTTAGTAGGTCGAACGTGAGCGAGAACTAACTGATATAAATGAAACGCACAAATTTATATTTTGGCGTAAGCGCTGAGTTTGCAAATGTGCGACTTGCTCGTACAAAGATAAAACATGCATAAAAATAGAAATACACAACAATCTCAAGTGAAAAATAAATAATAATAAATACATTAACTGCCTCCGTGGGGCAGTCGTTTCGACGCCGCCTGTGAAACGAGAGGCCACGGGTTCGATCCCCGCGCCGAGAGAAATGTTTGTGCGGCCCACAAATATTTTCTTTCGGGTCTGGGTGTTTGTGAGACCGAAAAGTCTCTCGTAGTTCCCGATACCCGCGACACAAGACTCCATCTTAGTGTGGGGTCAGGACTATGTAAGGTAAAAGCACCAATAGTAGACAATTTAAGGATAAATCAAACTTAATTCTCAAAATTCAAAAATGTTTTTCAAAAAATTAAAGTTACATTTTCTTTTACTATTAGAGCAACATTTGAAATGTAACTATTTCATAATAATAAAATTAAGATTGCTTTATTTTATATAAAAAAATATATTTTCTTAGGATTGCCGTAGTCACTAATAGATGACAGTATAAAAAAATCAGATGCCCCAATAATAGACATCAATTGGCACCAATAATAGACATGAGTACAACATCATTTTAATATTATGTGTTATAAAAAAAATACAATTTAAAATCAAACCGAGCACAGATTGTGCTTTAGAATTAATTAAGTAACAAAATATATTTAATATCTTCTTCTTTCTTTCAAGGACTTAAAAATTACATTATCATCAGGTGTGATCTTATTTTCTTCATGGTAATTTTCTTCACCTGTATATATATTTATTATTATTAGTCCTATATCAATTTCTAATTAATTATCTTTCTTATTGATTTTCTTTTTCCCATCAAATCATTCTTAGTTGATCTCAATTCATCTCATCATTTTTAATTGCTCGAAACGTAATCTGAAATTAATGTATGCTACTAGTGGACATCTAGTAGACTCTAATAGTTGACACTGTCTTCTTTTAATTAGCCTAGTGTACAGCAAACGAAACTCAGATATGAATGTTGTGTTCACAACATAAATAAATAAAATAAACTACCAAGTTCACACATGTCATCTTTTAGATTTTGATCAATTTCTGGAACTAATAGTAGACACCACTAAAAATTTATACAAAAACAAGCCAAAATAACAAGGAAATGGTCCAAATAAATCAATAATGTAATATCCATATAATACCGAAACCCGATATAGCCAAAAGTCATATAATATAAGACAAAACCATACTGTTTGAAAATCAGTTCCTTAAGAAAAACGCTAAGAATTACGCGCATAATGGCGCGAAATCACTGTTTGTGGTCAATTAACAAAAAAATTGAAATTTACTTCTGACAGTGCAAACAAGCTTTTAGGCATGTCTCATGAATGGTACGAGGTGGCTTTAAAATTAGGAGCAATGTCATTAAAATATTTAGTTTTCTTATTAGAAAATATTTTTTCGAAAGTGTCATCTATTGGTTCAGTGTCGGGCATTGGTGCTTTTACCTTATGTGACTAAGTGTTATTTATTATTCTTTTATTTATTTACATTATTTCAATTTATAATAAGATTATGCACATAATACAAAGCAATATAAATATACTCATTCCCTAGTGGGGGCCACATACCGCGAGTGCAGCGTCGGGGATTATATACAAGGCGGACACTTGAAGTTATGAAGGTGGCATATAATGGGCGTTGGAAGCAGAGTATTTACTTAAGTTCCCTAAAGAAATCGCTGCAAAAAGTTTAAGATCTACATTGGATATTTCTTGCCTGCAGATGTTTAGTATGTTTTATTGCAATTCAGTTGATTAACATTCGGAGTAAAGGCAGGTTGCCGGCGAAAGTGAAACATCTATTGGAGCGCACGTCAATGGCAGCGTTACATCAAATTATTCCATTCCATTTTAGACGAAATGTATACAGAGCAAACATGAAAAGAGAACAAAATTAAGCATTACTGCGAGACGCAAGCCACGAGCGTCGGCGGAGACGGCGGAGTACTCAATGCAAAGAAGTTTTTTTATCATGCAGCGTTGTCTTCTGTTATGATTAACGTCGACAAATGCTACGAATTCTTGTTACTATTGCTCTTAAAGACTGCCCATTTTAATTATCATTATCTTATTAAGATTATAATCCAATTAGGGATGTCTACAGTTCGTTAGAAGCCAAATCTAAAAATTTCCACAGCGACACACTGAAATTCGCCATATTCAGCGAATTTCAAACACCTTTATAGACTATCTGTCCTCCTTCTTTGTTATATGTCCATTGTTAAACCCTATTTATTGCTATGATTTTATTAATTTGATTCATTATGAGGACGTATTGTATTGTATTGCATTGTTAAGAGACCGCTAGCGCTTGTAAGTAGGGCCTGAATTTGCCACGATCCTGTAGGGCGGTGGGTCCCGTGCAGGCGGCTGGCGCGGTGCGTGGGGGGCGCCCGGGGAGAGGGGGGGGGGCATCAATAATCCTCCTTGTTATTCTTATGCAAATGCCCACCGTACGATAATAAGTGGAACGCGAATCACCAGACGTTATACAGATTGGAAGAATTCGCTGACAGCCCGCGCGGCGCACACTACGCGACTATGCACCCAGATCAAACCACTGCCTCGCGTTATTGTCATTAACGGAAGAATGGCAGAATTATACATTTTGATGGTAACTTGCATTTAGAATATGTAAGTTTACCGTTTTACTCAAAAGATACTTAACGTTTTGACATTGATCAATAAATTTATGATTTGCTGGAGATTTCTATGTCTTTTTACATAAATATTTTAACAAAAGTATCCTAATTTCTGATCCAAACATAATGCCAGACTTGAAAATGAAATTGACTAATTTAAACTTTACTAAAATGATCTCATGATGATAGGTATCAAAATATCACCCCGTGTGTATTCCGCGATACGGCTCGGCATACAAAACGCGTTCATATATTGCACGATATTGATTCCGTTCAATAGCCGATACGGGTGTTGTGCCATCACTGGAGGAACGTATCTAATGGTACGCGCCCCATCCGTGACCCGCGCTCCGCGCTAATTAGGCCAGGAATGTGGAGCACTCATTGAAAAACTGTAACATTTACTTATCGGAGCCCACGTCTCACAAACAGCGGTTTATCTTAACCTTTTAATGGCGAGTACTCTACTGGCTGTTGCCAGGGTTTTTCTAAGGTCTTGTATTAATAGTGATGCGTGTACGCATATAACGATAAACAATTGGCAGAACTTTCAATGTATATTTTATTGACTGTTTGTCTTTAGTGTGTTTGATTCAGCATCATCATCACATCAGCCACAGGAAGTCCACTGCTGAACATAGGCCTCCCCCAAGGATCTTCACATCGACCTGTTGGAAGCGGCCTGCATCCAGCGGCTTCCTGCAACCTTAGCCAGATGGTCCGTCCACCTTGTAGGCGGGCGTCCGACAACTGCTTGCCTGTACGTGGCCTCCACTCAAGAACCTTTCGGACCCAACGGCCATCAGTTCCACAAACTATGTGCCCGGCCGAATTAACTAATTTAATTCATTCAATTGTAATTTAGTAAGTTATTTCGTGCAAACTCTTGAAGACAGAAAGGGGAATATTGATTTTGTTATAAGAATCGGTATAAAAACTTGTTTCACGAAATTCCACACTCACTTTCCACAGAATGTGTACGCGGTATTTTGTTGGATAAAAATCCGTCCCAAAATCGTCACAACAAATTTTATTATCATCACAATTTAATTATAACAAAAATGTTCTTATATTTCTTTGCCGCATTTATAAGATCCTCCCACACAATAAAAATCACAAGAAGCCAAAACTAAACATTGTATTATTGATATGAAGTAATGAGGCTGAGTGATTGATGTAAGTACCGGCGTGATTACTGTACTGACTCATTCCGATGATACGACGTAAAATTTGCATACCGCGTGTAATATATTCGCGGAGTACCTCCGAGGGAGGGCGAGGGAATCACTAAATTACCTACGAATCGTATTGTGTTCCAATTGAGCTCCGGATTAGTATACATCACTTTTTAGGGAATACAAATGAATTGCTTGTAATACACATAAATAATGTCGCAATCTATTTTTGTGTTTGCTACGTATTGTGCAATGTTTCTTGGAATATGGTAATTCGCTTGCATCACATTCTATTTGTTAAACAACCCCTTAGTACTGTTTCAGATACGAGACAAATGTATTTTAAAAGAGGTGTTTTTGTTACTACAGAGATACGAGACCACCGCCTGTAGTTACCCAACTATATTTTTCAATTAAAGATGCGTTGCCGGCATTTAAAATTGTATGTAAGAAACGAATTGATAAGAATATTAACTTTGATTTTTAAAGTCATAAAACTATTTTTTTAATTACTGTTAGTACCTATAAGAGTAATTTATATACCTATGCACACCAGCTCGTGTATTAAAGGAAGTGCACACACACACGCTCACACACACAGTCGCACACACCGCCACCCACACACCGCACGTTGAGCGTCAGGTCGCGCTATCGAGCAGTAGATACGTGGGGCCAGGGGCCAAGGCGCACCACTACGCTCTACTCACGATTTTATGCTCAGATATGTACCGGTGACGTACGATGGACTAGCGTATCTCTTAGGCTATAAATAAGTTAATTAAAAAACGCCACAAATATAACGTTTATTTTTTTTTACACTGGCCCTGCATAATGACACTACGCCTGATGGTAAGCGCAAATAACGTCCAGGCAGAGTATCGAATAGCATCAGACGACAGTCACAAGACATCCGATACAACTATGCCGGCCTGCTGAGATGCGTCTTCACACCACGGCGGAAGGACCCGGGATCAACGTTGAAAGTTACTGCTAAATGTAATTCACTATAGATCTGTTTCTTAAGGTAATTCCCAAATTAGCTACATTGTTTGGCCCGTATTGTGATGGATTAGCATTACGTAAATTGTACAATGCTTTAGGTAATTATTAATTAAATGAGCCTTAACTATACACAATTTGAAATTGATTGATATTTCCTTTTGTGAGATATGTGGTATTAAAGTTGAAGAGATTTACTAGATTCTTTTCGTACACATTCAACTTTTTTTGTCAATACAATTGCATGTTTGCCGTTGCTATTGGAAATCACAAATATTTTTGTGTTGTCACTTTGCGATAAAAAGGGCAGTATATATAAACGAAATTATTAACGCGTATAGCCATATTATGTAGACATTCTCTTTGCGTGTTACAAATGAAGATTACTTTTTACCTTACAAGCCTGCTAAGATGCCTCTTCACACTACGGCGGAAGGACCCAGGATTATAGGAAGGAGGGAACACGTGAGACGGCAAACAATTCAGTGTTGTAGCTTTAAGAGAGAGCTATCGTAAGATTAAAATGGAATGGCTCATATTGTATTCTGTTATTATTCCTCTACCGATTATATTTTCCAGCAAACAGGTGAATTTATCATTACACACGATTTGATTGTCGCAGCCTAATTATTCCTATTTTTGGATTGATCTTGTGTGAATACAATATCTAGCAAGGTGGCATAATCGTACCGACTCGAAGTAAATTACCATCTCTCAACAATAAACTCTATTTGACTTACTATTACATATATATGCAGTTATTTTGCAAAAATCGACCTACGCACTGATAAAAGTTTGAAAATTCAGGGTGTACTAAAAATTATGTTCTTACGCCAAAAGACATTTTGATGTTGGTATTGAACATAATTCTTTTCAATATAGCGACGTTTCAAATACAGACAAATAACCGACAGTTTCTAATCCAACAGACTTTGGAATAACGAGGAAATTCAATTATAAACATTACAGTTAAATCAAGTACCTTACATTAATACGCCAGCATCGAATATTCCAGAAAACATTATATTATTAACAAGACTCAGTAATCGTAATAATTAATAGGTATAATATTATTTTTCTGTATAACCTTATGTAAAGTCCACGCAACGGTGTCGAGTGAACCATCAATGACACCGTTCGTACGGTACTCAGATAAACAGCCAACGTATATGAATGAGTGTCGCTGATAACGCACACATGCACACGCAATCTCGAACACCTATGTAAAGTGTAAACACACACACGCACACAGCGAGCGGACGGACGTCGGCTGCTCTTATCAAACAGGAATTTTACCTTATTGCGTTAGATAAACGTAGAATTAACTCATTGGTAAACAGAGCATAAAACTGTATTTTTTTTTTTTGTTATCTGCGCCGCCCACTTTGTTATTCTCAAGATTAGGGGACCGAGGGCAATAGGCAGTCATTTAAATACTAGGTAGGTCGACTTTGTTGTTTAACGGTTAATTTTCATATAAGATAATTGTCACATTTGATCAACCACTCAGCCAACGTTGGAACAGCGTTTAAGAAATCTTTGATGCATTACCAACCTTTTTTTTTTATTACATAGTTCCGGCAAACCAGCGAGCAGGTCACCTGATGGTAAGTGATCACTACCACTCATGAACATCCATAACGCTTGGATCGTGGATGTGCTGCCGGCCCATCAAATCGGAAGAGAAAATGAAAGGAAAAGGGAAGCGGAATTAGGCATCCAGGCAATCTCACTGAACCATCATGTCCATCTCCTATGAGAGCGTGGTGGCCTCGGACGAGCCTGCCCATTCATGCTTAGTTATGACTGACAACAGCGTGGTTCTACCATTTTGAAAATGTTTATAATAATGGAGGAATGACCGAAGAAGAAAATTAAACATAGTTCTAAATGAATATTTAAAATACGGGTAACCTAGCACCAAACAAAAACGGCGGTAGTTAATACTATAATTCTTTGGTTTTCGTTCAGTTGTGGCACTCTCATTCAAACGCGCTTACATATGTTGTAATTTACTACTGTGACTAATAACCCTTCACTCGGACCAATAACAAAATAGTCCAAATAAATTCCAAATATAATCCGAAGTGAGATTATATTGCTATTTATACAGCTCGGTTTGGTACACCTGCCGCTGTAAATAACTCCGCCCAACTTTGGGTAAACACCTTTTTAATTTATTTGAGGTGTATAAACATGTCGGCTTGATGAGCTCAGAGCGTTGCGCACGCGCAGTCACGATGAACGTCAACAGCGACAGTGCATGTGATGTAATAGGGCGATTCTACGTTATCTTTGTAATAAAGTGATGTCTCGAAAATCGGATCTTACTGACAATCAATATCTAAAAATTTAAAATACATTAGGGTACCGAAAAACAAATATTTACTATTTAAAAAAAATAAGGTTATTAAAATCTTTTTTATCTACACTAATATTATAAAGAGGAAAACTTTGTTTGTTTGTTTGGTTGTAATGAATAGGCTCAAAAACTACTGGACCGATTTTAAAAATTCTTTCACCATTCGAAAGCTACATTATCCACGAGTAACATAGACTATATTTTATTTTGGAATAAAATAGGGTTCCGTAAGATATTTGGATTTTTCGGACACAAACTGAAAAAAATCAACCAAAGAAGTTACTTATTTTGCGTACGCTGCCTAAACTACAAAAGATAGAACCATAAAATGTTATAATTAATTGTAGATCTTATAAATATCTACAAAAAAGTCCGCGACACACTATACTTATCTATGTCGAGTGAGGCACAACAACCACATTTTTATTTAAAAATCTTGAATTTTTTTTGGACTACATTTAAACGCGTTTATTTTACTCATGCCATTAATCCTTATCAAAATAAATTATTTCATCAATAAGTACAGTTTATGTTGATAATATTTGGTCTTTAAATGATGAAAATTGGACATTTGGTTTTGAAGTTGTGGTGAAATTAAAATATTACGATTTCTGCTGCACAAAAATTTCATAAGGCAATCTTTATATGTACATGTATATGGAGAGACGGGATATAATAGAGTGGAAGGTACGAGAGAAGGCTGGGATAGCTGACAGATTTGATAGGACGAAATATAAATGCACGTTATGAGACGGGATGGATAATAAAGAGAAAGGACAGGATGGATTGGGAAGAGACTGAACAGACGGATGAGACGAGATTGAGCCGGACAGTAGGACAGCTACGTCAAGTTTAGGTATACAAGAGTTTATACGAAAAATAACATGCATTTAGTGTGGAGTGGAATCAAAAAATATATGCACCCAGGCGAAGCTGGGTCGGGCCGCTAGTGTTACTATACAGAAACAAATTAAATAAGCTGCACTTAATACTAATCTACAGGGTATCTCAAGACTGCTACCGAAAATGAAGCCGAGTGGGAGTTTTAATGACTTCAGACACAATGCAACTAAATTTTTTGCAAAAAAGATGTGTCGTTTTTTACGTTTTTTTTTTTCTATCGTTTTAGTTTTTTCTAAAATAATAGTGTACACCATTTTATTTTTAAAGACGCTATGGCATGCAAGTGTTTAAATTACTATTTTAGCAAAAACTATGGATTTACCATCTAAATTTTACGATATATAAAAAATCACATTGTCGCGTTTCTTTGCGAAATGTTTTGTTGCATTGTGTTTGTAGTCACTAATACTACCACCCGGCTTCTTTTTCGGTAGCACTCTTGATATACCCAGTAGACTAACATATGAAGCTGAAAAGTTTGTTTGTTTGGTTGTATGTTACCTCTAATCTCAGGAATTACTGGTTCGAAATGAAAAAATAATGTTGTGTTGGATAGGTCATTTATCGAGGAATGCTATAGGCCATATATAGGCGGGAAGCAGTAGTGAAAAATCTAGAAAATACGAGGCAATTTTATTTGTCTTTTTTTTTTTGGTCTCAAAGTCAATATCTGAGGGATCGCTTGCTCCGATATTCTAAATTAATAGCCGGAATTGAAAATTTTGGCCGCCATTTTCAAAAGTGTATCTACACCTGGGCCGTGCCTGGCCCTATCACATCGTGGGGCGGAACATCCAAGGCGAAATATGTGTGTCCTGGCATTGGCAAAAGTTATGAGTTTATGTACGTATGTATATATATATATAAGGTAGATAAGCAAATATCTTAAGCGAAACGCCACAATGATGCCTGCATGGAATTCATGTAAACTGGGAGATCCTAGACCCCAACATATTGCCTAGATTACTAGGGCATGTGTTACACCTTGTGTTCCGCACTCACTATCCGGGCGGATACGAATATCCTGCGAACAACACATTCCGATAACGCTGCCAAATGTAATACGTAAAACATAAAACAGTATTTAACAGTCTTTCTGAGAAAGAAAAACAACTTGAAACTGTTGAATTAAATTACAAATATAAAACTTAAAAAACACGCATTAGTAAAAGTCAAAATTAAAAGGTAAAAATAATTAATAATGAGTTTAAAATTAGAAAATGAAGTGAAATATAAAACATGCACACAGGCGAAGTTAATATACGCGTGTTAAAGATATCAAACCATATCCTAAGGTATTACTAAAATTCGCTGACAGCCCTGACTTGCATATACCACTACAACAAATGAGGGGATTTACTGAATAATATAAAACCTTCGCAAACATACAATATAATGGTAGGTTATTAGGTGATTTCCCTGTAAGAGCGTTGGTGTCAACGCGTACATTGTGGTTGCGCTACTGGCGGCCGCGCGACTGTCGTCGAGACGCGTCGATGTAGCGCGTTGCATAATATTGGTCACCGCGCGTAACGCGAGTGTCGTCCACGCAATTGTATTAATTGTAAAGGAAACTGTTCGCGGATGGATTGTCGAATGATTGCCTTAATTGGACTTGACGCGATGTTGGTGTTTCTCATTCGAGGTGGCTATAGACGAGCTGCGAAATCTATATTGTTTTAGCACTGGTGTAATAGTTACTTTTCGTTTATTTTCTATAGGAACAGTAAAATATGTTATCTATAAGACCTACAAAAATATAGAGAATCGTAGGTCGTTTGGTGAAATGTAAGAGGGGACTGAAAATGAACGGTGGTTGAAGAAAGGATTAATATTATTCGAATATCAGTTTTATCATAATAATCATTTGTAATTCAATGAACTACGTGATGTGTAATGTAAACAAATATATGCATAGCTCAGAAAGGATACAGGTTGATTTTCCTATAAGAAAATGTAAGTTTCCGTAAAAAAATTGAATGGAGTGATATTTTTTTCATAATGTGGGTAATTAAAGCTACGAATAATAGTGAACAGTGTGCATTATACGCCCACCTCGCGGTGAAATAACAGCATTGTTTGATAAGTTATTAAAGTGGAACATTTTGCGCATCGTTCACGCGAAATGAGTCGTTCATCCACGGTATGTGCTGCGAGCTTGCCACCTTTATACAGCTCGGCTACTATTGTAAATATATCAAGGCAAGTAATTCTCGTCATGTTAACGTTTTTGCTAATGTGCCTGCGTTCAGTAAATTTCGACGTGATGTAGCACCGCAGTATTGTTGCAAGTCACGCTTATTTGTTGTAATAGGGCAGAGTGAAGCGCATGGTAAAGCAGACTTACAACTAACATATATTCACTAATTTGACTAATAAATCTTAACATAATATCTTTATTTCAAGATTTACAGTTAATCGTTTATTAGCGCTATAGCATTTTCTAGATGTTAATGTGCTTATTTTTAAAAAGTTTTTAATCCGATTTAACTCTTCTTAATTAATTAGTCTCGTCAACTTTTTTATAGCTAATGGTGCTTTATACTTTAATCCGTAGCTAGCATTGTATTTTTAATTCATTGTTTTAAGGGAAATTATATGAAACAAAGTGACATATTTTACATGGACATAAAATATAAAGATATCGTTGCTATATTGTTATAAATTGTGCTCTGGTTTTGTGTTACTATTTTATGTTTAAAATACACAAAAACTGAACACAATTATTATTGCAACTGCAGGCCTTCGGGAATTCCAAATATTTGAATAGCAAATTGTGACAATGCCAGAAAACTTACGCACATACGACCATTCACGCAGTCAGTTTGTTCATCCAAAAGCTATAATTAGATAAAGCTTTAGTTTTCTATTACTGGCGTCTTTACAAGAATTTATATAATCCGTTATAGGAGGGAACATGGCCGACTATGGTTTGAACATTCTCAATCACGCCGACAAATGTCCTGTGGTCAACTGATGAAGATTATGAGCACTTCTTTTTCTGTCTAGAACCATTATAAGATCAAGTTATTCTCGCCATGGGGATAAGCTTGACCCTTATCATATCTTCATCAAAAATGCGCTAGCCCATGCTTAAGTAATGCTTTTACTTCCCTCTCGGGTGTACAGGTGTAAGTCTGTGTCATCTATCTGTCTGTCATGTAAATATGTCTGGGATGCAAAAGAGCGCATAAACGCAGACTAGTGTTGGATAAAAACAAAAACAGTCGAGTACGCAGAGCATAGCGTAGAGCGCGATTATAAGGTTAATGTCTCATTCGGGCGCTATTGCGTGTTAATGCGGTTTGTGAGGCGCGGCGTAGTGCGTACGGAGAGCAGAGCGGAGCGAGGCCGCGGGGCCGAGGCTGTGTCGCCTAGGTGCGGAGTGTATCCACATAATTCACATTCACTAGGACTTTACTAATACTCTTGTATCTAACGGCCCTTATGGCATTTCTTTGTGATATGGAAGCCTGTGTTGCTCAGCTGGTAAGGAAGACAGATGTGTAAAGAGAGAACGCGGGATTTTGTTCTATGGCAAATGTTTAGGAAATAGACGAATTAGTGTTCTGGATGTTCTTGGACTTAATACTGAACGGTATTTTAACATACAAGTATGCTAAATGTAGCATAAGTATTGTGAGTGTGGGGTCAATTTTTTTGTCATAACGTCCTAATAAACCTCGACTCAAAATACCCTCCATTAAATAATAAACAGAATTTTTATATTTCCATCGTTATTAATTCATATTTATCTCGTTGAAACAAGTCGTAACATATAAACAAAATTGGACTCACAATTAAATTTTCTTATGACCATTTGCAAAAACACATTAGCACAGAAAAAGACACAAACATCTATCCTAATGACAAGTACGCAATCAGTACAAGTGGCATATCTAGTGATTAGCGGGCGTATCAATGAAAAACAACTGCTGTACATGACGGTAATAATGTTACGGCGCGGTATGGTTACCTCGGCGCGGTGTCGCGGTGTCGTGGTGTCGCGGTGTCGCGAGCGGCGGTGGGCGCGTTGACGTCAATCGGTAGCCTATTTGCGCGGCATTATCTGCAGGTCGGCGGGTGAAGGATCGCCACTGAGATGCGTTCACGTGTCGCGGATCTCATCGGCTCGCATCGCACGCAGCGCCGTATTCCAGGAAGCCGATATGTGTTGATTGATTGCTCTTTGTTCTGCGTCTGCGCCGCGTGTGGGATGCATTCAGTGGATTGTTATGGGGATTTTACGATTGCAACTATATCACCGATATTAAGTAACACTTTTTAAGCGCGTTTAGTCGGCTAATAAAAACTGGTATAGGTGCTATGAAGAGTTTTTTGATAACATAATTTGTTAAAAATCTACTCCATACTTATAAAATATTCGATGATTTATTAACAATTCACTTTGTTTTAAAATTCCTTCAGAGTGGAATTTATAAAAACTCTATATGAAAATCAATTTACCAAAGTGAATTTGAACTTTATTTAAACACAAAATGAATATAGAAAACGATGCCAGTAAAATTACTTTGATTATTCCAGGTTAAAATTTATTTTGAAATAGGCTTCCAATGTGCTTCCATTCAGTAAAAACTACAAAAGATCACATCAAAAATAGCACACGGTAATTACCCGTATAATAAATAATTGATCCACAGTTTACAAAATTACTAGTACTTTTAACACGTTATAAGGGTCTTGTCCCCCAGTCACGCTCCTGGACCCGGCATTATGCTCCATCACAGTTAGTAAAAGCATGTTTATATCTCGGCCTCTAATCACACAACTAGTGCAAATCTGCTTTAATTTTGTGAAGTAAATATTTATGCTTGTGCATTCTTAATTAACTATGTCCAATTATAAGTATGTAGGAAACTATCTTTAACAAACCTGCCTACCCGAGATATCTCCTCGATAAATACAAAATTTTGTGAAGCCTACCAATCCACACAAAAGAGTGATGCAGTACGAATGCATAAAATTATCGGTATTACAAAAACTCTGCGCTCTGATTAGTAAAAGTATGATGGCCGAAGATTCAGGCACAAGAATAAATACAAAAATATATTCTGAATAATTAATGAATTAAAAACAATGTCTACTCGTAGGTTCCATTTCCAACCCGCACTAAGCCAGCGTAGTGGACTATATGTGCCTAACTACTCTCAATCGTACTCTCGATTGTAGAGTAGGCCCGTGCCCTGCAGTGGGACGTATAGGGGCTGATACAGACAGACAGGTTCCATTTGTACCTTTCTTGCAATAAACTGTAGGTATGTCATCATAATTGTAATACCGACGTTGTGTTTACTATCTTCGACACCTACATATTATGTATATGCACATGAAGCAACATTGTCATATTTAACATCAGATTATATACACTAACACTACGATCCATCTTCGGCCGATTACATATACAATTTAATTTTACAAAAAAATACTTTAAACCTCTAATCGTTTCCTGTCTTAAATAATATAAGAATATATTATAAATTTAAATGTGTAAAAATAATCATTATAGCCGTCCACTACTGAACTGTATCAGTAATTTAATAACTAAATGCCTACCACAAAGTGTTGAGAAACCCGCACCCATCCACTACCTTTACTACTACTACCTTTTTTATATCGTCCGTCCATCGATCATATTTCCATAGATAAGTAAAAATCCCCGGTGGCCGCTAACTAAGTTATCAGAATCCACATTTAAACACACAAACTTTAATAATTGAAGCCGAAAAAATAATTATTATTTGTAAAATTAAAACAAGTAGTGATTTTATCATTGATCAGTGGTCATCTGAGAGTTCGTTTAAGAATTCCATAGGTATATGATGTGTACCATCTCGAATCAAACGTGTTTTGGTTGATATCTAACAACATTTTATAGTTGTGGAAAACTGTTCCTAAAAGTGGGACGTATATGTTACTGGTACTCGTATAAAAGCAAAGGACAACACGCTTGCAATGACAGATCGATGTTGATCATTTTAAAAAACTATAGGATCCATTCTGTGAAGTTTAGTTTTTGCAAAAGATTAGGCAAAGAAACATTGTACATAGGGACAGAATTTGGACAAAACCTTATTTATCTTATTTCGGTAATATTGGCAAATATGATGCTTATTATGTGTATTATGTGATGTCTATACTCAATAATTGCCCTCTGGACTCTGGAGCCTGATTATGATTTACTAAAGCATTCTGTAGACTTAACTGCACTCAAAATATTATAATAACTAATTAGCATAACTCAGTACTGTAGGTAGCGTCCAACATGACGCATGTAGATAACACAATATTTTCAGTGAGTATGGACGTCAATGGACACATACTGGTGGTTATCAGTCTCCTCGGCAGTCGGGCCGCACTACTTCAATAATTTGCGAATAATTAGTTATCATGCGAAATGACGACAGCGTCGCCCGCAGTCACACCACAATCCTGTCCACACGCAATACTATTATTAACGTCAGAATTGTTCATATGAGTGTACAATATACATGCACATACACATATTCACGCCTGTATCCTATTGAGCTTCGCAAAGACTGGAAGCTCTTAAAAGCATAATCCACACCTTTTATTTTTCATTGTATTGGTCTAGTAAACGAGGAAACAGGTCCATCCATCCATCCATTAGCCAAAGGAAGTCCACTGCTGAACATAGGCCTATGATCAGAATAATCGGAGGCCTGTGTTCAGGAAAGAGATCACCTGATGGTAATTAATTACTGCCGGTCATGAACATCCACAATGCTTAGGTCATGGAAGTGTTGCCGGCCCATTCAATCGAAAAGAAGAAGGGTATAGGGCATCAGACAATCAAACGAAATGTGACATCGAAGCTTTGACTTCACGTCGATTTCCTGTGAGAAAGTGGTACAGCCCCGGACAAGCCTGCCCATTAATGCCGAGTCGTGGCTGACAGCACCGTGGCTCTACCACTTCCAAAAGTTCATTTCTTCCGCTTTGTTTTTTATTACTGCAAACTTATTGGATACGAGCAGTTCTTAATTGACCCTTTAATATTATATGTGGTCTCTTTCGATAAATAATATTTCAAATTGGGTTAATTTCTTTATATATTTCGCGTGATGTGGTTACTCGGAGTTAGTCATCGTGATCATTGTTAACTGTTGTCTACTCGTTACTGGGCAACTTTTTAACCATGAGTCATGTAAAGTCTGCTCATCATACTTACGAAACCCGGCCTTAGCATCAGTAAGTATACAATGTCAACGATTTATAATGCACTGAAATAAAAAATATTATCTTTTGAAATAAAAATAAGTGTGCTATAAGCTGACGAGAATACGTAAAGTTGAATAGTAGTGATAACACATACTTCTTAACTGTTACCTATAACTGTTATGTTCGAGTCTGCACATAATGTAGTACTTTCTGAACATAGTATAGTGAGAACATAATATATATTGGGAGGCTGAGGTTCAAGAGTAACCGCTATCAAAGCATTGACAATTGATTTAATTGTGATCTCCGACCTATTACTGCGATGTGCACCGCGAGTCGCGACACTTACTCCTATGTACATTGTACATATATAGTGTGGTCGCTCAAACTCTTGGACATGTGCCCTCGACGATCGCAATAAATTCACCAAACTAACGTCTACTCGAGAAAGTAACGTATGCATTATAATTTTAAACGAAAATAAAATCTAGTGTCATATACAAAAATACGGTTTGGTACGTGCATCGTGTACGTAATACGTGTTTAACGTTCGGTTTCCACCTTTGCCACAGTTGGCGAGAAGCCAGTAGCCCTCCCCCCGTCTCCCTGCCTACAGCTCGACGCGACCCGCTCACCCACTGCCGACCACGGTCACACAAATTCAATTGTAAATAAATACTGTAACGAGGAAAACGCGCTAATGTCCACCAATAAATAAGGATAATTGTTCATTAATTAAGAAATAAAAACTATCACCGATTAACCGCAGGAAAGTTACGTTTAATGTTTGCTTTCTGAATATATTTCAATTATCTGCCGAGTGCGGTGGAGGAGGCGGGAAATTCTTGGGTTTTCATCACTTAAGCTGCATTTGTTTCACTACGTATGTAGGTAAAATGGAAATTACATTCACATCTAACAACTTACATGGCGCAGTAGACAGAATTCATAGTGAAATAAGAGTTCGCAGATTATTGTTCTCGCTGAACTTTATTTAACTGATATTTATAGAGGGAATTAAAAATATTTCAAGTCTCAATGTTGTGGGATGAAAAAGCCTCCTACGTTTCTGGTACAACAAGCCACAATAAAACATAAACCCTATAACCAATTCACCCGCATCTTCTTTTCCCTCCTATTTTGACACGACTAAAACGGCAACAACTATCGAATTGTTGTCCATAATTGTTGAACCCCTTGCTTGTACCTATGTAAAAGAAGATAAAAATGTAAACTACATTAATTGAAACCCACTGACTATCACACTACACTTTCCTTTGAATTCGCTAACAAAAGCACATAACTATTATGTTCCGTTACTTAACAACCATGCCGTGATCCTCATTGCATATGCATCATATCCCAAGTGTAATAGCGACTTTATTTACTACTCTAAAGGGGTGCGAAGATTGTTCAAACGTAAGACGATAAATAACTCGGCTATTGTAGGGATACAGATATTAAAATGGAATGAATTAACGAGGCGCGGTACATAAAGTTCGCGGCGCTCGCCAGCCGCCTCCAGCCATTGTTGCAACACGACGTAAGACAAAGAAGCGTAATCAATTATTTACGCCGAAACTATTTATTGCACTACTGTTACTTTACTGTTATAATAACAGTTTTTGACGTGACAACGTCTTAAATTAGGTTGCGGCTGGGAGTCACTTATGAAAAAGTGTAACGCCCGGTAACGTTACGATGAGTCACCGAACGAGAGAGAGGCCCGCCGAATGCCTTGCGTCTCTCTCCCACTCAACTATGATCTAATTATAGTTGAGTGATTAATTTAATTATATTCATATCAATAAATATTCTACCGAGAAAAAGACGTTGTCACGTAAAATCTTCGCCCGTAAAACCGACTTTACAGGCAATTTTAATGCATTATTTACTTTATTTTTCACATATTTATGCAATTTATGTTTCCTTTGTACCAATTTGATTTATGTCATTTGATGAAAATTAGAAATTGTCGCAACGTTTCCCACTTAATTTTGGGCTTCAGCGTATTCTTAGTTTTTACTATAGCCTTTATAGTCCATTGAAATGTTACAATTTAAGGGCCGAATATTGCATTTCTCAGAGGACGCAATTTTATTTTTGGGACATGTTTGGGGGGTCAATAGAAGCTTAACCTCAAGTTTGTGGGGTCGCCACCCTTGTCCCGCGGCCGCCATCTTGGAAAAAGGGGTGAAAACACTTTTTTCGCGATAATTCGCAAACTATGCGTCTTACAAAAAATTTGTAAGGACATAATTTGTAGCAAATTGTTTTGCCTACAAATATGTTTATATAACTTTTTCCCTAAATTAAAAATTAAAGAAGTTATAAGCAAAAAAGTGAAGAAGAAATTTCTTAAGGGAAATCTTCCCGTTTCTCTTAAAAGTAGACTCTTCGGCTTGTATCTTACCAATTCTCACATACAGTGCTCAATCCTGGTCTTTGACCGAACTTTAGAGGTCCAGGTCCAGGTTTGTCAAAAAGCTATGGAGCACAGGATGCTAGGCGTAACACGCATGGACAGAGTACCCATTAACACCTTGCGCTCCATAACCAGAGTCAAGAATGTTGCACAGAAATCAGATAAACTAAAAATTGTAGAATAGGCCCGTGCCCAGCAGTGGGACGTATATGGGCTGATACAGAACAACACAGAGAAGCGTGTGAGCAACGGGTTTGTCACCGAGTGGTCCACGTGTGGATGACGGCGATCCGATGACGTTACGGAGTTGATGTAGTGTGCGTATGTCCATATAATTTCATATAAAGAATATTAACCGCGCGAGGCGAGGCGATGGCTGGTGAGTCTAATGAGTGGTAACATTAAGACTTTCGCGACGTGACACGTCTCGTTGATGTTATTGTGACAAGGTTCTAGTGCACTAGCAATTTACGTGGAATAAAGAGGTAATAATAATAAATATAGGTATATCGAAATATTCTTACAAAAACGGGTGGTAAAAACTTAATCTCCTGACACTTGCAAGAGTGTGGTGCGAGAACAATCGAGAGCCAACAGGTACACCGTGTTTTTCTTTTGTTGAAAGCACTATTTCCTTAGTTAATTCACCCTCTTTTGTTAAGTCGGGAAGAAGCTTTTTATTTCGAACTTGTTTGATCACGGACATTTTAATGAAATATACAAAAAATATTTTTTCATGTATAAAAGTGTATGAATTTCTTATTGCGCATCATTTATTTATTTAAACAATTGTTACACCATCTGCGCCACCGACAAACTACACGTATTGTACTGTTCTAAGTGACGTATATATGGATATATAATATATTATTATTGTATGTTACAGACAATGCTTAAATTATAACAAATAAATGCCAGTTGTTCGGTAACTTTGTGGTCAGGTTCGTCTGACAGCAGTTTATAGGCGTATGAGCGGCGAATAGGAAAGCCACCATCATCATTTGTAAATTCTTATGTATGTTGCCTGTAACTGCAATATGTGCCACGCAAGACAGTAAATCTCGCAATATTTAACATCTTACATTGGAACTGAGCTCAGCAAACTGTAGGTAAAATAAACAAATGAATATAATATCCGTGTGATGATCGAATCTACTACAGGCGACTGCGTCAATCGCTCATCAATAATAATAAATTATGTAATACAAGGAAGGAAAACGACGCAGGTAACGTGCTCCGTACTGATAACCTTATTAGGAAATTATTTACCAATAACATTATACATAACATTAATTTATTATAAATAATTGACGTCAACACACAATTCTCATTATACCTTGATTAAGTCATAGTATAAACGGTATAGGTACATGGACTTTATTATCTACTGACGCGCACTTGTACTATATCAGCCCATATACTTCCCACTGTATGGCACGGCAATACAAAGACATACATAGATCAAATAACTATTGTGCGATGGATATAAGAAACTACGAAGGACTTTTCGGCATCACAAATACTCAAATCTGGGACAAATACATACTACGGGCCTTACAATCATTTGTCTCGATGCGGGGACCGAAACCGTGGCCAATCGTTTCAGGGCCGGCGTCTAACCAACTACACCACATGTAAAAGTCAGAGGCGTTCCTAGTGCTCCAAACTATGACCACCATATCCATCCACCAATGGGCCATCACGCAGTTCAGGCAATCATTGCAGTATTTTTAATCTATGAATAAAACATCTTAGGATGCAAAGCTCAACCGTGAAGCCATAGAGCACGTTCAATGCAGTGTGTTAACTGTCACGCGACAAGTGTCGCGGCGGCTATTAGCGCTGCGTGAGACGCGGGCGGCGCGGGCGGCGCGGGCGGCGCGGACGGCGCAGGCGACACGACACGCGATATGAGACGCGCGAATACAGGAAGCCTGCTGCAATAAAGGTTCTTACGCCACAGGACCGAATTCTAGCAATCATAATACTAGGTATTTTTTAATTCTTTAGAGATATCTCGCAAATCGAAAACACTCAGGACTCTATTAGTGCTTACATGCATAGTTCAACTAATGTGCAAACATTTCACCTGATGGTAAGTGAATTCCATCGGCCATGGACATCTAAGATGGATGCCCGTAGATGCATTGAGGGCTCGCAAAAATGGTTGGGAAAAAAGAAAGAAAAGAATGGGAGAAAAAAAAAGGAATATTAGAACCAGTGTCTTGGTTCCAATTCATTCACCGAATGAAACACGACGTGAAAGTCGTCACTGCACATCAATTTCCGTGATACAGACTTGGGGAATGGCGACAAACCAAGTTCTTTTGACATGTTGATCAATTGCATACGCAAAGAGGTGTCGTATTGAGGTGGCGACCCTGTAATGTTGTTTATGTGGATGGCTGCGATTCCCGGCGGAAGCGGCGGCGTCGGTGTCGCGCGCTGGCAACGCTAGCACCCGTCGCGCGTCGCCGCCTGCGCACTGCACAGCGTACTTCCACTCCACGCTCTCCAAGCACACCTCTCTTGGCACATATCTAACCCTCAGTTACTAACTTAATAGTCAGTTATTGTTCCACGTCAGGATAATAAGAGCCACGAAGTAGAAAAGCCTAATAAGATGTACAATTATCGAATCAAAATTAATCCATTAGGTATCATTGAAACTAGTGTTATCAGTTATTCATTCCATTAAAATGAATAAACCGAAAACCATCAGCCGAAACTCATTTGGATTCACAGACCATATATCGGATTTTACACTCATGTATTTTTTTTTGTTTCATTCTTCATGGTACGACAAATAAATAAATAAATAACACCCAACAGTCACATACATAGTCCTGACCCCACACTAAGATCGAGTCTTGTGTCGTGGGTATCAGGAACTACGAGAGACTTTTCGGTCTCACAAACACCCAGACCCGGAAGAAATATTTGTGGGCCACACAAACATTTCTCTCGGTGCGGGGATCGAACCCGCGGCCTCTCGTTTCACAGGCGGCGTCTAACCAACTGCGCTACGGAGGCTGTCAAAATTATCAATTAGAAATGGCCAAGCGTAATGGATTATGACTTAGAATTCTGAATCAATTTGTAGATTGCCAAGGTAGGCCGTGCTTAGTAAAGAGTGTATATAGGCTAATAGAAATACAAATATTCCTATTTTCATATTTTATCATAATGTAAAGAATTCACCGTACGTTTAAATAACTCTACATCACTTAATACATTGTTTTATTTACTATTTCCAACAGCTTTTCCCTTTTAGCCGGAATCCAGTTCAATTTGATGTTGTTTACACTCAAACAATAGTGAATACATATCGCCAACCGCAGCACCTTCGGTCACGAGGTTCACAGCAGGAGTTAGGGATGGTAAGCCCCGCAATAAACCCAAGTGCGCTGATAGTGCAGTGCGCGCGCACCGACGCATCACACATGTCACTTGCCACTTCCTATATTAACTTCGCTAACTGCGATAATATACCTGACGTGAGCAAGCACGTGGACATAGACTAGCGCAACTTGTTTACATAATTTATTACTAGACGCACAAAAACGGAACCCTTGCACTCAGCACTCCTTCTTGCACTCCCTCTTTTCACAAAAAAAAATGTATTGCTTTGATATTAGAACTACCAAAAATTAATTAAAAACTTATTGACAATGTTTGCATGACGCTGACCTATATTTTCTTTTACTTTTTACTTGGGTAACAGAAAAACTCTCAGCAAAACAAATATTTCGGGATGATATGGCTGTCCTAATATCATGATTAGGAATAAAAGCAAAAGTACAAAAGCATGATGGTGGGCTATGTATAGCTGGCATAAAGATACTGATATTAGTATATATTTAACAGCATACACGACGCATTTAATTCGTTTCTATGTCTATAATACCTACTAACAGTTAAATTATAATTACAATAATAATTAAGTATATTATTTATAATTGTGGAATGTTTAGAAATCATTTGCAGACTTTGTATCGTTCATTTTTAAGTATAGGCAACCGCAGCGTAAACATGTCGCGGTGTAAAAATAAATGTAGGTAGAGGATCTGTATTTCCCTTTTGTAAACGTTAAATAAACATGCGCTTATTACATACGGCGATGAATTATAATGACACAATTTCTATAACAGGCATCGCCATAATTCAACCATTTCAATTCTATTACATTTCTCTGGATCATAAACAACTTTAGTCTAAGATCTACGTGAGCCGGTAAATTATATAGAGCCGGTAATAACGTAGTCCACATTACATCAATTTTTACTATCTTTTTCTCATGTTTTTTTGGCTGTTATGATCATAGCAAACTCACACTAAAGCTACCTTGTAATGGGCAGGGACCCTAAAGTGTATAATTTACGTCTTAACCTCAACAATGATTGAAATCTGAACTACCTTCTAGGTGTCTCCTTGACATACTTTAACTTTAGATACAAACTTCAGACAGCTCAATATCGATTCACGTCACGAAAGTTATCACAGGTCACAATGATATAAAACAACGAACCAATAATAATTTGGTTGATTTGCAAATAAGATTATTGACCCAATGAAAAAAATATCTGTAAATAATTTTGTAGAATTGATTGTTATTTCTGTACCAGCGATAAAAATTCTGCTGAAAAATTATTCTGATTCTACCATATTAGTAATCTTTTGGACACTCACGGAATCATTGTTCTTGAACAAAATATTTTATAGACTTTGAGGCCCCATCCACCTTCATAATAATCATAATGCTCGCCTACAAGAAATCCACTGGTCAAAACATCCACAATGATAACCTCTCTAATAACGCTCTACAATCACATACTTTTGATACTGGTGGTAGGTCTCTCATATGTGAGAGGCCATCTGGGTGAGTACCACCGCAGTGTCTATTTCTCCCGTCAAACAGCAGTGTAAATGCACTGTTGTGTTTCGGATTGAAAGGCATTGTAGCCAGAGTAACTACTGGACATATTGAGACTTAACATCTTATGTCTCAGGATGGTGAGCGCAGTGGAATGCTAAGCATTGCTTTGTAATTCAAGGTATTGTTTGGTTTTGCTACTGTTTATGAGCGGTCGTATCGCTTACCATCAGGCGAACGGCATGCTCGTCTCGCTATTAATCGCAATAAAAAAAAAAACGGGTCGGATTCATAGTCCTCTAGACTCTAGACATCCTGGGATTGACAGACATTGCTCCAGCACATTAGTATCGCAGAATTGTGTTACTGCAAACTAAAGGAAGCTAATAAAATAAATCTACAATAATGATTGTTTACATATAGGTATGACGCACCGGGCATTACTACACAAAAAATATTTATTGCACAATTGTGTATAGATATAGGGTAATTTAATATATTTATTATGTGTAATGAGTTTGTTTTGTGTTGATTCACCGACCTATTTTATGGAACAAAACACGAAAACTCTACCATGTACATGGTATATTACATTAGTTCATTAAGATTGAAGGTACTATTAAATTATTTTTTGTGTCATAGTTAAAGTGTGTTAGTCATTTTCCTAAGGAGGGAAAACTGATCATCAAGGCTTGATTACGTTAGATAAATGCACAGCGTCATCAGATAAATCTAAGGACCAATTCATGACGACCTGTTATACCTTCACAAAACACTCTCGAAAATGTAAATGACAAGGTAATTTCAGAATGTATGCAAAAGACATATTATTCGATGTTTTATAGCTTGTGCGTGGAAGTGCGTGGTGGCCTGTTGGTAAACGGTCCAGACGCGGCTGCCAACATGTTCACGGTGGTCACGGGTTCAAATCCCAGGGCACACCTCTGACTTTTCGGAGTCATGTGTGTATTGATAGTCAATCACCGCGCACTAAAACAGTGAAGGAAAACATCGTGAGGAAACCTGCATACCATAGCGATTTATAAGAATTTC